>JARHVA010003792.1:1312500-1635000 GCA_037957365.1 Torreya grandis
CACATAATTGCATCATGTAATTTTGGATTCCAATCAATGAACCAATGTTAAATGTGGATCCCAATCTAATATCCATATGATCATCAAGACCATCTTTGGTCCACATGTTACTGGTGGGTAGATGTACCTAGGAGATTCTGGCATCAATGACTATTATGTTAATTCAATTGTATTGTGTCCCAACTATTGAATAAATGTGGTGCTACAAATTGTATCTTAGTTGTTCTTATCAAACTTTAGATTTTGACAATAGGCCCCATAAATATTAGCAGTAATAGTTAGATCTTCATGCCTTGGTCACTTTGTAGGCTAGTTTTCATGTGAATCTTTGGAATTAGTTTGTATTTCTCTTCTCGGGCACAATCTGTATGCGACCCTCACTCTTATATTTCTGAATTTGTTTTTGCAATCCCTGACATTGATTTGTATGATGACTAATGATCCGATGATAGTTTATGGTAATCATATTTTAGGAAAAAATCTACCATCCAATTTGTGCTTGTTATAAGGTAAAGATATCGTGTTATGTTCAAGTAACAAAGAAAGTATTGTATCCATAGTATCCTACTTTTCTATTATTTGTAGAATTTGTTGTGGAGTCTTATTAAAAACCTCAACAATATTTACATGATGTATCTAAATTTGACCCTTGTATGGTTGACTTAATGTGTGAAGCCAAGAGGGGTGTATAGAATAACAAGCATTTACATGTTCATTTGCCATTTTTTTACCCTTGTATTGATTTGGTTATGTATCCTTTATAGGTGAGTTTAACTTATATGTACCAAGACCTGTAGGTGTGAATAGGTTATTAGAAAGATGATCAAGTGGATCAAAATTTAAGTTTTTTTAATGTTTCATCTATCATATCATGGGCTAGATCATCATCACTATCATAATAATTTGAAACATGGCCATCTTGATGCTCAGTATTTACTGATAAAGGAAGCTCAATTATTTGATTTTATTTTGGTTTTGGTATCATTGGTTCCTTTGGAAATGGTTCTTATTCTTGAGATGCATCTATGTGCACCTCAGTGTTTAGTGCCTTATATATATTTGGAGACAATGGAGCCATTATACTTGACTAGCCCACTTCATAAGTTTGTATACTCTCGAGAGGAATATACTGTGTAGGAGGCACCACTTTAGGAATACCTTTTGTATCATAATATATCCTTTTACAATATTTAAAAGGTTCATCATCGATAAGCATTATCAATAAGGTCCCATCATGTATTGATTTTACACACCGATGTAAATTAGATGGTACAACCTCAATGACATGTATCTAATGTCTACCCAAAAGTAAATTATAATGTAATGATTGAGACATCACCTTAAAAGTGGTTGGAATTGTTTTTAGCCCCAATGTCACATCTAATGTGATTTCGTCGACTGGTGGACTATGTAAATTATCAAATCCTTCGATATGCATAGCTAAATTTTGAATAAGGTTCGTACTAATATCCATGGTGTTGAAGAAATTTGTGCTCCAAATGTTTAAGCCCGATCCATAATCAACAAGCAACTTTTGATACCCTTATCATGCATAATTACTTGTATGAATAAAGGTAACTCTTGGTCAATAACATCTTTAGATGGTAAATCTATTGGATAAAAGGTGATTAGTTTTGCTTAGTTTTTGAGATTTTGCATCATATCTATAAAGTAAGCTGGCTCAATTATCACTCAAAACTTGGGTTCATGCAATGCTTCATATAGGATATCCTTATAATTAGTAGATTACTTTAGAAGTTCAAGGATACAAATCTTAGCATGTGTGTTGCTCAATTGGTTAGCAAGATCAAATCCCTTAGATTTGATCACAAGCTTTAGCTTAGGAGGCACATATTGTATATTAATAAGTGGTGGATTAGGTTGTGTATGCACTTAAAATTGCTTGCCTACATTATTATCACTAATATTTATATTAATCAACACTAATTTTACTTAATATAATTTATACCGCTAATTTATCCACTTCTTAGTCACTTGTCTAATGTCACCTTCCTCATATTTCATCAGTTTATTAACCTTATTCATTACCACCAATCATTTATTTATTCTAAATCCCTATTATCCTATATTAATCCTATCTTACCTATTA
Source organism: Torreya grandis (assembly GCA_037957365.1). NCBI lineage: Eukaryota > Viridiplantae > Streptophyta > Pinopsida > Cupressales > Taxaceae > Torreya > Torreya grandis. The sequence continues at coordinate 1,314,611 of JARHVA010003792.1, forward strand.
TTGGAGAATTTTAAATTCTTATGACCCACCTACCCACCTACTAAGCCTATCCCTAGGCTCTCCTACATCCCTAGTCCCTAATCACTCACCTAATCCCCCATCTAATCGTCATTAACCCAAAAAAGGATTTTATAACCTTCTAAATCTAGAACCCTCTCTATTCTCATCCCTCCTCTCTAAAAGCCTCTAAATCTAGAGGCTTTCAGGGAATTTTATATTATTTTTTATTCTCCACCATTGATATCATTCAACCAATTTCAAATCTCCACCATAGATCTTTCCCTCCTCTTTCTATTTAAACCACTCCTCTCTTCTATTGAATCCGACTTAAAAATTCATAACAAATCCATGTCCATGAATCCATAATCAAGCATCACCATGTCAAAAATCTAAGTCAAGGTAATCAATCCAATCTTTTTATTTTGCATCTGTTTGATCATGATTTGGAACATTTAGTTTTTAGGATGAAATCTAGGTATGAATGTTTCATTTACCTTTCCATTTTATTTCTAATTGGCTCTAAATTTTAATAATGGATTGATATTTTGAGTAGATTTACATTAATCACATAATCTCAAATCCATTGTGCTCAAAATTTCTATCTCACATTGGTGACCACTTTTATGGGAATAAGGATGGTCTAGGTGACTCCCAAACCTATTGGGCAATGTCACTAAAAATAAAGTTCCCCAAACACACCTATTTTGATGTACCTTTGACTTCTCCTATGTCATTGGCACACATTTGAATGGTGTAATATTAAAAAGGATTGCACACATTATCAATGGCTTCCAAATTACCACCCATCCCACTAATCCTGTCAATTATCCCATCTCACCTATCTCTATCCTTCCCAAACCTAATTATCCCCTATCCCATCATCCTTTTACCTCCAAAACCCCCTTGTCGCATCTAAACCCTATCACCCCCATTTCATCAAATTATCCTCTTATAGTCATCTAGGGCATAATATTTACCCATTATCTAACATCATCCAAAGTTAGAACTACATCGATCTAAGGTCTTTTTATACTATGTAGGCAACACCTAGTCTCACTTTTGTGCCCATGTATAGCTTGGCCACCATGCATCCCTCATCACCATCCCATCCTCGGGCTAGTCACTCAATGATCACACATCATCTTTAAGCCCCCAAATCTTACGTAAAGTAGCTCCCTATCCTTAACCAATAAAATATCTCCTTTATCCATCTTCAAGCTCTCCCTAACATGTGTCTTCTATATGAATTATCATCGGCTTTAACCCATCTCATCTCAATCAATTTCATCTTATCAATAAAAAAACTTTCTAAACATTGGTAATTTCTCTAGAACCCATCACAACTGAGCTAATTTATCCCTTTGCCACTTGAGGTATTTTCAACTATAGCTATGTCTTGGGGCATCCCAACCCCATATTACCATCCTCATTTTATCCCACCTTGGGATTTTTGTTTGAGTGACCATTCAGGTTGGTTATCCCTGCATGCTCCTTTGAGGGGGCATCAAATCTTACTAACATTTGGTATTGTCTAATATTATGATTCTTCTTTAAAAGACCATTACTCCTTCACTTTACCCTATTCACAATGCCCTTTCAAAGAGGGGAAAATATATGCACTAAATTATGCTCACCCCATTAATTATACTAATTATGTTAATTCCCACTAATTTAGTCTAATTTCCATATTTCCTAGCTAAATTAAACTAATAGCCTAAAAAACCCCATCCCATTCCCATATTCTAAAACCTTACTCAATCCCAAAAACCAATAAACCCCTTCATTAATCACCTAATAGAATCTATTACCCACTAACCTGCTCCCTAAGCCAACTAACCAATTTAAAAATACAAAAATAATCTACCTACCCAACCACCACCCTATTCTAGCCTCTCCTAAACCCCTAAACCCTATGGGAGATTTCTAGAATTGGAGGATTCTAGAAATATCCTCCCTTTTAGCCTCCCCCTTTAGAATTTTCTAATTAGAGATCTCCATGAAATTAAAAATTTCATGAAAAATCCCAAGCCTTTGATTTCAATGGCTCAAATTTAAATTTGACCCATTGATCTCTCCTTTTATGCCTATAAAACCAAGCTATCTTCACTACCTCAAACTAACTTAGAAAGCCATCAAATTGTTGCTATCTTGCATCGAAAAATATCTCTTGTATCCATCCATAGCCACCATCAATTTCATCCAAACATTTGAAAGCCATTATCAACACCAACTAAGCAATCCAATATTTTTAAATTTGGGCATCAACAATCTATTTTTTAATCTTAGAGTGGATCCATAAGGAGGTAAAAATGATGTTAAAACTATTTTCATTATGTTGATTGCCTCTTTTATCCATTCCTACTTGCGTGTTTAATTTTTAGATTTGTATTACTCAAATTCATAATATAGATTAAATCTAAAATCTAGTGCACAGGTTGAACACATTTAATTTTTTAAGTAGTGAAAATATGGATCGTAGAATTTGATATAAGTCATGGGTGATTAATGGGTGTGGGATGGTAGTTTTTATTTGAATAAGTTCTATGTGGAATAAATGGTTGAGAGCATGCACATTGACATCTAGATACTTGTTTTATAGTATTACTAAAGGAATTATAAAGAGAGATTAAATATTGTTTTTGTTTAATAACCCTCTCATTGTATTGAAAGATCTAATTATTTATTTGGATGATACCATGGATAAGCTTATTACAATAGCAAATTGTCACTACAATCACAAATTGTAACATAAAATGAGTTACACATGCATCCATATTAAACATATTGATAGAAAAGGAAATGTGATTTTTAACTAGTAAAATCTTGTTAAATTAGAAATAGAGAATAAGGAGACCCTATACCAATATTTAGGGTTTTGTGGATGAAAAGTTTGGTTTATCAAATGTTCAACCCTAAAACATATATTGGGTAATCTAGGGTTAAATGGGTAGAGATAACCTAGGGCACAAGGATGGTAGACTATCTCTAAAATTGATCAATTAATTGCAAAACTCAGATAAACATATAATGAATTTATTATGTTGAGATATGCTAAAATGGAAAGTATAGCTATGCTATATAATTACAATAATGATGAAAATAAGATACTTAGCTAGTTTTGATACTAATACAGATTTGGATCTAGAACATGTAAGAAGTAGACTAGATTTGGATTATGGATTAGTCACTTGATTCTAAAAATTGTAACCATAGACACTTATAATGACCTAAGATGATTACGTCAATGTTATTATCTACCTTAGACACATGTGTCTAATATGGAATACTTAATAAAACTATATGTGATCACTTGGATGCTTCTAGGTTCTGTGTTCCCTTCACTCTATTGCATTCATATCTGGGTCATGGACTGCCACTCCTTGTAAAATGAGAAAATTCTAGTTATTCATCTTTATAATGGGTGTGGAAAAAATGGATTAGTGGGCACATGGTGTCAAGATGCCCCAAAGACCCCTCTATCAATAAGCACTACCCACACATCCAATACTCTAAAGAGGGCATTTGACTTATGTATTTCTCCCCTATGGTTGGCTTGTGTGTGCATCATACAATGTTTGATAATCAAGTACATAGATTGACCTAGCTTGTAACTTGGCAAATATGGATCATGGAGTGCTCATTTAGTACTTTAGACCTATAGCTATGTTGTCCTTATGATTGATACAAAAATAAGAGAAACTAGGAAAGTTTTTCTCACTTGGGTACTTGATTGAGTGATTTTTAGTATGTGATAGGTGAGGAAAGATCTTATATTTACACCAATTCCTATGGAGAATATATTGCATAAAATCACTTAGGCCGACCATAGGTATTTGTTTCATTTTCATATTGAATGACTTTAGGGCAATGTACACTTGCATTAGGATAAGACACTTATGTCGTTGTAGGTGTCTAATTGGGACGTAAGTGTTCAAGCAATTGAAAAATAGGTGTAGGTCTAAAACCTACAAAAATAAAAGACAAGCAGGTTTAAAACATTCTAGGGAAGATAAAAGGTTTGAGTTATCAGAATAACAATATTTGGGCTAAGAGATAAGTAATTTATATTTTCTAAGTGTACAAAATTGAGGTACTATATAATGCTGAAATAGTGTCTACACTATGGTGAAGGGGAGGATGTAAGTCATTTAACAAGGGACTTCTTGTTAGACCAATCACAAATGAAAGGTTAGATCAAACAAGCAAGAAAAATTGGTAAGTTGAGAGAGGGAGAAAGAGATAAACATATTTAGGTCATAATAGTGAACTTTGAGGATAAAATATGAGTACTAAGAAATAAAAGCATGTTGAGAGGCTCATACTATTATCTAGATGAAGACTTAACCTTTTTATTCCCTGAAGAAAGAAATAAAGAGTGGGAAAAGGTGAAGGCAATAATAAATGAAGGGAGATGGGCATACCTAAACAATGGGAAGGCCTATATCACAACTCAAAAAATAAGAAATAAAAAGGGAATATGACTCACCTAGGAGCATATTATGGTGGTAAGCTGGGATTGTGGAAGCTACCATTAGAGAATAGGACTCAGGTTAGGGCCCATAGCCAGAGATAGAGATATAATCATTGTGATCGAAACATAAGTACAATGGGTACAAGACACAAAATTTTGAGGGATACAAGAAGGAAACAATATGGAATAAAGCAACAAAAAATGGCAAGGGACATGGTGGTATAATGATTTTAATAAAGGAATCATGGGGAATAATTATTAGAATAATAAAAATGATGAAAATAAATAATACATATGGATAAAACTCAGATAAAATGACACAAACATTAGCATATTAGCATGCTATTTTGTACCTAAGAATTATAAATTCTATAAGAAGCGTCATCTAGACTGAAAAGTTCTATACTCATCTCCAAAAAGGGACATCTCAATCTACAACAAGATCAAGGATATTTTTCTAATAGGGGAATTTAATGCAATGACAACAAACAAACAAGCAAACATTTTAGAAAGTAATTATAATCTAGATATGAATCATATTTGGATGGCAGAAGACGAAAATTAGCAATGGATTAGGGCTTCAAACGATGATTATGGGAAAATCATACACTTTGAACAAGAGTTGTTAAGTTTATGCAACATACACAACTTGATTATATGTAATGGAATGAGTAAATAGGAGAAATCATAAAATTATAAATGTAAGACTCATAATGAGCAAAGCGTAGTTGATTACATTTTATGCTAAAAACTATATACCTATAATAGAAGAACTAGAATTTGAAGGTTTTCTTGTGGAACTAAAATCATATCACAACCCAATTTTCATGAAACTTCAACTAAAAGTAGAAAAACAACATGAAAATTAGCAATGGATTATGGTTTCAAATGATGATCATGGGGATATCATGCACTTTAGAGAAGAGTTATTAAGTTTATGCAACATACACAACTTGATTATATGTAATGGTATGAGTAAATGGGAGAAATTAGAAAATTATAAATGTAAGACTCACAATGAGCAAAGCATAATTGACTACTTTATATGCTCAAAAACTATATATCTAGAATAGAAGAACTAAAATTTGAATGCTTTCCCGTGGAACTAAAATCATATCACAACCCATTTTTCTTGAAACTTCAACTACAAGAAGACAAACAACATGAAAATTACATAGGGATCAAATAAAGTAGGCCACCATTCAAAGAAAACATAGTCTTGATAGAGGAAAATCAACAAGCCTTTAGGGTGTCATTGAATAACAAGATGTAAGAGGGGGAAAGTAAGGGAACATCTGACATTGGTATAGATTACACTAAGAACAATAGGTTAATGAACACCATTTAATAATCTATAAACTCATACAAGGGAGCTAACCCTACAAAAAAGGAAATAAATAGCTTCCCAATAAACTCATGGTATGATGAAAAATGCAAGGTAGTGCAAAGATTGCCGAAGGAACTAGCAAGTAGAACAAAAGCAAACAAAAAATATATGAGTAAATGGTGAGGGCAAAAAAGAGGAACATACAAGAATTAGGAGGAAATAATTGATTTATTTAAGGAAACATGAACCAAATACATTTTATATGGAGCTTATCAAGGAAAAAATTCAAATATAAAGCAACATAATAGCAAGTCAATGACTAGAGTACTTAAAGTAGTTGTATGAACATGAAAATGAAAAAGATGCACCTCCCATTATCATTATTAATGAATAAATTTTCATGATTGACGACATCATACAAGGGATTAAAAAAGCTAGAAAAGGGAAAATCTTGAGACATAAATAATCTTCAAGTGAAGTATTTAAAATGGGGAGCAAATATCCTAGCACCTCAAATCAAATAAATTTTCAATGAGGTCATCCAAAATAGGTTTCCAATAGAGTGAACAACCAACGTAACCATTCCTTTGTTTAAAGCGGAGATGTAAATAATCCCTCAATTTATTGAACTATCAAGTGGTCAATCCTATTTTTGAAAAGATGTTTGGGAGCATGATATAATTTAAAATTGGTAGTTGAGCAGAGGAAAAAGGAAATATAGCAAAGGGACAAGCAAGTTTCAGACCCAAACACTCACTTATTAATCATTATGTCATAAACACCTAATTGAAAATATTTAGGATATAAAAGTGGATGAATGTTGTTGCTTTGTAAACTTCAAAAGGCATTTGACAATATGCCAAAGAAAAAGCTATGGAGAAAAATGGAGGAGTTGGGGGTACTATCGCATTATAAGGCAACAATTCACATATTGTATGAGAAAGTCAAAGCGAAAATCAAAATGCAAAGTAGGGTTGTTTGAGTGTCTCAGGAGTGGTATAAGCATCAAACAAGGTCTCCCTCTATCCCTAACTTTATTTGGGCTATACAACAGAAAAATATAAGATTAGATTAAAAAAATTTGGAGGGGAAGGGGTCCACTTGGCTAAATATGTGGTGAAACTCCTATTTTATACCAATGACCTGATTCTAATGGTGGAGACAACCTGAGATCTAATAGACCACCTATAGGCTCAGAAACTCTTTTATAAATAAGTTGGGATGCAGGTGAACATTGGAAAAACCAAAAATATGATTTTCTTAGTGAAAAATAAGAAGCACCACCTCAATTTTTAGTTTTCAAGAGAACCCATCAAAGTTGTACCATAATACAAGTAACTCTCCCTCAAATTTCATGACAAGCTCAATTGGGATACATGTAGGTTAAAAATAATACAAGGAGGGTGGATATCTCTTTACATGCTTAAAAAAAGGTGTAGGGATGTTGAGTTATGAGATTGGAAGATCACTAGGATCCTATTTAGGTTACTTAACATTGGAAAAACCAAAAATATGATTTTCTTAGTGAAAAATAAGAATCACCACCTCAATTTTTAGTTTGCAAGAGAACCCATCAAAGTTGTACCATAGTACAAGTAACTCTCCCTCAAATTTCATGACAAGCTCAATTGGGATACATGTAGGTTAAAAATAAAACAAGGAGGGTGGATATCTCTTTACATGCTTAAAAAAAGGTGTAGGGATGTTGAGTTATGAGATTGGAAGATCAATAGGATCCTATTTAGGTTACTTGTCACACCAGTGGTGTTGTATGGTTGTGAGGTATGGGCTAGTGGAATGACAAGTTCAAAATGGAGGAAAATAGAAATGATCCAAAAGCATCTATACACAAAAAATATATAATTAAGGATTTATCTCCTTATGAAATTATCCTTGATAAAACATGGAGTTTTCTATTAGAGGTAACCGCTATGACTAGGCTACTATGTAACTTGGAAAAAAAACATGAAGATTGACAATTGGATTAGGGATACAATAGGCAAAGAGTTTCATATCAGGAAGAATGTGTGGATGAAGTGGAACCACAGATGGATGAGTAGATGGAATATTATCTTAATTGAATACCTAAACCTCAACAAAGACAAAACATTATGTGAATGTAAAGTTTAAAATAGGGATGTAGATGAAGAAAATAAGTAGGAAATGGCAACACTATATCGTAGCGTTCAATCTAATTTATGAACATTATGAAAAAAAATATATAGGGTCTAAAATTAAATGGAAGGAAAATATCCTCATTGATTAACTAAGGACTAGATCCCATAGGCTCAAATGTGATATAGGTAGATGGACACCACTTAATGAACACTGGGAAGAAAGGGTTTGTGTTTTATACAATATAAGGGAAATTGAAATGGAGGAACATTTCATCCTTAAATGTCTAAAGTACATGGACACCTAAACCAAATATTAGAAAACACTTAGAGTCAATTATATGGTAGAGCTATTTGAAGACAAAAAAAATAAAACGGGTAGGGGAGGTGTTAAGTCAAATCAACAAGATAATGTGCAACCTTCTTAAGGATATCACTAGTCTCATGATTCCAGTGATTAGAGTAATCGATGTAATCAGTGGTCTCATGGACTATTTGGTCTTATGGATGTAATTAACAACATTTCTTTTCTTTTCATTTCATTCATTCTTTGTTTTCCAATGCCTTGTTTGTAGGTTGTATATCACACGTGGCAGACTTGCAGGGTTCATAAATGGAATACAAAGGATGAAGAACCAAATGTTCTGCTCTTACATGTTATAATTCTCTGTATTTTTATGTTATATATTTATTAGATCTTATTAGTGAAATGAAATTTAATTTATTGACATGTGTCCCTTATTAATGAAGGGTATTTAAGATAATATTAAATATCAAAAATTTGAAAGTATATGAAAGTAATGCAAATAAAAATGATACCAATCACTAATAAGTAAATAGAATATGCGTAAATGATTCCCTAAGAAATATGTCAGTATTTGGATACCAAAATAATATGTTGTTTCAAGCCTTCTGATTGGTTCAAGGAAAAGTAGTGTAATGCCCCACCTTGAGACCCCTATTTTATAACCATGGGAGTAACCCTCGTAATCATTAATATGTCATGGATTTGTGTATCTTTTTATATTTTAATCAAAAAAACTCTATATACTAAGCTATTAGTTATTATATATTGAGGTACACATGTGAAGACATATATGGTTTCAAGAGATCGTATTGGTGTATGAACACATTATTGCCTTATGAGATATTATATTTTTTTCTTTTGCATGATGATCTGGCATTTAAATTATTAATATAAATAATTATTCCATAATTTATTGTGATTTTTTTTCATTTATGTCATTCATATTCACCTTGTTATACCATAGATGTATTGTGATGAATCTAGTTTTTGTGCAGGTGATAACAAAAGTAGAAACATATAATGATGTTGAGATGATTTGGTATGGGATCTACACATTTTCCATTAGGGTGGTATTTGAGTTGATATAGTACATCAAGACATCCAAAAAAAATATACACCTTTCCTACATTGACATACACAACACTTTGATCTCTTGGACAATTGGGAAAGTGACCACATTAAAGACAAAAAATGAAAATGGAAGAGACCTCCATTCCAATGAAAAATATAAACTATCATTGAATAGGCAAAAGGCCAAGGCTAACATTTAAAAGAATACATGAGAAGAATTGGAGAGCAGAGAAGAACAACTAGAATCCACGAAGTTGGTGAGGAAATCAAGAGTGCCCATATCAATTCTTTTCCTAAGACTAACATGAGTAGACTCATAGTTCTAAGACAACCGATAGAAGTAAAATCATGAATAAAAACCACACACATATATTTTGTAAGAAGGGATAAAAAAAATTAATAACTTTATGATATTATAGAGGGGATACAACCACACAGAAGGGGGAGTTAGTTATGGAAAGAAGGATAAAGAAGAAGAATGGAAATGAAAGAACAAAGTGGGGAAGAACTTCACAACATATTATTGTACAAAAGGTAACATTTAAAGCATATTAATGGGTCATTTATTTGTTAATATTTTGTCCATATACAACCTATAATTTTTTTTATGACCCTTATTTATGAAAACATTTAATTTGATTTCCCTTATTGAAGAATGAGATTAATCTTATAATATTTGAAATTGATTTTGATTATTGGAAATCTCCATTATGGACCTTCGCATCTTTAAAAATAGTGGTTAAAGTGTTGTATTTAAAATCATGTGATCCTTATCCTTGCTTTTTATTTTCCATCCTTTAAGATTTATTTGGGTGGGTTGAAGAAGAAGAATAAGAATAGAGCTTTACGTCTAGTAATTCCATTGGGATCACCAACATTATTTAGATACATAGTATAGAGGCCTCTGTTAGGGTGTGAGAGAGGTGGTTAAGTCCCCAACTAGTGTCTGTGGGGGATATTGTCTCCCATTGGTTAAATGTATCCATTATATGCAAACCTATTTATTATTATGCATGTGCTACATGCCTTGACAACACTTAAATCTCAAGTTGCTATGGGTTTTGGGGACCTTGTATTTGTAGTGGTCTTTTTTAGCTTTAAGTATTCATCTTGGCTTTATGTTGTTGTAACTTAATCTATGTTGACTTTGTTATATTTTGGGTTACAATTCCTCTTATGCTTATTCATCTTGAGTAATTTTTGTTAAATATTGAACCTGCATGAGATAATTCCTCTTCATTTACTGATTGGGTAAGTCAATTTTATGAGTGAAAAGCAAGAATGTCTCAACATCAGTTGAGATCAGAATGTTGGGTCAAAGAATAGTTGGTTATTCAATGACTAATCAACATGACAACTAGAGGATTCATCATTATCACCTTATGGACAATATACACTCGCCCTAATGGCTACCAAGTGGAACATGGTAATAAATCATATCCTCATATATTTTTTATTTATCTACTTGAGGACCAACTAATGAATGAGTGATTCCATTTGTTATGGTGCACCTGTTCTTACTTTCATTTCTATTATTATAACATTAAGAAAAAAGGAAAAATTGTGTTTATTTCTCATCATATGATGAAGTTATAATATTTTGTAGGATCTTATAGTAAAAGTTATAATGATGTGTTATGTTATTAAAATAGTATGTGTAATTTAAATTTGTAAATGAGAAATATAACATAGACAATCATTTGGTTAAAATGATAATTGACATAAGGAATGTTTTCTTTGTTTCTTTCTAAGAAATATGTTGTTAAAAGATAGTGCTTTACAATAGCTTCATGTTTATAAATAAACTCATTCATTTTAGAGAATTGAATAAATCATGTTGATAGTCCTGATCATACATGTGAATAAATCACAGTGTCTTGGAGAACAAAATCGTGGCTTATAAGAAATAAAAATTATAGATATTTATTATTCGCCTCATATAGATTGCGTTGGCCCAACGTATATTCAATATATAGGTTTATATGCTTTGTTATTCCCAAACAAGTGGTCACCATATCAAGTAGATTTTTATACGAGTCACCCACATATAAATTTGATTTGGACTTTGATATAAATAGAGGAATCTTCTCAAGGACTAATACCTATAAAATTAACTGCGTAAATTGCCTCGAGCATATTTAAGCCAAAGGCTGATATGGTGGGGCAAGGCCCTAAGATTCATCTCATAAAGAGACAAAACAACATATTCCATTATAAATAGCCTGGTTTTGAATGGTGGCAATTTGGGGGAGGTTGTAGTACAAAGTGGTTTGGTAGTGCATGACATCATTTATTGTTAAACACAGGAAACATATGTGAAGTGGTTTGTATTCCTAGAAAGAAACATGACCACAATACATATACATTATATATATGCCCTATCTAGATATGGAGATAAATGCATATTTGTAGTCTGTTGAAAGCGCAGAGGGGCTCTTTGAGTCTGTTGAAATCCTTGACTGAAATAAAATGCCGTTCTACTTGAGTTGAAATAGTTGAGATAAAAATAATGGTGGCATTGTTGCTCTTGGTCTAAGTTAAAAAAAAATAATATAAATTGATATGGCAAAAATGTTAATGCTATTGGACAAAAAGGCTGCTTCGAGAAGTTCGAACCCTGGTCATAATATTGTGTTTTATCTTGGGTTTAAAATAGTTCTCTACAATACAATGAGTCTTTATATTAAGTAAAATATTGATAAAATAATTCTCTATAATACAATGAGTCTTTATATTATATCATGAAATCAATTTTCTTCCATTTCATCATGAGTTTCATTATACGTCGGTTGGCACATATTTGATTTTAGGTTATTGTGAATTGATGGGAAGGGTAGAGGAAGACCCACATTTAGTTGGTTAGTATAATTTATGATTAGTTTTGGGGGTTCTATTTGGGAATTAAATGGCAGGGTTAAAATCCTCAAAAGGGGTGACAGACGATAACATTTACTATCATTTTGACAAGTCATGTACGATCTCTTTCAACCTTCTAATTGGTTGTTGTGGGTTGTTTTGTTGGGATCTTCAAAACCACATTTGCTATTTATTTATTGATCTAATCAATCTCCCATTAGCCTTTAATTAGGATACATTGAAATTATAAACATAAATTTGATATATTAATTATTGTAATTTTTTTTAAAAAAATTGAGTATATATATTTTTTATTTTAATGATGTCAATAAAATATTTGTTTTAATTATTTAGTTTCTTACATCGAAAGGCATAACCTAGAGTGACAGTCAAGGAGTGTAATGGCATGAGTGGATACTTTTTTTTTGTTTGAACCGACATATCCAAAAAAAAAGTATAAATATATAATTGGATGACAAAAAGGTGCATTCCCGCTAACCAAACTAATTGAAAACAATTTTCATCTTTTAAGTGATCAGATTCCAAACCTAAATGTGTCCTCACAATTTGTATAAATGGGGATGATGGATTATCAAAAATGAGGGTTTTTTTTTTTTTTTTTGAATTTGAAAGATCCACATGAGGAAGTAAAAATATATTACAATTTATGTAATTACTAAATTTTATTATGTGTTTCAGTTGGAGTAGATAGATTCGATGTGGCACTACGTATAGTGTGGTGTCCATATCTTACAATCCCCTTTATATTATTTTTTATGTACATCCACACTAGCAACGTGGATAACACTTAAGAGACCATGAAACATGATTTGGAAATCATTCATCTCATCCATCTTAGCTTTACATTCTCTAACCAAATTAGTAATCTGCTAGACCCTATCACAAGTAATTATTGTGATTGAAAATTTAATTTCAAGGAACGTAATCCTATGTAAAACATATGTAACCCCAATTCCCTTAATCTATTAAGACAAAATGACATTAATTAAATAAAGATCCATATTAACCATAAATGAAAAGAAAACACTCATTCCTTTTAACGTAATTTGCACCTTTGGGGCAACTGTTAGTAATAACTTAACATCCAAACATTTTCATGATTTGCGTTGTACAATGATTGTGGCTACATCTTTGTGCTTAATCTTAGTTTGAAATTGAAATTTTGCTAATTATTATGACAATTAATTATTGTTAAATAGACTTACATAATTTTAATGCTTATTTATTTTAGAATGTAAATACTTAATAAATATCACTTTATAGTGTTTTTGATTAGCCAACTAACAATGATGAAATTGGTGTTGGGTTAGGAAAAAAAAGTCAACAGGTGTTGTGTGAACAACTCAACAATTGTAGGATCATTACCATTCATACAATTTATATATATATATATATTTGATATATTATATATTAATACATATTGATATAATCACAAAACAAAAATATATAATTCCTCTAGCTTTCTTTGCACCTTCAGGGTTGCTAGTAAATATTGTTCCTTATACATAATAGACACGATGAAGAGTTCATGGTGGTCTTCTTAACTACATTCGCCAATTCTTATTGACTCATTATGGGTTGACCATGTTGGAATAAATTTATGTGGGAAAAAAGGGTGACAACATTTTAAAATTAAAACTTAATAAGTATTTCCCATTACTGCATGCTTTTATTTTTTTTATTTTTATTTTTATTTTTTTGATGAAATATATCCATATATTAACTAAACAAAAATATACAAATAATTCATAAAAAAATAAAGGTGGTATGAAAGCACACCACTTCACACCAGGCAGAGCCTAAGAGCAAAATCATAAGTAGCATAATTAGGCAGAGCCTAGAAACAAGTCACAAAGTCATTAAAAAGATATAACTTTTATGCAATAAGAGCAAGGCTAGAAGATAGAGGATAAATATCATTAGGACCCCAACCTTAGCTTGGCAAGTCATTGCCATCTAGAATAGGCTCCCAACCAGTTACTTGGGTAGTGTCTGTGTCATCATCTTCTATTTGTGTCTGCATGGGTGAAATGGCCAAACAAATCCTGGGGAACTTATCTAACACATTCATTCAGCCTCTAGATAGTGCCCCCAAAGAATATAGGCACAGAGAAGGAGGAGGAACACCCTATCTATCCTACCCAACAAGGGAAGGAGGTGGTGGTTACCACCCTCTCTAATACCCAAGAAGAGAAATGTGTTGGTATAGGGTGTCGCTCTGAGAGTGACACTTGGAATGGCTAAGATGATGCCCATCATAAGTTGGTCGAGGTACTCTATTATCCATTCTAAGATCCTTGGGTAGAGAAGGCAAAATATGAGTCATAGCATAAGGAGCATCTCCCTAGTGGGAAAGGAGATATTGAAGACACCCAAGCTCCATAACCACTTTACTCACTTGGGCTTGAATTTATAAAAGAACATTGTAGATGATAGAAGATTCATGCAAAGAATATACACTATAATCAGTAAAAGAATGATTAAACAAAGAATTATTTCTTTCTTTCCAAATCCAAAAGAGAATCTCCACTTTGAAAGTATGCCAAACTTGCGTATACTTGAAGGGCTTTGCAGGTTTGTCTCCAAAGAGGATATTCTTCCAAAGGAAGAATTCAGGCTTGAAAGGCCTAAAAATATCATGGATCTAAGTCCATACACTTTGAGATTTGGAATAAAACTAGAAGAGATGAGAAAGCATCTCAAGGTGGCCACATAAGGGGCAAGTAGGCAAGTGGGCTCCAAGCTGGATGATTTTTTTGCCAATAGGCAAGCCTTTTGGTGCAATATACACCAAGCAAAATGAGCAAGCTTGGGCTCCATGCAAGTCCCCCAAATCATGTTGAAGTGAAAGCTCTACATTTTAATAGATGATTTCAGCCCCTAATGAGCATTAATCTTGTCAACCATGGGCAAATGGGGGTGAGCCATGCATAGCTAAGCCGAGGAGTGTAATTACAAAAAAGGGTCTTAACATACCATTTCCAGTCCTTCCAAAACGATCAAGTGAAATGGACTAATATTTTATGGACCATGGAAGTTGGGACAACATTGAGGATCTCTTGATAGGACTCTTGGTCCGCATTGGCTAGTCAAAATTTAGCTTTTGCCTCTTCCCAGGATAACCAAGAACGAGAGCACCTATAAAAAATATCCTAGACAATATAAATTCCTTTGTGGTATAGTTTGAGAGCATTGACCCAAGGGACCTCTGCTAGGGGCATCTCATTGCGAGAGAAAATGGTTGACCACTAGAGAGAATGAAAGTTGGTAGAGAGCCTAGTCTAAAAATCAGAGCCATTCTAGAACAACCATGGTTTAATATTTTCCTAGGCCTTCCATATGCTTTTGGCCATAAAGGACCCTATGATTTGGATAAGAGACTGAATGAAGATTAAATTGGGGAAGTTGAGCCCTTTCCAGGCCTTTTTGCCCTTAGGTGAGCCTAGGATATATAGTGTTTGAACAACACCTTCCAAGCTTCTTGGCCCTCAATGGCATGCATAATCCATTTGCCACATAAGGTAGTTCCTTGTCAGGCTATGTCGATGAGCCCCATCCCTCCAGCATCATGCATGAGGCAACAATATTCCCAAGCCACCTTGTGGAATCCTTTACCCTACAGGTAATTAGCCTAAAGGAAATCTTTGAGCAACTTCTTCAGCTTCTAGTAAGATTTTTTGGAAGGCACCCAACATGACGAGTAATACACATGGGTGGACACAAGAATTTTTAAGCAGATTTGAAATTTTCCTACTAATAAAAGAGACTTGGTCACCCAAAATTCTAGCTTCTTAGTAACTCTGTCAACAACATATTGCACAAAAAGGAGGTGAGGCATCAAAAGTAAAGGGGATGCCAAGAAATTTAAAGAATTTGTCATGTTAGATCCACTTCCAACCAAATTCAATAGCCCACATTGGTGGAGGAAGGTAAGATTGTATGTAGCAATGAGTTTTTTGCCATTGGACGCTAGAGCTAGAGGCCAGGCAGAAGGTGTCGAGACACTACAAGGCATTATCCACATTAGTTTCATCTTCAATGAGAGTAAGGAAAGAGTCATCCCCAAAGTGTCCATTCAATAGTAGCATATCTTTGTGTGGGTTCATGATGTCAGGAGGGAGATAAATTCCCTTAACAAGACCCATAGCTTGGGTATTTATAAGAAGATATCCAAAACCCTTAGTTGCAATCACATACAGGGGAGGAGCCAAGGGGCACCCTTGATGAATAGAATGGAACAAGCCAAATTGCTCAGAGGTGACTCCATTAATGGAGAGAACAATTGAGGCATCAAAGAAAAGCATTTGAATTGTTTGGATGAATATGGGCCCAAAATCTAGCACTCGAAGCATGGCTAAAATAAAAGGCCATTTTATGTGATCATAGGCTTTTTCAAAATCAATTCTGATAAACATAGGTTGTTACATAGATCGTCTTACGTAATCCATGCCTTCCTAGATAGAAATGATGTTATCTAAAATATAATAGCTCTTGATGAAACCAATTTGTTCTAGATGCACAATGAGAGGTAATATATTACACAACCAAATTGCTAGATCCTTGACAATGATCTTATAGGAAAAATTTAGGAGGGTGATGGGCCACTAGTAATAGATCAACTCAGGATCTCCCTACTTAGGTATGAATTTAATATTTCCTTTATTTATATTGGTTCCTAGAGAATGGTTGTGAACCACTTCTTGATAAATCTTATGCAATTCACTACCCATAAGGTCCCAAAGCATTTTATATAATTCACATGGGAAGCCATCAATGCCAGGAGCTTTGTCATTATCCATATGAGACACTACTTCATGTAAGTCACCAATAGAGAGGGGCCTATCATAAACCACCTACTGGGCAGGAGTGAGTTTGCATGACACCACTAAAAATCATTACTGAAGGGAAGATTCACACTTAGTCGAGGATGCTTGATCTTTGAAAACTTATTGATACTGATGGACAAAAGCTTGCACTATTAGTGAAGTCTTTATGAGTCTATTTTCAACCTTAGAAATGACATATATATTGCTTTGAGTTTTTGGCTCGTAGCATTTGGAAGAACTCCTTAGAAGCTTTGTCCCATATCTTAAGCCAATGAAGCCTAGCTTTGATTTGGGCTCCCTTGGAATTATAGTTGTCTACAATCTAAATGTGGTGCCACAAAAAAACAACTCTCACCTACAAGATCTCATTAAAAGGATCTTTTTATAGGGCTAGAGTTGCATGACTTAGCTCGAAGGAATTAGAAGAGTAGGAGTGTCTTTGAATTTTGGGAAGTTGGTGGCCATAGATCCATAAAAAGTGAGAGGTTCTTCTGATGGCATAATCCCACCAAAGAATCTAACTAGATTCTTGGGAGGGGCATGGATCTAAATTATAAACTCTCCTAATGTGTGCCATCATGGGCCCATACTTGACCAAGGACGTGTTAAGGAAGAATTGCATTTTGTGGACTTTGGGTTTCATAAACTACCATGTCACTTGAAACTAAATCAAAAAGTGATTAAAAAACCCAAAATTTGACAATGCCTACACTAGAGAAAAAAATGTTATCAAAAGAGAAGTACAATTGGGTGGATATCATTGCCATGTTTAGACACTTTAGAATTTGAATGGGGCCTTCCCTAAAATTACTCTAGGTGTACCAAACTCCATCTGTAGGCCAATAGGTTAATTAGGGTCATAAAGGCCCCATTTAGTACACATGTAAAACCATGCCTCCCTTTTGTCAGTTGCCCACCTCATAGGTAGGTGGCCTAACTTGTCCTTAGGAGACACCACCGTATTGAAGTCATCACATAATACTCAATGGGCATTGGGGAGATCATCTGCTATCCATCATCATAAATGGGTATGCTTCAAAGCGTCATTCAAGGCATACATATTAATAAAGCCAAAAGAATGGCTTTCAATGCAAAAATGAGTCCATATTATTCAATTGGTGGAGTCTAAGCCAGATTATACTAAGTACAATCGCCACATTAGAGAAATGAAAGTGATCACCCCTTCACGTCCTACGACATAGTTGTTATGAAGAATGATATTGTCATGTCAGATGGAATTACTAACAACTGTCAATAAAAAATATACCACCCTAACTTCCTATAAATATAGAATGTCCGTATTGAGAAACTTCCTTTTAAAATCATGCATAATAAACTTGTGTTTTGGGTCTATGAGACCTCAAACATTCCATGAAAAATAATTCATAGATGACAGGTGTCAAGGGATATGTCCTCTGAGTCTATCCCCTCTAGGGCATCATACCATTTTTATAGAAAAGTGCCCAATATTGGCACTTGAGAAATCATTAAATTGCTTCCTCACAGCAGGGTCAACCTGATACTCTCCTTCCTTTGCATCATCGCTCCTTCGAGGAGGGCTGTGAGAGCGTTTGGGTGTTTCCCACTGAGCAAGAAGTGGAAGAGTGGTTGGCTATGAGTCTAAAAATCTAGAAGAATTTGGCATAGAGGCCTCAAAACCTTGGGATGATACATTGGTATCTAGAGGGGTGTTGAACACCCTGGGATTTTATACCAATTTTGAGGCTTCAATCAGAGAGGGCTCTTTCACAATAGGAGCCTACTCCTTCAGGCCATTACTCAAATACGAATTACCTCCTTTGGGAGCAAAAACTATGGTTATGGCTTTGGGGTGAGTGTTATTTTTGCCTATCATAGTCCTTACATTTTCAACTATTTTCCCTCTAGCTTTAGGAGAGGGCTTGGGGGGAGAGGATGAGTGATTGGATGCATTGTTGCAAGCCAACTGAAGGGGACAATCCCATATCTTATGGTTTGTGTCTAGGTAGTGAAAGCAAGTGTTAGGAAAATTGATATATAGGACTCGTTAAGAGTGCCTCACATCCCTAACTTGAATTTTCACAAACTCTTTGAGGTCTCAGGAGAGGTCAAATTCTACACAGACCCTTTTTTGTGTTCTAGCTAATAGAATCGATTTTGTTCATGATAAAACATCTAGCCTATGGAGGACACTATCTGGTGAATAAAGCTCCACTAGGGGAGTGGGATACCTATAAATTCAACCCAGACTGGGACTTTAAGAGTGGTACACTTTGAGACCACAAAGTCTTGTGTCTACGGGGAGAGAAGCATAAGCGAGTTCTTGACGTACCAAGTAACAGACCTATGAAGGATACCTGCTACATGGGAAGGGTCAAAGAAGTGAAAAAGAAAAAAACCCTTAGTCATATTCTAGACACTCTCCATCTTAATGCCGTGAGCTGCCTAGTGAGTTTGAACCTAAGATCAAAGCATACTTTCATAGGGTATTCTCCCTACAAAATAGCCTAATAAACATAATTTCTCTAACCGTTGACATGAAAAATTAAATTCAGGAATAAGAAATATAACATTAGGTTCTGAAGCATTACCTTGTGGTATACTTTTGGGATAAACTTCCTCGGGCACTTGTAGGAGACCATTACGTGACGCTCCATCATTCTTATCCATGATTAAAACAACTAGGATAGAAGGAGGAGAAGTTGTTATAAAGGTTGGCCTTGCTCAAAGGTGAGAAACCCTAAAATGGTAATAAATGCAAGTCTTATAGGTGACTAAGGCCGTGGTATGACACAAGGCTAGGAAGGCAAAAAAATAAGGGTCAACTCAATGGCAAGAATAGAGGAAACCCTAGTAAAGTGGAAAAAAACCTTCTTTTCTCTTAAAATTTGACAAGCTTACTTTTGTTGAATTGCCTTAAGCGTTCGACTTAAACTTGCACCCCATATAAGTATTTAGATGTGATCCATGTGTCTTATTTTAGTTAAATCATAACCTTGTGACCCTTAGACTTTATGCATTGATTTTCAACTATGAGGTTGTGTTGGTAATGATGTGATGATACGTGATGTGTTGTGATTTATTTGCAGTTCCACAAAGTTGAAACTCCTTTTAGAGAGGGGTCTCATGTTAGGGCTACAATTTCTATAATTTTGAGTATTACGGTCTCATGTATTATGAAAATTAAAAAAAACTACTTACAAAATATTTGCACCTTAAAATAAGGAGCAATTATTATTTAGGAAGAAGTTTTGGAGAGGTGGGAAGTAGCAAAGGACTGAAGATTGGCATGGCTGATCCTATATTTTTGGTTGCCAACTAGTATCCAATCAATTTTTTTTATTAAATAATTATTTATAATAAGATAATCTTAATTTTTCTAAGCAACATATATTGCATAAATTTTAAAAAAATATGGGATTGGTCATCATAGAAAACTCTCCTATAATTTCTCAAGAGCACCCCTTTAAAATAATTAGCTATCCCACAACATGGGACCCTACTCTTAGTTTCATGAGAAACTATATAATTGTGATATTGAAAAATTACAACACATGGCTAATGGTCATTATGTCGTAGCATCACAATCCTCAATTTGTATGTGGGCTTTATTTGTAATTCTTAAAGTCAACTTTGAGCTTTAAGCTTCTTTGACAAACATTATGAAGGCATGAAAATGTGCCACGTAGAGTCAGGTTATCTTCAAAGGTCATGAAGACATGACCATTGGTGCATGGCATTCGATCGAGTGTGACCAAAACTAAACATTACAACTATGTAAAGACACTGCAAGTGGATATCGATGACTAACTT
Source organism: Torreya grandis (assembly GCA_037957365.1). NCBI lineage: Eukaryota > Viridiplantae > Streptophyta > Pinopsida > Cupressales > Taxaceae > Torreya > Torreya grandis. The sequence continues at coordinate 1,335,396 of JARHVA010003792.1, forward strand.
GGGCCTTCATGACTTGGAATTTCATAAGGGTAACCATGAGTAGTGGTAATTTGGGATAATCAAGGGCGAGTCCATTTAAAACTAGACCCCATTTTACAACAAAGAAGTTCCAAGATATAAAGCAACATTCATGCCAGTGTTTCTATCTTGGCCTAAACTATGATGAAATAGGACTAAGTAAACATCTAGATTTAAATTGAAGTAATTAAAGATAACCAAGATAACATGGTAATTATATGCCTTTATGATGGAACCTAATTAAGGATTTTATTTAGTAAACTTTTAGGTGACCCTTATATTTTTGGATATTTTGAATCTAAAGACAAGTCCTATTTTAGCCCTAAAGAGGCCTAAGTAATGTGTTATTTTGAGATTTATTTCATCCTTAAGCCCAAGATCCTAACCTAGAACACACTAGTAGATATAATGCTAATATCTTACCCATATTAATCTGACATGATTAATTATGAATGTTTTCGTGAGATTACTTGCAAAAACAAATGTGTGTGAATGTATGTAACTATGTAGTCTTGCATTATGATGTTTTTTTATTATAAAAAAAATGAGTCAATTTGGGAATGGCACATGGGGATGATACATGTTGGTATCAGAGTTCAGTTTAACACTTTTGGCCTTTTGGACCAACCATTCATTTTATTATGTAATGTTTATACTTAAATTTTAAAATTCTTAGGAAGGTTTTCCCTTTTATAATTAAGTTGATTGTCTAATCTCTTGTACTTAAAGGTATATAAGATGAACCTGGATTAGACTAGATGGGGAAAAGAGCATGAAACTGTTTAACCCTAAATTGATATGGGTCAATATAGTATAAGGTTAATAATATAGAAATGAATAATCATAAGGATGATAAATATATCTATAACAGGTCAATTAATTAAAAAACTGATAAATAATATCCTAAATTTATAATACTGAGATATACCAAAAATAGAAAGTATAGATATTGATTGATATTCTCATAAATGGAAAACAAGAATACTTAATTGGTTTACTATGCATGTAGATTTGATATAAAACATTCTAAAAATATACTAGATCTGGATTCTAGAATAATTATTAGACTCTATAAATTTTCACTCTGTGGCTTTAAATGCTTGCATCGGATCTGGGCATTTGCATCGATATTAGTGTTTACTCTAATTTGTTTATATCTCACACATAGGATATCACTATTTATCAAATGATAAAACCCTAGCTTCTTGACCCTTAGAGTGACTATGGGAAAAATGGGTTAGTGGACACATGTTGTTGAGCTACCTTAAGGATCTCTTTGTCAATGGGCACTACCTACATAGATAATACTCTGAATAGGGCCTCAAACTTATGTATTTATCCCCTATGGGTTAACATATGTGTGCATAAGGATGTAGTGTGATAAGCAAGTACATAGAGTGTCGTAACTTGTAACTTGGCTAATGTGGCTTATGGAATGCTCTTTTAATAATTTAGACCTGTATATGGGTTATCCCTTTGACTGATATTGAAATAAGAAATAATAGGTAAGTTTTGCTCACTTTAATGCTTGATTAAGTGCTTTTGGTAAATTGCCTTGTGAGTTACTAGGTTTTTTCTAGGTGAGGAATGAATGAGGATTGTTATGCATATATACTAATCCTTTTGGGAAATATCTCACATTAAATCACTTAGGCTGACCAAAAGGACACAATACAATTACAAATTTGATGACTTTAGCACACTAGAAACTTAGTTTGAAAAGGTACACTAACATCGACATAGGTGTCTGACTGGGATGCAAGTGTTTGGGAAGCTAAAAAATAGGTATAGGTCTAAAACTTGTAGAGAGTGATAATAATTAAGTTTATAAAAAATTTCACAGTATAGAAGGCCTGGTCATTAAAATAATAATGGTTGGACTATGAGATAATCAATGTGGCACAAAGAGATAGTGAACACGAGCCTTTCAACAATGAGAAGGTCTTAAAATTAAAGGGTACAATTATGATAGGTATTTTTCAAGTGTAAAATATTGAGGTGTTATATAATTCAAATTTATTATCTACATCCCCCCTTTAATATAATAATAAAATTGATACTTTAAAGGAAAAAAATGCATACCTAGGTGTGTATAACACACCTTGTCTTTGCATGAGTCCAACTTGAGTGCTTTGTTGGTGACTGACATAAAACTAAGAGCATGTTAAAATATATAATCAATGCATATAATCTAGACTTTAAATAATTTGAAAGGATTGAAAGTAAAGAGCCAAAGTTAGGAGTACACCTGTGTATTGGTGCAACCATCTTGCATTTTGGCAATTTGATTTGAAGACATGTTATCTTATGAATCATTGAATCTAAGATTAGGACAATTTGAAAACCTAGAAGTGCATATATATAAATATTAGAGGACAACATACTCCTAACCTCAGAGAAAATGTGAGTTTTCACCTAATAGTTGAAATTAGCTCAACCATGGAACCCAATCACACTTATAATCTAGTGAGCATGAGCGATCCAATTCAACTCACACTGTAAATATGGTAAGGGTGGATTGTTTGATTACCCCATCTTATAAATTTATTTAGATTGAGTAATGTAATCACACCAAAAATTGAACCAACTATTGAAGTAGATTGACTTAATAACAATCTATAATAATCCATTCTAGTGTATGCTAAAGTCCATAGAAGTATTTGAAATCTAAAATTTGATTTGATTTTATAATTTGGTGCTCTTTTGCATGGCATATACACCTCATATACGTCTCAAGCTAAAAATTGGGTATAATAATGGTATTAATGTATATAATGCTACCACAAATGTGTATATGAATCATATAACGGTGCAATTTGGCCAATTTGAAAATTTTCAAGTGAGGAAGACATGCTTCCAATAAAATATGAAACTAAGAACTGGTATGAGTGTGTAGAACATGTTTCCATAACATTCCCCCACTATAATTTGAAAATGTTGAGTACTGAATAAGTGTAGAGGTCATGCTTTTTTTGGCATGCCCCCACTAAAATATAAAACTATGAAGGTGTCAAAGTTGTGCCTCTATGACATGCCCCCACTAATATACCCCCCTTTTTGAGGTGAGGGGAAGTAGAAATTCATAGTTACCTTATCTCAAAAAGATAAGATAACTATATAATTTTTGTATGGATCATGTAAAATATAGGAGTATCATGTATAGGTATATATATCAATGAGGTACATAGTATGTGATCACATAAATTCCTAAAATGCTTGATGTGAATTATGGCAATGCCTAGATAGTAAAAGTACAAGTTTAGAAAGCAATCAAGCACACACAAAAGATAACTCAAAAGTAAATCATAAGAAATTGGTCTAAGGAAACCTCAAACAAGGGGCATGTTCAAATACTATAAAAAGTTAGGGGACATGACTTAGTCAAATGTCTACAAGACAAGTAATGACATATTCAAATGTCAAAGTAAGCAAACAAAGGCACGGGGACCAAAAATAATAGAATATTATCAAATGCTCAATAAGCAAGACAATACAACGCAATAGCAAACAAGGAACACACTCAAGGAAGTGAAAAAAGGAAGGCATGCAACATAACCAACCAACATCAACATATTATACTACTCCTTGAATATATAAGTTAACAAAAAACATTAATTACATAACATATCAAGTACACTGCAACATATATAAGCATGGATAAAGGTATGTATAAATATAAAATATCAAACATGATAATGGAAAATAATTATAGAAAAATATAACCTAGGTGTATCATGATCAAATAAGTGGATGCCCCCAATATCCATATGACATGAGTAGAGGGAAGGCCCAACATATGAAGGTGTATGCATCATGTGCCTGGGTATGCCTGTATCACACTCAAAAGATGTGTGAAACATATCTATATATAGAAATAGATGATATGTTATGTACCAACATGAAACTAATAATATAGATTCCAAAGAGAAAATAAAACATGTAAATGCTATAAATATTTTTGGATTTTTGATATTTTTACTTTTTTTACTTTTTTTGGAATAATTGACTAAAGATGTTATGTACAAGTAAAGTTGTTCCTAGAAGCCAAGGTAATCATTAAGGATATGCCTATGTGATGGTTCTATATCATGTGTATCATATTCATATGCTACATAATTAGTATAATAAGGATCATGCCAATTTGTAGTATCATTTGGATCATAATCATCAATGTAAACATTGTTACAGGAAAAATGTAACTTAGGTTATTCTTGAACTTGTGATATATCAATTTGAGCTTATGTGCATGAAAACCAACTACATTATAGATTGGATTTTCCTTTCTAAAAGTTTACTTTTTCTGAGTATGTTCATCATTATCAAAATGTTGCATCTCATTATGGGATAGAGAAGAGTCATGTATCTTTGCTTGCACACTAAGAAAATATGTAATTTGTGCCTTGATTTATTTACTAGAGGGTGAAAGCATGGAATTTATAGCATCACACTTAACTATTTATTCCTCTATGTAGGAAATAAATATGATGTTTGGATCCTTAACAACCATATTTGTATCATTTGATTTTGTAGGCATGTCTTGCTTTGAAAATTCCTTTGTTAGAAACACTCTTTTTAGAATTCTTGTTCAATTTCTGTTCTTTCTCTTTTTTTAATATTTCATTTTGAAAATATTTAACCCTAAATTGAGATGGGTCAATATAGTATAGGGTTAAGAATATAGAAATGAATAAGCATAAGGGTGATAAACAAATCTATAGTAGGCCAATTTATAGTAAACTCAGATAAATAATATCTTGAATTTATAATATTGAGATATGCTAAAAAATATAAAGTATGACCATTGATTGATATTTTAATAAATGGAAAACAAGAGTACTTATTTAATTTACTATGCACATATAGATATAATATGGAACATGCTAGAAGTAGACTGGATCTAGATTTTAACATAATCCTTGGATTCTGGAAATTTGCACTTTGTGGCTTTGGATGCTTGCGTCAGATCTAGATAGTTGCAACAAGAATAGTGTTTAAGTTGGATGCGGTGACCACCTAAAACCTTCTAAGTTTTTTTATCACCTTTACGTTCATATTTCCAGATCTCATGCACAGGTTGTCACACTTTGTCAAATGATCAAATCCTACCTTCCTCTCCCTTGGAGTGATTATGGGAAAAATGAGTTAGTGGGCACATGGTGTTGAGATACCTCAAGTACCCCTCTCTCAATTGGTTTTTCCAATACTTTGAAGAGGGCCTCGGACTTATGTATTTCTCCTATATGTATTGGCTTTTGTGTGCATAAGGATGCAATGTGTGATAAGCAAGTATATAGAGTGACCTAGCTTGTAACTTAGAAAATGTGGCTCATGGAATGCTACTTAAGTAATTTATATCTATAGATGGGTTGATACTATGACTAATATTGAAATAGGAAAAAATAGGAAAGCTTTGCTCACTTAAATGTTTGATTGAGTGCTTTTAGTAAGTTACCTTGTGAGTTGCTAGGTTTTCGCTAGGTGAAAAATGAATGAGGATTGATCATGCATATATACCATTCTTTTTGGAAAAATATTGCATTAAATCACTTAGGCCAACTATAAAGACACATTAAAATTATAAATTTGATGACTTTAGGGTACTAGACACTTAGTTTAAAAGGGGACACTAGTGTTGATGTAGGCTCTGACTTGGATGCAAGTGTTCAATAAGTTGGAAAATAGGTACATGTCCAAAACTTACAGAGAGTGATAATAATCAATTTTATAACATTTTATCAATATATAAGGATTGGTCATCAAAATAATAATGGTTAGACTAAGATATAAGTGTTTTGGCATAAAGAGATAATGAACGCAAGCCTTTCGATCATAGAAAGGTCTTCGAATTGAAGGGTACAAGCATGATAGGTATTTACCAAGTGTACAAGACTGAGATGCTATATAATTTAGATTTGGTGTCTATAGAGCCTTAGATTGAATTTTTTATACCTATGGAATCTTCTAGAGATAAGGAGGAACTTGTACCTATAAGGTAATTATAATACTAAGATACCTCAGGGATAATATGAATCCACAACAAAATCAAGACATGGGAGCAGATCATGAACCATTTTATGAGTGGGAGTGTGAGTGTAGTGTTCACTGAGATAGAGATCCTAGTATAGTTCATAAAATAATATCCATTGGGTGAGCTCATGACAATGGTGACATGCATCAAATAATGGATGAATCACCCATGCACTAAATAAAGTAAGTACTCCAAAGCTGAATGGATGAAGATTTGGTAGGGGGACTGAAGCTTTGAAAATATGCTTTAGGCTTAGGTATTTTTCCAAGAATAGTAAGGCTAGGTTGGCCAATTTATAATTGATAGATGAAATAGCCCTATGATGGTACTACCAAGAAAGAATGGATAACCTAAAAGTGTCCACTATCACTTGGGAGAGGTTTAAAGAATTTTTATGGTGCCACTATATTTGAGACACCTAATTCAATGATAGAATCAATGAATTTCATAACCTCTGGCAAAATGACAAGATGATAGATGAATATGATGCATATTTCTTAAGCTTAGTTAAGTACGTGAGATGCCTCTAGGATGATCCAAATAAAGTTAACATATATCTCAATGGACTTTCAAACACCATTGGGAATAAAAATCAAATTTTTGAACCCTCTACACTAGCATAAGTTGTAAGAAAATTCCAACAAAAAAAACATGAATTTGGATCAACCAATCTCTATGAGTAGTATAAGTCCCAAAAAGAGACCCAAAAGAAGGTGTTTTCTCCCTATCTACCCAATGGTTTTTAACATCACAAAACATAGAAAAATCATGGTAGACAAGATTTCCCAAGAGATAGACATAAAGGAAGACAACCTAAGACTCGACCCCTAGATCCATGGGTGGATAATCAAAGCAAGGTTAATAATAGAAGCAGGGTGGAACAAGAAATGTGTTTGCTAAGAAGGGTCAATACATTTCAAACATCTTAGAATGTTTCATTTGTGGTGGGACACACTATGAATGATAATGTCCATAACATCCACATACACCACAAACTCAAGATTGGTATAGGAATTCTAGTAGTGATGGTCTCAACCACCAAATTCATGTAGTAGATGATAAACACCATGTTGAGCACCAAGTCAGTGTGGTTGAAACTATAAGGCATATTGTTTCCATTATTGTGTATGTATTAATAGACCTAGGTGCCATTAGTTATTTTATTTCACCTATAATTATTAGAAGGTGTGGCTTGGCAACTGTGTAACAAGAGGGCTTAGGTAGCATAGAGATGGCCTTAAGTGTGAAACAATCCATTACCTCTGTAGTAAGGAATTATCACTTAAATTTGGGAAAGTTCATCACCAAGGTAGACCTTTATTACACAACTCTAGGGTCATATGATATGGTACTTGAATGGATTGGTTGGAGGCATATAAGGTAGTGATGAATTACTTTGAGAAGCATGTGAAGTGCTTGGATGTTGATGGTCAGACCACAGAGATTCACGGGATCAGAAGAACCATATATTCGAGATTTATCACAACCATATAACTTAAGAAATAAATAATAAATGATTCTTAAATGTATGATTTAAACATCTTAAAGGATGGTGATGGAACCTATTTAAGTGGCTTCCAAACATTGTCAGATTTTTCTTATGTGTTTCCTGAGGAATTTGTAGGACTACCACCTAAGAGATAAATCGATTTATCCATAGAGTTAGTTCCTAGAATTGAGTTTATTTCAAAAGTTCCATATAGGATGACAATCCTTGAATTATGAGAATTGAGAGTGTAACTATAAGTGCTGATTGACAAAGGATTAATGAGACCCAATGTGTCTCCATGGGGAGCATTAATCATCTTTGTGAAGAAGAGATATGGATCACTGAGACTATGTATTGATTATATGACTCATGATTTAGAACTTGTTTAAGTGGTAGACGTATTTAAAATTTAAAAACATTACTTAATTGGCTAAAAGTTTGTACTAAGGGCTAAACATGTGAGCTTAACACACATATTTAGTCAACCAAATTTGAATGCTAGACAAAACTGTTGGATGGAGTTTTTGGCTGAATATGATTTTGACATTGCTTAAATAAAAGGGAAGGAGAATAAAGTGGTAGATGCAATCAGGAGAAGGCCATGTCTACATTCCATGTTAGCTGTATAAGACAACATGAGAGGCCATATTTTATAACTTCAAAGACAATATACTTGGTATAAAGAGATCACAACATCACTTCAGGATAACAAGCTTAAGTCCCAACCCAAGTATAATGGTTATTCAGTGGTAGATGATGGAACTTTACTATACCAACAACACACATATGTTCCAAGTGATGGAGAAGCAAAAGATCAGATCTTGTTTGAGTCACATAAAACCTTTTAGTCCAATCATCCTGGCAAAAATAAAATGTATGTAGGTCTTCAAAATTTGTATTATTGGCTAGGAATGAAATAGGAAGTGGATGAGTATGTTGCATGATGCTTATAATGTTAACAAGTGAAAGTTGAGCATATATATCTAGCCATATTTTTGTACCCTCATGAAATCCTCAAAGGAAATGAGATGTGGTGTTCATGGATTTAATCATTGGGTTTCCACTTACTCATCAGAGACACAATGCCATTTTGGTAGTTATTGATAAACTAAGGTCACACATTTCCTATCGACCAAGGACACCTATAACGAAAAGGATATTACCTAGTTATAAGTAGATTAGATTATGTGGTTAAATGATGTTCTAATCAATATCATTTTAGATAGGGATCCTTTGTTCACATCCTGCTTTTGGATCACATTTAAACAAGATTTGGGTACAAAGCTAGATTTTAGTATAAGATACCATCCTCAAATGGATGGGTAAACCAAGAGGGTTAATCAAGTCCTAGAGGACATGCTATGAACATATGTCATGGACTAATAGTATCAGTGGGAGAACTATCTACCATTGACATAATGCATATAATAATAGTTAACATAACTCCATCAACATGACCTACTATGAAATGTTGTATGGATGACCCTACACAACTCCTTTAACTTGGAAAAAACTTAAGGACCATCTTTTGATTAGTCCTGATATGATAAAAGAGATGGAAGGAAAGGTTGTGCATATTCAATAATACCTTAAGGAGGTACAAGATCTACAAAAGAAGTATGGAAGTTTGCATAAGAATAATAGAAGTTTTGAGTTTGGAGACTTGGTGTTATTGTGAGTGACGCCACATAAGAGTGAAAGACAAATTTATGGTAGACCTAAGTTATCACCACAATTTTTAGGGCCATTTGAGATTTTATATTGACTTGGCTTAATTGCTTATCGACTTGTCTGACCACTTTACACGCATTAGATGCATGACATTTATCACATTTATGTATTGATAAACTATGTACTTGACCCATCACATGTGCTTGATTGGTCTTCTTTACATATGGATGAAGATTTGTTCAAGGTAGAGCCCATGAGAATTTTTAACTAACAATCACTTTGACTTTGGTACTATGAAGTTGATCAAGTAAATGTCAAATGCTACTTGGGAAATAATTTAGAAATATGTTGTCTTTATCCTCATCTTTTTATATAAAACTTCCAAGATGAAGTTTTTTGAAGGGGAGGAAGTATGTAATACCCTGCCCTGAGACCCCTATTTTGTAACCATGGGAGTCACCCTTGTAATCATTATTATGTTATGTATTTGTGTATCTTGTTATATTTTAGTTAAAAAATTTTATATACTAAGCTATGAATTATTATATGTTGAGGTACACATTTGGAGACATATGATTTTATGACATTGAAGTGGTGTATGAACACATTATTTCCTTAGGGGGTCTTATATTTCTTTCTTATGCATGATGACATAGCATTTATATTATTAATTGAAATAAGTATGTCATAATGGATTGTGACTTTATTCATTTATGTCAATGATTATCATGATTACGGGTTCGCCTTGTTATACCATAGATGTACCTTGATAACTTTGTTTTTTGTGGAGGTGACAAGAAAGGTAAAAACATATATCGATGTTGAGATGAGTTGCTATGGGATCTACACATTGTCCATTGGAGTGGTATTTGAGTCAGCACAATATAACGAGAGGTCCAATAGTAGATATCCACCTCACATACAATACGATAAATAATACTTTGATCTCTTGGACAATTTGGAAAGTGACCGCATTAAAAGTAATAAATGAAAAGGGAAGATACCTCCATCCCAATGAAAAATATAAATTATCATTAAATAGGAAAAAAGGCCATGGCTATGGTAAGAATAATAAATGAGAAGAGATGGATATTTAAAAAGAATAAATGGAATCCACCAGTTGGTGAGGAAATGAAGAATGCCCATCCTGATTCTTGTTGTGAGACTGACATGAGTATACTCAGAGTTTTGAGACAACTAACATAAGTAAAAGCATGAAGAAAAATACACATGCATTATTGAATGGAAGCATATATTTGGTAAGAAGCGAAAAAAAATAATAATGACCTTTTGGTATTATAGACGGGAGACAACCACTCAGAAGGGCAAGTTAGTTATAGGAAGAAGGGAAATAAGAAGATTGGAAATGAAAGAATAGAGAAGGAAAGAACTTGAAAGCATATTGTTGTATAAAAGGTAACATCTAAAGCATAGTGATGAGTATTTCTTTGTTAGTATTTTGTCCACATACAACCTGTGATTTGTTGTTATGAACATTCTTTATGATAGCATTTTATTTGATTTCCCTTGTTGAAGGATGAGATTAATCTTATATTTTTTAAAATTGATTTTGATAATTAAATATCTCTTTTATGGACCTTTGCATCTTTAAATACATCAGTTGGACTATTTTATTTAAAATTGTGTGATCCTTCTCATTAATTTTTATTTTCAATCCTTTATGTTTTATTTGGATGGGTTGAAGAACAAGAATAAGAATAATAAATCTTTGCATGTGGTAGCTCTATTGGGATTACCAAATTATTTACCTATGTAGCATAGAAGCCACCACCAGGGTGTGGGAGAGGTGTTTAAGTCTCAAAATTGTACTTTTGGGGGATATTATCTTTCATGGGGTTAAATGTCTCCACTATACATAGACATACAATTATTATGCATGTGCTACATGCCTTAACAATGCTTAGATCTCAAGCTGTTGCAGGTATTGAGGACCCTTTATTCGTTGTGGTATTTTCTAGCTTTAAATATTCATCTTGGATTTATGTTAATGCAACTTTATCTCTGTTAATTTTTTTAAATTTTTGGTTATAATCCCTCCTATGCGTATTCATCTTGAATCACTATTGTTAATTATCAAACCCACGTGATATCATTCATATTCACTTATTAATTGGGTAAGTCAGTTTTATGAATGAAAAGAATGAATGCCTCAGGATTAGTTGAGATTAGGATGTTAGATTAGAGAATAATGGGTTATTCAGTGAATAATCAACATAACAACTAGAGGATTCCTCATCAACTCCTTATGGACAATATGCACTCATCGTGAGGGTGGTTGGGTCGAACATGACAAAAAATAATCTTCTCGTTTGGTGTTTATTTATCCATTCAAGGACTATCCAATGAAAGAGTGACTCCATTCATTACAATGCACATGCTCTTACTTTTGTTTTGGTTTTTATAAAATTTAGGATAAATTATAGATTATGTTTAGTTTTCATCATATACTAATGTTATAATGTTGTGTAGGTGTTTTATCAAATTTAGAAAATAATTGAATTAATTAACTAAATAAGATAAAATGTAATGTAAAATCAAAAAGTTACAGATATGCAATAAATGACACAAATCATTTTGGAACTTTTTAAAATTGGAAGGATGCTAAAGGGGAAATAACAAAGACAAATTACTTAGTAGGAAAAATTAGAATGAAATACTGAGATGAGAACTAGAAATGATTGTAGGACTGTGTTGACTAATTGTGAATTAGAAATAGAGTTTTGATCACTCTTTAGACAAGGCCATTGAAATTAGGAAGGGGCATAAAACACTATTGTGTTTAGGTCATTCTGGTGCCCTTTGGGGTTTTATCAATCTAGAGAAGTTTTGACTTGTGTTCCTTTGTCTATTGACTATCATATATGTGTTATTTACTTTGGAAGCTATTTTATGCCTTCTTCACTTGTAACCTTAGCTTGATAGGTAATGATGAATGAATGAAACAAAATATAAAAATGGAAGCAGTTGAAGTTGTGCTAGACCTCAACACCCCTTGTGTTGAGCACTGCCTACATACCAATATTCTGAAGATGGATCAAACTCCATGTAGTTCTCCCATGTTATGGTGGTGTGTGAAAGACTGGTGTAATGTTATATGCTTATGCAATTTTGGTGTGATTAAGTGCTTCAATCATGACTTGTGACATTTTAAGTGTACTCAGACTTTAGCTCAGGGCTACTAGGGCTATATGTATTTAGAATTGAGAAAAATAGGGAATTTACTCTTAATGTATAATTAGAATTATGGTGTTTTGCAATATGAAAGCCTCTTGTGTGCAAAATGACTTGAAAATGTGCTTTTATAGTATTTACTTTGGAATTACTTTGGATAGGACTTAATAAATGTGTGGGATGACCCATTCATGAATTTGAAATTGAATAACTAGCCATTATTTGGCAAGAAGATGTGACCAAACAGAATTGGATAGGATCAGGGAGCGTGATAGTTCAAATGGCTTGTTGTTGTCTTGGGAGGAAATACAACTAAGCTAAGATTATGTATCAGTTAAGGGATAAGCTTGATCTCTTTTAAATGAAGAATAGGGACCAACTGAGATTGTTAGTTGCTTGTAGGAATGGTTCATCTATATAGAAAGTGAAGAAAAAGTGGTCAAAAGATCGTGGAATGAGGCATGAGCTAAGTGCGTAAAATAGGTGTTATAAATATATTATTTAAAATTAAATGTTAATATATGTGTCTACAATAGGATCATATGCTGAAAATTATAATATTGTATTATATTATTATAATAATATAAGCATTTTAAATGCAGATGAGAAATACAATTCAAACCATTATTTGGTTAAAATAATATGTAACATAAAGAATGTTGTCCTTGTTTCCTTTTAAGAAATACGTTTTTAAATGATAGTGCATCACAATAACTTCATGTTTATAAATAAAAGATTCATTCATTCAAAATAAGTGAATAAATTATGTTGATAATCATGATCATACATGCAAATAAATGCATAATATCTTGCAATATAAAATAATAACTTATAAGAAAAAAATAAAATAATTGTTTGTTGTTTGCCTCATATAGATTGCATTGGTCCAACCTATGTTCAAAAGTTTAGAATCTATATTTTTCCCAAAAATTTAGTCACCATATATTCAAACAGACTTTCATACAACTTTCCTGCATTTAAATTTGATTTGGACTTCAATAATAATAGTGGAATCTTCACAAGGAGTAATCCCTATAAACTTGACTATGTATAAATTGCCTTGAGCGTATTAAATATTGTTCCTTATACATAATGGAGACAACAAAGAGTCCATGAAGGTCTTCTTAACTCCATTCCCCAGTGTTTACCCCCTGCTTGTGGGCTTCCCCTAATGGAATACATTTATGGGGGAAAAAGGGCAACGACGTTTTAAGTTTAAAACTTGTAAGTCATTTCCATTGCTATGCCCTTTTTAAAATTTATTTGACAATCTTCGACTTAAACTTGCACCCCATCTAAGTTTTTAGAAGCGATCCACGTGTCTTCTTTTAATTGACTCACAACCTTGCGACCCTTGAAGTTCGCTATAGTATTATTTTTGACTAATCCTATATATGTGATAATATACATTTATTAAATTTGGATTAAAAAATGTTTTGCTTTGTATCATAAAAAATGAATGAATTAATTTATAATGATAAATTACATATGCAATAAATAAAAACATAAGTTTAGAGTATCTCGTTCAAGTTGATTGTATGGGTAATGCTTCTACTTCATGCCATTCTTGGATTGAGTAATTTGTATTGTAGGATAGATGAATGAATTTTTATATTTCTAATATTATATTGCATAAATAAGTTTGTATGATAGATGAATGAACTTATAAATTGTAATATTGTATTTCATAAATAAGTTTAATTTAATATTATTAATTTATTTGTAAATAGATGAAATTAAACTATTGATAGTTGAAAGAAAATTATTATAAAAATAGATTGATAGTTGAAAGAAAATTATTATAAAGATAGAAGGTAAAAGTTTTAAATGAAAAATATATGAATTGATCGCATGGATAGAAAGATAGAAGATTGGATATTTTCAATATATATAATATTATTCAGGGGAAATTTTTATAGCCAAAAGGTTATAAGTAGTTTTTTTTCAATTTTGAAAATGGCTTATTCTATGAAAATATATATAGGTCAAATAGTCTCAATTTCATACAATTTCTTATACATGTGTCTCTAAATGCCTTATAAATTATACTCAGTTATATTTTAGGGGACAAATGTCTAATTCTGTCAATACTCTGTGCAAAACTTTTTGAGGATAACATTCGCCATTCTATTACTCACATGTCAAAATCAACAAAATTGCCAACCCTTCTATTACATTCATTACAAATACTTATAGGTATTAATTCCTATAGTTTTAACTTCCAGATTTACCATGATAAAAATAGGTCTCTATATCATATTTGGTGAAACCTTGACCAACCTAGATATTCTCGTAATAACTCCTAACAACTGACAAATAAAATACAACTAGAATTACTATAAGACATTTTGTACATACAAATGGTTTTACATTTACCATTTACCGCTAACACTTTCCCAGACTTAAAATGTTCACTCATTCCAAGACAACATTGCAAAAGGAAACAGTTTGAATACTGAGAAAGGAAACAAAAAATATAGAAGTGCATAGGATTCACAGACTTTGCTCAGGTGCTGGTAAACTAATGTTTACCCCTTGCACACTACTTAGCCACCTTTTTGGGTTTTTAACTAAGTAACATACTAGTCTACTATCCTTTTTAGTTTTCAATAGACTATCTCTATGTAGTACTAGACAAACTTCTAAAGATAGAAGAAAATGATGAAAATTTCCAAATTGTTGAACTTGCACAAACATCAGTTGGTTGGTGGAGGCATCTTCCTTCGATGGAGAATCGATCACAACTGGCTGGGTTGAATGATCGGGAGCTCATCTATGAGTGGTATAATGCTTGCGTTAATGAGGGCCAAATCATCCTTATTAGATTTCTAATTAATTATAACTTCCTGAGTACTATGTAGAAAAATGTGCAAGGGAGCTTGATTTACCATCAGTTGATGAATATTTATGTCAACCATCCTGAGTGAAGCAGACTTCACCATGTTGAATTTGGTGGTGATTACATCATGAAACTGAACTAGCTTATCTACATGTCAATGTGCCTACACACTGACGAAAAAGTTGCACAACATCTGATTCTACTAGGTTTACGTATTTATATGACTATATCCCTCACATTAAGTGAGGTTTGTAGTACAACATCCATGGCAATAGGAGTGGCATTTGGCACTATGATATCAAAATGATTCAAGGTAGTTGTCATAAATTTAGGTTATGCAATGGTCCAAATTTTATCCAACTACTTCTTCCAATCAAACAATTGAAGTGTAATATGCATACCTTAAGTGTGAGCAGTATCTATAATGGTTTGATACTTGGCTAGTAACTTGTAGAGGACCTCAATTTTAGATTTGAAGGCTTGTCCCTTCCGTGAGTGCTCATTTCATTAAAGTTCTACCAATCAGTGTGAGCTTGTAAAGAAGAAGAGCAAGCTGGGCCTTGTCAGGGATCGACAAATCCATAATCACCTGGGTGTACAGGTCAAGATAGGCATCCTCGATAGTCTTCCTTATAATACGTAATTGCTTCATGACTACAAAATTGGTATCTTCAAGCTCCTTAACCTGCCATACCAATACAACTGCTTTATGCAAAATGGACTCTTGGAATGTAGCAACACCTTCAATCTTCTTTGATAACGGTATTTGGGAAACATCTAAGGATGCTTTGGTGATGGCAGGAGTCAAGGCAATATGTGTGATAGATGTACTCATAGGTGCCATCTATAATGGAACAATGGGTATATAAAAAATAGTACATTATGTAAAAGTGGTTGGCATATCCCACAACCAAATGTTAGATATGATCGAAGAAACATTATCATCTTGTGAGATAACCAGAGTGTCTCACGATTGTGTTTGAAGTGGCTCATGAGATGGCTGCACTGTAATGGAACTAGATGGAGTTATCATAGATTGAGCCATTGTAGCAACTTCTTTGGCTTCCTCAATGTTCTTGATCTCAACATCCTCTTGTGCCTACTTGGCAACATCATCTTGTACCTTCTTGGCCGCCTCTTCTTATGATTTATTTTGTGTGTTTTCCTTTGCCTTTTTATCAACATCTGCTACATGTGCCTTGTGATGTTATGTTTGGTCCTCGTCTTGCTTTTATGCTTGCTCTTTCACAAGCCAATTCTTCTTCAGCGCCTCAACTACTTCTTTATATTTACACTTTGCTTCCAATTCAACATCTTTGCACTTTTGATCAATTGTGTGTTGTTATTGTTGAGCTTGTTTGGTAGCTACAGCTTCCTATTGCATTTTTATCTTATCTTCCTCCTCTTATTTTTTTTAGAGTGCCTCAACATCCGTAACTTGCTTGTGAGTCTCTAAATATTTGGAATGGCATTGGGATTCCTCTCATTCATGTTGTTATGTCTCTTCCTTCTATTTAGCCTCAGCCTTAACCTTGCACTTTTATTTTTGGTGCATGCAATGCTCAATTGCTCTCTACACTTCCTCACATGTAGCTTGATATTTTTTGATAGTATGAGTGTACAAAGAAACTTCTTTCGTCTCACTCACATCCTCCTCATATTTGGATGGAAAAGAGCTAAGGATAGTCATTTATACTTTTGCCTAAGAAACCTACCCCTTAAAAACCAGGTGTCTTGTGGGTTTTGGTGGTAAAACTTCTTATACTTGTTGTTCTTCCATTGTAGGTTATCTAATGATGTGCACAGGAATAGGTGAGGTTTTGATCCTAGATTTTCAATGGCTACATTGAGTCCACCTATGCCAGAATAGTGTTACTAAGGGACTAGTTTTGGTAGCTTCTGATTATGATGGGCTCCTAGTGGATCCTCCTACCTTGAACGCTTGGCAAATTTATTGTAATTTGGCTTCTTCAACCACTATACTGATGATGAGAGTGGCCAAACATAGAGGTAACTCTATCTAAAGTTTTTTGGGCACTATATTTTACACTTGGATGGTGTGCACTACTTTCTAGAAAAAATACTATTTTTCTTCCTCCTCATAAAGGTCTTCGACCATATCAACCATCATCATCCTGTATACATGTTGCTCATCAGTGCCCAGACGTGGCAAGTCATAGAGCTCAATTATTTTGGGAATGCTCAAGTCATCCAACCATATGAGCCGACTGTGAGTCTTCAACCTTGGAGGAGACAAAGATCTTCTCCCTTTGGGTACCTTGTGCTTTCCAAAATCTTGAATTAGAGTAGATGTTGTTGAAGGCTATGTAGTTGTAGTCATAAGATTTGAAATATATAATGGTACTATCTTCAAGGGGGTGGATCTCATCATTATGATGGCCTTCTACTTAGCCACCTTGGTCTATGCCATCTGTGTGTTGATAAACTATGGGAGAGGCAAACCTAAAACCTTGGGTAGTTCATGGACTCATATAGTAATGCCCTTCGAAAACTTCATGATAATTGCATGCTATCCTAAGTACTATATGATGTCAGGTGGTATGCATGGGTTTGTTGTGATAAACTCAAACAACTTATTTAAACAAGTGGTGAACTTGGATTGATGCCCAAATTAAGTGATCTCATGGGCCCATGTGAGATTCTAGAGCTAGATATTCGACTAGTAGTCAACATCGAGATGAACTTCACCCTTAGGAGACTTCCACTACATAAAAATCCATAATAATACCAAAAATTAGTACTAAAAGGTTTTTTTTGTAGTCACCAAAAATTTATCGATGTTGGAAGTGAGTTTGTTGATAAAAAATTCTAGCCAGTTGAATTCCTCATTGCAATAGATCATTTGATGGGTAATGTCGATGACCCCTTTTGTAGCTTGTTTGACATCCTTGGTTATCTACCAGAATTTGCAAGAAATAGTTTCAACTAAAATGCACTCTGACACATCTTCAATATCTTCCAATATAATTCCTCTAGAATTGGGAGAGTAATTTTCCCAAACCTCTAGAAGTATGGGTAGCATTCACAATTTGTAGTGCACGATCGATCTCCCTCTCACAAGAAATCCTATCACCCTGGCCATTACAGTAGTATTGATGTGGATGGTTATATCTTGGGAAAGATAAATCTTTCCCTCATTATATCAACCTAACAAAACCTCCATTAAATTGTCGAGTTGCCCAAAAGTGGTTAAGCAGATCAACTACTCCACATCTATATTATAGAGACTATGTGGCTACACTAACATAGTTGGTTGCACTCCTTAAATTATGTCTTGGACAAATATGTGTAGCTCTGTATTGCTAGAAAACTTATAACCATCTATGTCTATGAAGTGTATTTGGTGTAATGCCACACCGATGCCCATATCCTCTTTCTATTCTTATATAAACCCTTTGATGAGTTGGGAGCAATCAAACCTAGCCATTATGCATCTCTCTTTGAAACAAATTCATGAAAGATGCAAAGTATAGATTAGGAATCACCTATAAATTGTACAAAACTTCAATATACTTAGTAATGGATAAGAATTGAGTCACCTGAGTACCAAATTTATAACATCTCGCACCACCTTCAACATTTTACTATCTTGATGAGCTACGATGTAACTCAATTTTTCACACGTGAGCTTTGAATGGAGTGGATCCTTTATGCTAATGTGGCATTCATTTTATTGATGTGACATTCGATTATGGTGACATTTGATGCTTTTTAACCTATTACATTAATAGGGGTTGGCCATACATTACTTATTCTATATCTGACACAGACCCATCACTTTTCTAAGAGATTTGTCAGTCTCTCCTCCATACCTAAACATTAAATTCAATGGATTGATCATTAAATTACGCTATCTACTCCATATTTAGATGCATGTGTCTTTCCCAAACTTAATTAATGTCTATACATTGTACTTATTTGGCAACCTTCTCCAATTTTATCTACAACAATGGAACCTTCAACTTTTGCATGGATCCTTCTAGTCACACACTATAGACCTAGTTAAATTTACCCACACATGTTGAAATAAACACGCAAAACCTAAACTATCATAAAATGACACTTTACAAGCCTAACTATGATCTATTTGGTGAGATATAACACCTTTTACTCCATATTATTCTGAATTAATGGTGGTAAAACTTCAACCTACAACCATTTACCTGCTTGGGTAAGACATTTCCCTATAAATCTTATAGGACCACAGTTCTAGGATGTGAAACTTTGTGGATGATGTAAGGGTCCTTCCACCATATGTTAAAATTTTTAGGGAAAGCTCTAAACCTGTTATCATATAGAAGAACAAATTGATTTACCTAGAATGCCTTTGTTCATAAGTTTTTATCATGTCATGCCTCTGGCTATGCTTGTTTATCTCCTGAGCCCATACTAATCTATGTCTTACTTCACCCATGCGATTTAATTCCAGTATCCTATGAGTCAGAGACTCTTGATCACCCATTCACAACATATTAATGACCCACAAATTGTGAAGTACATATTCCATAGGCATCATAACTTTAGTCCCATAGACAAGCTAGAATGGTGTAAACCTTGTTGTACATTTATAATGCATGTGATAAGCCCATAGGACTATTGGAAGTCTATCCTCTCAGTCATCTCACTTCGCATCACATATTTTAGTGAGCATCTTACCAATCACCTTGTTCACAGCTTCAGCTTGGCCATTTACCTGTGGATGATAAGCGGTGCTTTTATGATGTGATGTCAAGAATTCATTTATGAGGGTCTTGATGCTCTTATTTAGAAAATGAGTTCCTATAACACTTACTAATTTAAGAGGACAATTGAAATTGGTAAGGAACTCACTTGTGTCCTTTACATTATAACTTGGAGTCAAAACAACTTCTACCCATTTGGTAAAGTAATCCATCGTAGTGATTATGTACCTTGCCTTGCTACGTTTATTTGGGGGATTGATTGGACCTATAAAGTCAATGCCCTACTGTTTAAAGGGATATTGTGATAACATGGGCTGTAAAGGCATCTCATCCCACTAGTGTGACTTCCTCATCCTTTAACATATATCACACTACTATACAACTCTCTATGTATCTTGAAATAGATAGGGTCACCAAACACTGTGTTTCTTGGGCTAATTCGCTTTCTACATTCGAAAAGTTGAATAAAGAAACTAGAGAAAATGGACGAGGTTAGGAATACCTGGATGTCGACTGCGCACCGTGATCCAGACGCTTGTGAGCACCCCTCTTTGGCTGTGGAGGAATGACACCTGCAAAAGAAAAGAAAACTTGGACAAGGGGATGTTAGATAGATAGACGGTGGGTTGCCAAGTGAAAGCTTGTCCCCGGAAGTGTAAAAACTTCTTCAAAGGGAGGTCAACCCACAGATGCAAGACAGATAAAAGACTGAGAAAGTATAAGATACCAGAATACAGAAATGATGAATAGATTGAAAATGAAAGAAAACACCAAATGGTTACCTGAAGGAAGCAGTCGGGCTTATGACAGTCGCCGATGTCGGAAGTTCTACCGGCGTCGGTTATGAGGCCTGCTGGCGTCGGTTATCCTACCGACGTCGGTTGGGGAAGTGACCGGCGTCGGTCGGGGTAATGGCCTGTGGTCGGGTCTGAGATGTGTTCTGGACTGTGGACAGGTCCGGGATGCTGAGGATGTCGAGACAGAGTCTGGGGACGGGTCAGAATGGACTGTGGAATGGTCTTGCCCTATACAGGGTCTTTTGTGGACAAAAAGGGGGATGGGGGAGTTGTCTGGAACTGGGATGAAGAGTGGGGCAATGGGAGAGGAGGATGGACAGAGGACAAGTCCTGAGAAGGCCTTGCAGCCTCTCAGGGGGGAAGGGTAGAAGGAAGGCAAGAAACAATAGATAACTGAAAGCTCAAAAAACAGAATCAAATAATAGACTTGCTTACCTCTTTGCCTGCTGAATGAAGAGTTGAAGGAGCTGTTGTTGGAGCCAGGGAGGATTCTGCAAGAAGAGAATTCTGATGAAGAGCCTTTGCACCTGCTGCTGTTGTTGCACGAGGTTCAAAACGAAGACAAGATGAATGCCAAACGCCAAGAGAGTTCTGTTTGTGAGCTCAGGAGTCCAGGGGGTGCAACGGACGCAGGAGGGGATAATGAAGGCTGCCGACGCCGGCAGTTTCGCCGACGTCGGCCGAAGGGTCGCCGACGTCGGCGGTCGCAGGATGGGCACAGAGGCTAAAAATAGCCTCTGCCCATTCTTGCACGCCGCCGAGCGAGGGGTCATGGGCAGAACGGTCGCAAGGTTGCCAAAATGGACGAGGGGGGGCTATAATGGTGAGATTTGGGCTAATAAATGCTAGGGGAAGGTGGAGGGATTCAAGGGAGGATCCAAGGAGGCAAGGGTAGGGTGAAAAGGGGGCCTCAATTAGTTAAAAGATGTTAATTTTTAATTAATAAGACCTAGGTGGGTTAGGGACCAAGGAAGACTAGGAGGGAGAAAGGACCAAGGGGGAGAACCAAGGTGCAGACACATTTGCGGTGTCTACATTTGCCCCTTTTTGTCTTGTTGGTTGTTCTAGACGAACTGCAAGACAAAAACAGGAGTCGGTTGCCCCAGAGAAAGGATGAGGTGTTCCCCCCTCAAAGCGATAGTCGAGAGAAGGGAACCGAAGATCGAGTGTCGATTTGACAAAGAAATGGATAGAAAAGAGTGAGTGAAAACGCTGCCATAGTCATGATTGCGCGTAGTCCACTTCACGAGAGGGTCAGGTCAAATTGTCGCATGGTCAAGGGTCAAGGAGTGCCAAAATTGAAGTAACCGGGCCCCAGCATTTAGTCGTCTGCTGATCGGGTCACTCAATCTAAGCGGAAGCTCCAAATGGTCGTCGTGTCCCACGTATCCAGGGCTCAGGAAGTGCTCCCAGAAACACGAAAAAGGCCACAAGTAGTAGGGATCAACTGGCTCGCGATCCTATACTTGTGAAGGGTCAAAAATAGTCTGCGAACAATTCTGCTAACCAGCCGTGGAATAGCATACACGCAAAAACAACCAAGGCAACATTGTCTTGGAAGAAGGTCAAAGAAGAAGGAGATAGGCATGGTCGCCAATGGTCATTGGTCAAGAGGATGGATGGACGAAAGGATGCGGCTGAGCTAACCCCAGAAGACATGTTATCTGAGTGCTGCCTACATAGCCCTGGTGACAGGGCCTCAGGCCGATGTAGTTCTCCCTAAAAGGGAGGGGGGGTCGGAGGGATTGATAGGTCTTGGTCAAAGTCGATGATTGGTCTTGGTCAAAGGAAATGATTAGTCTTGGTCAAAGGTCTATGATTGGTCTTGGTCAAAGGAAATGATTAGTCTTGGTCAAAGGGAATGATTGGTCTTGGTCAAAGTTGACGAAGGGAAAGTTTGTCCATCAAAGAGACGAACAAACGGGGGTGGTCGAGCTAACCTCAGAGGATGTGTTATCTGAGTGCTGCCTACATAGCCCTGGTCATAGGGCCTCAGACCAATGTAGTTCGGACTAGGAGACAGAGTGATTGATGATTGGATGTGGTCAAGTGTCAAGATGATGCTGCAAATGTCACAAGAGTCGAGAGTCTTTCATCCCTAGCAAGTTTCCATAGTCGTGATGGATGCATGCTAAAAATGAATGGAAGTCTATTTATGTTTCAGCAAGTATTGGTTTATGCTTGACATAAATTGGGTCAGGTCGGTAGTTTCCATGTGTATTGGTGTCCATAGAAACTATGTGAAATAGACGAGGATGATGTCTGAAAATGATAAAAAAATGACTTGGTTTGAGTTGAGTCGCCAATTGATGCGGTTGAATGTGACCAAAGTGTAGAGAAAAGATGGAAGGCAAATTGCTCTTTCATTGACAAGGACCAGAAAGGAAGCATAGATAGGGGTTATTAGAACAAAAAGCCCCGTTCATGCATTACATCGTTGACCAGTGTTGTGTCAGAACGGTAATCGAATCACTTTGACATTAAAGTGAGCTCGAAGTCCCTTGAGCGGATGATAGGAGGAGGATAGGGTAACCCAGTTTAAGAGCAGGAATAACCTTGCCCCTTTTTATAGGAGACCCTGAGACAACTACAAGCCAAGTCCATGACCCGTTTTTTTTTTTTTTTTTTTTTTTGCGCAGGCTGATCGATGCGGGAAGCCTACATAGAGATGTCTTTTGATTTAGTGGTCATGTTGCGAAGCTGATCGATGCGGGAAGCTTCTAAAAAAAGGTTGCTGTTAGTAGCAAGATTTAATTATAGCCATCCTTCGAGGGAGTGGTCTATATCTTTGCTTTATATAATGTTTGAATAGCTGTCCTTCGAGGGATCAGTCTATTAACTACAGCAATGATAGTACAGCTATCCTTCGAGGGATCAGTCTGTCTTTTTGGATTTGATTTTGTGACCTTGGATATGTTTGGACATCGTCTTTTTTTTTTTTTTTTTTTTTTTTGAGTCATGGACAAGACTGTAGAAGTGCAAGGACTCCCTTTTATTAGGACAAGGTACCCATGCATCATAAAAGGGTTGCAGAGGACTTGTTAGAGGGGAATAGGGTCGAAAGGAATAAGGAGCCAGAGGACGAGGATTGCTCAAGGGACGAGCTCAAGTTATGTGTCAAGTGGACAAGTACTCGACTAACAGAAGAAAGGTCGAAGATGCAAGACAGAAAGGGGGGCTCAAGGTCTGATAAGTCCCTGGGCCATGCTAGTGAGTTAAGGTCTGAGTCAATTAGGAGCGGACTTGCCCCATTTGGCTCTTTCTAGATTGGTCAGATGTTGATGGTGGATGAGAAGTTGACTGATATGGTTGTTGATTAGTCGAGACTTGGTTGAAGATTGGTTGAATGATATTTGGTTGTTGATTGGTCGAGGATTGGTTGAAGTGTGGTAAAATGTTTGGTCAAAGTTTGTTGAAGGTTTGGATCCCCCCAGTCGCTTAGGGAGAATGTTGGATAGATTAGTCAAGATTGACTGAGGCTTGGTGATTAAATGGACTGTGTTAATGTCAAATAATGGGGTCAAAGGCGGTAAAGAGACCATAGTCTGCCGTGGAGATCTCGACTTAGGCGATGAGGTTGGAGAGGCACGGGTCGGGGTTGATGTTTTGTCGAAGAGGTGGTTAAGAGGGTCCTTGGTGAGAAGGAACGGATTTCTCCGTTGTTGACGAATGACAGCTTTGAGAGCACAACAATGCTCAGTGTCATGTCCCGGAGTATGATGATAGTTGCAAAATTTAGAGTTGTCGAACCAAGATGGCCTTGATCCGAGAGTTGATGAATGGGGCGGTGTTGAAGGTTTGTTGATGACGTGGTCGAGAAGAGAGGTGTCATTCGCCAGACATTGGCGAATGGCAACCTTGAGGGCATGACAATGCTCCGTGTCGTGCCCGAGCGTGCGATGATACGCACAAATGCGAGTGTCATCGAACCAAGGTGGTTTAGGTCCGAGAGATTGATATTGTCTGAGAGGCGGGAGGTCGAGGCGAGATGACTGCAATAGGTGCCGTAAAAGCAAGGTATAAGAACCTGCTAATGGGTCTAGATGTTTTATTGCAGTGAGGGTTGATGATGTTGGTTTAATAGGCATAAGAAGCGTTGGTCGATGGTTTGAGGGAGATATATGTTTGATGGGTTGAGGGAGTAATGGAGGCGACGTGCCTCTGTGAAGGATGGGAGTAGGCAGTACTCCTATTAAAGTGGATGGATGCGGGCCTAAGATTGAAGGCAATGATGAAGGTGGGGGAGAAATTCTCCGATGTGGTCTAGTAGCTTTCGTTAGTTTGGGTCGAGGGCCACTATTATGTGAGGCAAGGTTGGATGTGGGTTCGGGTTTGGATGTGGACGAAGGTGAGTGAGATGTAACAATCTCAGGCAAAGGGCAAGAGGAAACCGTGACTGGGTCTTCCTCGGTTGAAATGGGTAAAGAGACTGGTTCTTCTCTTGGTGGAGAAGAAATAGGAGAGGGTGGCTCCTCCAGATGGCAAGAGGCAGGGATTATTATGCCTTCCGCTTGTGCTTGAGGAGTAGGCAAGGTATGGTCATTGGATGAAGGTGCGGCTAATGGTATAGGTGTGGTCAAGGCGTCCCCCAATGTAGGAGAAATAGATGGAGGACTAACAGGAGAAGAGGGTTCTTCATCTTGTGATAGATGAATAGGAGAAAACTCTTCTGCCTGTGAAAGAGATTGATCAGAGATAAGAGGTAAGATAGTGTTAATCGTGTGAATGTCATGGTCATGAGGATCTTGGGTTATGGTTTGGACGTTGTTTTGAGTAGGCGGATGATTTGGAAAAGGGTGTTTGAAGATGTCGATATGTTGATTAGGTGGGGCGTTCGGGTTATCTAAAATAAGATCCCCCTTGTCGATCATGTCCTGGATTATGTTTTTGAAAGTTCGGCAGTTGTCGATGTCATGGCCTTGGACGCGGTGAAAGTGGCAGAAGTCGGCCTCTCTATACCATGTAGGGATGGCCTTTGAAGGGTCAAATTGAGGTGGTCGGATTGGAGGGAGATTGAGGACCCCCTGCTTGAGAAGTTTTTCCAAAACGGAAGCGTATGGTTCTCCAAGTGGAGTGTAAAAACGCTGAATGTACCGTTGTTGGAATTGTTTGGTAATGCTGGAAGATGTCGAAGGTTGGGAATAATTCATCGTTGTTGAGGATGGTGATCTAACGACCACAGTGTTGGCCACTCCTTTGGATTTGGAGTTGGCAGAAGAAGAAGGTCTGAAAGAAGAATGGTCAGTAGATTTTGCGTTGGTATTACGCAATTTGACCTTATCTTCTTCAAGGGCACGGAGTTCAAGCTTTCGAGCCATGATGAAAGCTTCGTCAAAAGTGCGAAATGTCTGAATCCGCAAGGTAGAAGAGATGTGGCTGGCACATGCTCGAGAGAAGAGCTCGATGAGCTCGGGTTGAGGTAAAGAGAAGGAGAGCTGGTTAATCAGACCTCTCCAACGAGCGACAAAATCGACAATTGGTTCGTCGTCAAATTGCTTGATGGAGTAAAGGTCTGTGATAGAGACTTGTTTGGTGATGTTGATTGAGAAATGGTCAAGAAATAGTTGGGCGAGTTGGATGAATGAAAAGATAGAGTGTCTGGCAAGAGAACTATACCAGTCAAGGGCAGGGCCAGAAAGGGACATAGGGAACGTGCGTAGAAGTAACGTACCGTCGTGAGCGATAAGATAACAGGCATGTCTAAATGCCCGTAGATGTTGTTGTGGGTCTTCCTTGCTGTGAAAGCGAGAGAATTTAGGAATCTCCCAATGGTTAGGATATGGTCGAATAGGGACGGAAGGATGAATAGGCTCGTTGCAAATTTGCTCATATGACAAAGTATTGCTTGAACCGGAAATGGAGGCCTCGAGACTGGACATTTTGTCCATCAGCATTTTAATGATGTCTGCTGACGGATTGGCGGGTGGCGTGCCCCCTAAGTTGTAGGGCGCTTGGAAGAGGTTAGGAGATGCATACGATGTAGTCGGTTGTCCTTGTGAAGGGGCAACATAGAGATAACTAGTCGTAGAGGAAGAGGCTAGAGGTGGTTGAGTGGAAGGCATAGGTAAGCCCGATGTTGCCACGAGAGGTGGGATAGTGGTAACAGGGGCCAAGGGGTAGGAAGCCACCCTGGTGTTGATAGGGGCCAGGGCAGGCGGAATAGAAACGACAAGGTTTTGAAAAGGAGAGGATAACGATTGAGGGGGTTGAGGTTGACAAGGGGCCGGAACCCCGATGGAAGTGGGCCCAATGATAGAAGGGGAGGCCACACCTGTAGGATTGGTCAAAGTCTGAGTCTGGTCGGTGGTCGAAGTGACGGGTCGAGTGTCTGAAGGTTGAACTACGGGTGTTGTCGATACAACCGTAGTCGCGGCAAGAGAGGTTGGCATTCCATAGATTGGATTGCCCAATGAGTCTCGCGTTCGACTATGCACGAGATAATGTTGCAAAGCCTTGACATTGAGGTCCAAGAATCGCTCGAAATCTTGGTCCCCTTCCTGGACAATAGGAGTCAAAGGTGGGGTTGGACGGGTAGGAGTTCTTTCAGTCTCCGAGTTGAACTCCATTGTAGGCCTAGTCACGGACGGGGTTGACAGAAGTGGTTGACGGCTAGCGTGGTTGACAAGAGCTTTGGCTTGGCTACGAGTCAAAACCATGCAAGGCAAAGAAGGTTCAGGTTTCAGAAACTGTGCTATTTAGTTTCAGAAAACCGGGATGGTGTCTTTGACAGAAGATGGACAGGTTTAAGCTGCTGTTTTTGGAAAAAAAAGGACAGTGACAGAGACCGACGTCGGTTTAAAAACTGATGTCGGTAGGAAAATGAGGCCGACGTCGGTCAGATAACCGATGCCGGTAACAGATGAAGCCGACGTCGGTATCAGAACCGATGCCGGTGACAGGGGACGCCGACGTCGATGGAAGAACCGATGTCGGTCACTGTGTTTTCCAGAGAGCCGAAAGGTTCTTGGAAAAACAAAGAAGAAAGCGTCCTCACACACTCAAACAAACAGATGAGAAGAGGAAAACAGAGAAAGACAGACAAGCCTGAGCGATAAATCCTAGGAATTAACCTTAGAAATTTGTGGCTTATGCCTTAGATGAATGTTTGGGGAGATTGGCTGAAAAAAGGGTCCTAGAAGAAGGCAGTCTAAAGATAGTTTCAGGTGTTGTTTTAGGTGCTCAAAGATCTGTGTTAGGGTCTGGTACGTGGCCTGGTGCTAAGGAGCAAGCTCCCCTCACTTCACGATTCCAGTGGTTAGCTGGTCTCACTTAGCCAAGATATACCTCGCCTAGAGTTTAGACTCCGCCAGAGAACGGAGTGGGCTTCCCCCTTGGTGATGAAATCCAAGTGGGGTCACCGGGACGGGTAAGGTATCCGCTGGGGGATGAATTCCCAGTCGGGCCTTGTCTCAGGTATGTTATATGTTTGTTTTGTGCATGTGAGTCGGTAGTGTAACATCAAGTGTCTAGATTTATTCAATATGCGTTTAAGTTACTAGATGTGGACTACGAAGATGCAAGCACAAGCAGAGATGAATGCAAAGTGTTTTAATGCCCAAAGTCGAAATGTGATATTGTTATGAAGACAATGTTTTGAGAAAGGGTCAAGAATATGACGTTTAGACTAGTCTAGCATGCAAAGAAGAAAGGTTCGTTTTAGTCCTTGCTTATAGTGTCACTTGGAATAGAAGAAAGAGATAAGAGAGAAGGAGCCTAAATGCACCTAAATGAATAAAAAAGAAAAAGGAACCCAGGAGGAACCTAGGGTCCCACCGGGCGTGCCAGAATGTTTCTTGGGCTAATTCGCTTTCTACATTCGAAAAGTTGAATAAAGAAACTAGAGAAAATGGACGAGGTTAGGAATACCTGGATGTCGACTGCGCACCGTGATCCAGACGCTTGTGAGCACCCCTCTTTGGCTGTGGAGGAATGACACCTACAAAAGAAAAGAAAACTTGGACAAGGGGATGTTAGATAGATAGACGGTGGGTTGCCAAGTGAAAGCTTGTCCCCGGAAGTGTAAAAACTTCTTCAAAGGGAGGTCAACCCACAGATGCAAGACAGATAAAAGACTGAGAAAGTATAAGATACCAGAATACAAAAATGATGAATAGATTGAAAATGAAAGAAAACACCAAATGGTTACCTGAAGGAAGCAGTCGGGCTTATGACAGTCGCCGATGTCGGAAGTTCTACCGGCGTCGGTTATGAGGCCTGCTGGCGTCGGTTATCCTACCGACGTCGGTTGGGGAAGTGACCGGCGTCGGTCGGGGTAATGGCCTGTGGTCAGGTCTGAGATGTGTTCTGGACTGTGGACAGGTCCGGGATGCTGAGGATGTCGAGACAGAGTCTGGGGACGGGTCAGAATGGACTATGGAATGGTCTTGCCCTATACAGGGTCTTTTGT
The DNA here is from genome assembly GCA_037957365.1 of Torreya grandis. NCBI lineage: Eukaryota > Viridiplantae > Streptophyta > Pinopsida > Cupressales > Taxaceae > Torreya > Torreya grandis. The sequence goes on from JARHVA010003792.1 coordinate 1,364,540, forward strand.
GGACAAAAAGGGGGATGGGGGAGTTGTCTGGAACTGGGATGAAGAGTGGGGCAATGGGAGAGGAGGATGGACAGAGGACAAGTCCTGAGAAGGCCTTGCAGCCTCTCAGGGGGGAAGGGTAGAAGGAAGGCAAGAAACAATAGATAACTGAAAGCTCAAATAACAGAATCAAATAATAGACTTGCTTACCTCTTTGCCTGTTGAATGAAGAGTTGAAGGAGCTGTTGTTGGAGCCAGGGAGGATTCTGCAAGAAGAGAATTTTGATGAAGAGCCTTTGCACCTGCTGCTGTTGTTGCACGAGGTTCAAAACGAAGACAAGATGAATGCCAAACGCCAAGAGAGTTCTGTTTGCGAGCTCAGGAGTCCAGGGGGTGCAACGGACGCAGGAGGGGATAATGAAGGCTGCCGACGCCGGCAGTTTCGCCGACGTCGGCCGAAGGGTCGCCGACGTCGGCGGTCGCAGGATGGGCACAGAGGCTAAAAATAGCCTCTGCCCATTCTTGCACGCCGCCGAGCGAGGGGTCATGGGCAGAACGGTCGCAAGGTTGCCAAAATGGACGAGGGGGGGCTATAATGGTGAGATTTGGGCTAATAAATGCTAGGGGAAGGTGGAGGGATTCAAGGGAGGATCCAAGGAGGCAAGGGTAGGGTGAAAAGGGGGCCTCAATTAGTTAAAAGATGTTAATTTTTAATTAATAAGACCTAGGTGGGTTAGGGACCAAGGAAGACTAGGAGGAAGAAAGGACCAAGGGGGAGAACCAAGGTGCAGACACATTTGCGGTGTCTACACACTGCTTTGTAAAATCTTCTTCATAGTTACATCTCCTTGAAGGTGGCCTCTTGTGATTCCTTAATGCACTTCATCCATCATCTATGCACACTCATGCTCTAGTACCACTCTGTTTATCACTTCATATTTTCCTAAGTAATATAAAAATCCATTAATAAGACTACAAAAGAGCTTTGGTGATCAATTGTTTCTTATCTCTTTATGTATAGTGTTCTGGTAACATCCCCTATTCAATAAATTATGTGATCTCCTATAGTTGCTTTGGAATCATAGTCACCCTAAATAAGTGTGCATATGGTGACTCATCTTAGAGTTCCTTAGGTTCCTCACCATACGTTATATATATAAGATGGTCTGAATCGACATTCCCCCATCCTGGTTTGATATTAATCTGGAATTAAAATTCATGGAAAAGCATCAACCAAAAACATATGCATCCTCCCAATAGTGGCTTGTTCATAAGGTATCACAGATCTTGATGATCAATGAAAAATTTGAATGGTGTGGCCAACAAGTAGTGCCTAAATTTATTTAGTGCAAACACTATTGCCAAGGATTCCTACTCAATTATCATATAATTCCTCTTTGTAGTTCGATAACTTTCTACTTGTAAAGTGGATCAAATGATCCAATCCTCCTTCTCCTGGATGTGCGAGTACTACTCCAACTATGAGCCCTGAAGTGTCCACATAGAAATGAAAAGGTTTAATCTAATTTGGAAAACAAGGATCAAAGCAGTCACTAGTCGCTGCTTCAAATCAACAAATGCACACTGATAGTCCTCTATCAATACAAACTGGACTCCTTTTTGTAGTAGATTATCCAAATGGGTGGATAAAGTAGCATATCCCTTGATGAAATTCTAGTAGTAATTGGTATGTCCCAAAAAATATTGTACTTCAGTTGAAGTCTTGGGTGGTGGCATGCTCATAATGACTGTGATCTTAACTTGGTCTACTAGGATTCCTTTACTACATACTACATGACCTAATAAAACACCAAAAGGTGTGAAAAATAGACATTTATTCAAATTTATAATTCATACCACTCTACATCTCTCTAATATTAAACTAAGTTTTGATAAATGTTATCTGAATAAAGAGAACACTACCTAATCATCCAACTATACTTCCAAGAAGTCATGGATGAAATCCTTGAATGCAATCAACACAACTCTAGAGAACACTATAGGAGCATTTTTTATTCCAAATGGCATGATATTTTAAGCAAATGAACCCCATTCTATTGTGAATGTGGCCTTGGTCTTGTCCTTTTCTATTATGGGTATCTGATGGTAACCACTTAATCCATCTATGAATGAGAATACTTCATGCCCTATGACAGCCTCTCAAACTTCATCTGTGAAGGGAATGAGAAATGGGTCATTAACACAAGTATCATTGAGGATGAGATAGTCTCCACATATGCGTATATCCTATCTTCATTGGTTGTACTACCTGTAATCATACTTCCATGACCCTACTCCTCCCTATGATTACACATTGGCTCATGTGCAGACTATCAAATCTTTTGATCCTAATTTTAGAGATTTGATACTAGCTTAGACCTCTCATACATCATATTATTTCCCTCCATATATCCCTAGTCCACATTAACCCTTTTGCACATAAGACATGCCTTTTAGAGACCCCTCAGGGCTCCCTAGAGCTTGTTGACCAACCTAAGACCCTATTTGACCCAGGACGTGGCTTGTGTGAAGGAAACCCATGGCCTAGGTTGCACATTTCCTTCACCAAAAATGTGGCGTAGGCTGTGGCCTGGACAGAACATGTCTAAAAGGGCCAATATGAAGCCAAACAGTAAAATAACTAGTTTTAGGTCATTTGGAAGATTTGGGTGGGGATATATGCCTCTTTCTCAAATGATCCTCTCTTGATTTCTTCTTCCCTCTCTTGACTCTCATGCCTTCTTAAATCTCTTTTGATTCATTCTTGGCACTCTTGAGCTTGATTAGGGATAGAGGATCCCATATGCTGCTACACACTTGTTTGGAGACTCCATTGATGCTCTCTATTGTTCTTGCTTCCTTGTGGCTTGACCCTAAGCTTCTAAATTTGGCATTGCACCTGATTTGTGCACTTGGTTGGAGATCTTACACCAATGCAAATTCTCACTTCACCTCTTCCTTTACTTTTGGCTTTTGGTTTGGACTTCAGCTTGCACATAGCTTGGTCTTCCTCCTACATTACTTCCTAGCTTGGATTCCTATTTGGTAGAACATCTTCCCTTCATCTTTGAGCTTGATCTAAGGGCACTTTACTATGCAAATTGAAACTCCATTATTTTGTGTAGTGTATATGCTAGGGTTTGAAATGTTTTAGTGAAATAGTTATTTTGTACATTGCTTAGAGTAGTTTCTTAAGTTTCTTGCATTTGTCTATGGTTGAAGAATACTTTAATTGATTGAAATATTTCTTTGTTGCATACCATTATTCTCTTTGGAACCCTTCCTCATTAGATAGTAAAGACTGTAGACACTGGAAATCTGCACATCACGATTCTAAACATCAAAATGTCCTTGGACCACCTTAGGACCCCCTTTGGCCCCACCTTAACCTTCTTGACCCCTAACTCAACCTAACCCATCTAATCTAAGTCAATTGACCTACTAGCTAAAACCCGCATTTTAACCAACCTTGCCTTTGACCCCTGACCATCGATGGTCAAGGTGACCGTCAATGGTCACCTTAACTACCAACAGTCATGGTCCACCATCCTAAGCACTAACATGCAAACATCTGACTTGATTTTCTAAAATTAGCTCATCTAAATTTGTGTGTGACCCATTGCATGCACAAATTATAATTAGAAAACCCAGTTAACATCTTGTTGCACCTCTCCTTCCTTGCCTGTAAGAAGAGGGGACCATGAGGTGAAAAGGGACGACATCCATAACTATCAAGAGCTTTTACATCTAGAGCTTTCTTTTGCAAGTGTTCTTCCACTCAATCTAGTGAACCAACCATCATGTCATAAAGCCAACATGCCACCACCTCTTTGCCAAACTACTAGGTGCCATTACTTTTTTAAAATCATGTCATATTCCATCAACGAGCTAACCACCTCAACCACTCATCTGATCAACCTTTGGAAAGATAAGTTCATGTTTTATAATATTCATTTACTTTATTTCCATTTCAAAATTAACCTATCACCAACCCACCTCCCAGAATCAAACTTTGTGATCCCATCAACCAGTCTATTTATTGGCCCAAGCCTACACATAGTAACTATCGATGATTGTCTCAACTACCAATGGTCTATCCAATCATCGACAATCACCTTGACCATTGATGGTCACCTTAACCACTGATAGTCATCCCAACCACTGATGGTCATTGTGGTAAAAAATAACAAAAAGTTATTTTCACCCACTTACCCCCAACCAAATACAATTTTTTGTGTCCCTATCTGTTCACGGACCCCTACTTGATTTTTTGAAATAGACCCGAGCCTTTTAGCACTAGTATTGACTTGCTTATTGCTACATTAGTCATTATAGTATATTTATGTATCAAGCATTTCTTGTATTCAATTTAATTAACTTTGGATTTTTGATGTAAGTACTTTATCATTCTATTTATAAACTTAATTATTTAAAACATGTGGATTGATAACTCTCGAAGAAGCTCTTGCTTATAGGATCTAGCTAGTGCTAGGCAATCCACCCAAGTATCTATCTAACCAACAATTTGATTTAGTGCTATTTCATTTGTAGGTCATCCTCCCAAGCTTAAAATTGAATGCATATATTGGTTGCTTGTAAGTTTAGCTCACATAGTTTAAATTAAGGCAATGTAATTCAATCGTAGCATCACTTTTATTGCACACACTAAACCAAATCACTTTCATCAATTAAAACATCAAACAAATTGGAGACAAGTCCCTACTAGGATTTCATCACCTAATGGTCACCTTACCCTTTCTCGATGATCCTAATTGCAGGTCATTACCAAGGGGAGAACCAACTCAACTCTCTGGTTGAGTATAAACTCTAGAAATCAGTATATATTGGCTAAACATCTGACACCCTTATCGTTATGGTGTGTGAAGTGAGGGGGTAGGCCCCAATACCAAGCCACATATTGATTCCCAATATAGATCCTTTTGAGAACCTAAACACAACCTAAAACCAACCATAGATTTCTTTTCTAGTACCCACTCTACAAGCCTATTTTAATCACATAATTTCTTGAAAGCTTAAGGAAAAAGCCAAAAGAGAGACTAAAAAGAACCTTTAGGACTTAACGTACTTTTTAGAGTGTGATTGATTTTCTTGATTATTTCTTGTCTTCTCTTTGTTTGAGTGGTGAAGTTGTTTGTGTATTCTCTCTCCCTTACCTTGGATGGTTCTAACCCGCTAGTAACAAAAGAATCTAGCAGAACAAATCCCATCACCAAGTCGATCAACCTCTTCTACCTCCTCATCCATGGAGTACATTTATAAATTAGAAAACTCTCCTCATCCTTTGAGAAGTTCTATTCCTCAAAATTTCCCCAAGGAGATACAGACTTCACCACTTTCTTAGATAACAATCTTGTGGCCCTTCAACATTATCTTAACACTATGCCCCATTGTACCCCTACTTCGCTTCTATCTGTGGACCCACCTTATGGCATGCCTTCCCAAATTATGGGAAACACTTCCATTACCACAGTCACCTCCCAACCATTGACTACCCAAGCTTCCTCATCCACCAATAGTCCCTTTGGCACTACTATGGAAAACCAACCCGCCCAACCTATAAACACCCTTATAACTTCCACCCCCACCAGCAACTCCTCTACCCTAGGAGCAACCCAACCATTAGCCACATATACTCCCCTCACCATAAGAATACTTACCACAAGCATTACCAATCTTCCATTGACTACCCCAAATCCGTTAATCACTACCCCACTTCAAAATCTTGTGGTGCCTATACCTTCTACCTTGCCACCCATCAACACAAAGGTCACTACTCTTGCTTTGATCACTAACCTAACCACCAAGCCCACATAACAAATTCCCATTACACCAAACCTAGGTTACATCCCTAACCCATAAGGGTATGTACCTCTACCTACTACCCAACGACCTACATCCACCTACCCCTACATAGCATCCACCCAACCACTGGTGTCCACATACCAATATGCAGCCACTCCTCAACCTCTTACCAGTTATCAATATGTCTCCCATCTACCACAAAAATATTCACTTTACAACCCTTCAGGTGCATAACCCTAAATAGATCTAATGAAAATGCTCATGGATAAAATGATTACCTTAGAATCATCTATCTTTGATGCTCACAATATTTTATCATATGACTAGATCTGTAATGAGCCCATTCACCCGTCTATCCCTATCAGACCATATCCTCCCCAATGGGAACTTCCCAAGTTATCTAAGTTTTAGAGTAAGGAGTATCCCTAACAACACCTCGGGGCATTTAAGAATGCATGTTATTTGATTCCCTATGATGATACCCTCCTTTTGCGTACCTTTCCTATGTCCCTAACCAGTTTGGCATTAGATTGGTATAGCACCATAACCAAACACTCTCTCTTCTCCTTCACCCAGTTGGCCCAAAATTTCTTAGATCACTTTTTGATAAATATCTCCAAGAAAGTTTCCATTACAAATCTTTATTCTATCTAGTAATTTGATGATGAATGTATTGCTGATTTTGTAGCTCATTGGAGAAGCCTAATCAATCAACTTTCCTTCTCTTTACCACAACACAAATTGATAGAAAATTTTAATCGAGCATGTGCCAAGGACAAATCTTATACATTACATGTTTAAATCTTTAAAACATTTGATGAAGCTTTTTCCATGGCACGTAAACTATAAAACAAAGCCATTGATGAAGGAAAGTTAAAATTGAAAAACAAAAACTCCACCTACAAAACCAATGAGGCCTCTTCCTCTAAACCAGGCAACCAAACCAATACCAATGCCAAAAGCAAAGGAACTATGAATGTGATTGTTTTTAAATCTACTCCTCCACCATTTTTCAACCAACCAATTCCTCTAGTTACTAAAAACAAAATGTGAGAAACCAAAAGTTGAACAAGCAGTAGCAATTTACTCAACTTGGAGAATCTTATGCTTCAATCTTGGAGAAGTTGTTGAAGGCCAATATCATACAACTTACTCCTATCAAACCCTCTCAATAATTTTAATATTCTCATCCTGAACCTAGTTGGTACAACAAGAATGATATATGTGCTTTCCATCAAGTAGTAAGGCATGACGTTAGTAGGTGTAATACCTTCAAGAACATTATCCAATCTCTCATTGACAAGGGGGAGCTTGTGTTGGATAACCCCAACACACCTCAAAACCAATCCCTTGAAATTTTTAGGCAACCTTTCCCTAATAATGCACCTAAAAAAAGGAGATCAACAAGGTTGAGTGTTCTCATGATGCCCATACTGTTAACATGGTTCTTGGCATGCTTATTACTGAAGAACCTACCACCCAATCTATCTGTTAATTACCCTCTCCACTTATTAAGGTAGTGGAGTTACCTTCTCCTCTTTTGAAGACCCAAACTAAGGAAACAACCCTTTCTCTTCCTCCACTTATTGAGGTATTGGATCCATCAATACCTTCTTCAACTGACATACTGGAACAAACACCTATTTTACCTTCTCCCTCAATTATCGAGAAATTTACTGCCCCTTTAGAGATCATTCCCAAAGAGGAAGCCACCATTTCTACACCCCCCATAGAGGAGTCACCCATCCAAACCTTGCATCCTTTGATTGAGGAAAAGGAAGAGGTCACCTTTCCCTTTTCTCAACCTATGGGCTTATCTTTCAAGTCCACTATCTAGGGAACAAAACTAGTCTACAAACCATTCTCTAGGTTAGTGTAGAAATTGGAATTTATCTCCAACCCTGACATGGATCAATCCACCTTTTGGCATTAATTAGGGCTCCCTTACATCACCAATACGGAACCTCCAACCACACCTTTAGCAAACCAACCCACCACTCTTATTATCCAAACCCTTATCTTATCAACTAAACTGATAAAGGCCTCCACCAACCCAATAATTTCTCAACCATCGAATGCACCTAAACTCTAAACAACCAAATCAACCTCTTCAACCTAACCAACCAAAAACCTTGGCACCTTCCCTACACAGAGCCTTAATCACCCATATGTGAAAGTAGAGCTTACCTCACCAAACCCAACAACCAAATTCAAAACCAAATTAACCAAGGAAGTAAAGCCACCAAAGGGCCAAAATGCCAAACTCCTACCTCTCTCAACCTTTCCCTCTATGTTGGGGCCTCATCTCTCCACTTTGATTAGGAAGCCATTGTCTTAACCAAAACTCGACAACCGTTGTTGGTTACACTAGCACGCTTACTTTTAGACACACCTATCTTCACCGAGCCATCAATAACCAAACTACCTACCCTAAAACCTCTTACCTCCAACTTATCAACCTCTACCTTACCAAAACCAAAACCATCAACTAAGATCACTACCTTACCCAAACCTCCTACCACCAAGCCCATTTACAAAAAGAATTCAATCTCACCAACCAAGACCAAATCCTCTAAAAAATCTCCACCTTTAGCTAAATCTTACTCAACTATTTTTCAAAGGTTATTGCAAGCTTCTTGCTTGACCTCACCCCTGTCAGGACGTTATAACCTCTTGGTCTAAAACTAGTCTGGTATAATGACCGCTAAGTGTGATCTTATCAAAAGACACTAAAGTATAACACAAAAAATTAGAAAGATATCCAAACCATTATCCATCATCTCTATGATGAGGATGATCTATTAATATAGTAACCTCCCACCATCCTGTTACTAATCCAACCAATAATAAACACTACCCAACACTTGCTTATTCCCCCACTCTCACCTCAGAGTGATTAGGAACCAAGCCCATCTCCTACCCCAACTCTTCCCTCTATCCATGCTATCCATGTGGTCACGTGATCACACGCTCAACAAAAGGATAAGGGTAAGCCCAAAGTGTCCATTTTATGGACATACCCATATTCCACCTCTCAACCAAATCAAAATCTAGAACCTTCACCTTCAACCAAACCCAATGTTTATATCTTGGGTACCTCCCAATCCAACCCCTTTGAATCAATTAGGAGAGTGGTGGTCAAACAACTTCACTAGACCTCGACGAAGATGAGCCTATATGAGTTTATCTCTACTTCACCTCATCATCACTAAGCAATTATAGAGGCATTGTAATCGGTAGAGGTCCAAACTGAAGACCCTCATTCTATGGCAACTTTTGTTGGGACTCTCCAAATTTCTAACCTTGTCACCTTCAAGAATTCAAAAGTACCTTTTATCCACCCTGATGACCCAGATCCCCCTCTCTTTATTATTGCTTACATAAACCAAACCCACATAAAATGGGTCATGATTGATGGGGGAGCTAATATTAATATCATCTCCTCCCATGCTTATAATAAACTCAACCTACTGGATAATGTCATGTCTAAAACCTCAACTATCCTCTACTCCTTTAATAACACCATGGACACTACCTTGGGAACTATTGTCCTTCATATCCATTTAGGACCTCGCACGCTCCCCAAACTCTTCTATGTAGTGGAAGGTGAATTCCAAGACAATGTCTTACTAGGATGACCTTGGATTTGATCTAGGGGTTGTGTCCCCTCTACCCTTCATCATTATATTAAATTTGAGCATGAAGGTCAGGTTATCACTATACATGCTGACCTAAGGCCCTTTTTATCATGCAATATGACTTACTGACCCAATGACATCCTCTTACCTTCATCTAGTAAAACCTCCTTGGCCAAAGACAAGACCTCCACCATGAAAGACGGAGTCATACCTTCTTGTACCAATGAGGCATCAACTAGCTCATCCATCCCATTCGATCAGATCCCCACCTCAGACCACTTGGAAGCCACATTCCAACGTCTTTCACTGGGGGAATATCACCTTCTTTCCCTTGATGCTTTTTGACCACCAACCTAGATATGACCCCAATGTCAGAGCCATTATTCTTTTTAGTCCTTCACACTATCAAACCCATTTCATCTATGGGGGACTTGACAAACCACTTGACACTTTTATTGCCTCCTCTTCACCTTGACCATTCACCTCTAACCTCTCCTATCTAAACAAAATGAGTTTCTCCAAGACATACCTCCATAGGTGTGCTTGGAAAGGATTTGGTCTTAGACGATATGAGCATGGCCCACATGAATTGATTTCCATTGAGACCACAAAGCCTCATGATAAACATGGCCTCAGTTTCATTCTACCCACTAAGAAGCAAATCAAACCACTTACCACCACCATTATTGAGGAAGACACCCCTTCCTCACCAACATCTCCTCCACATGTATGTGAGGATGATGACATTATCCCACCTAACTTTTTTTTCCCTCAACATGATCAACCTTAGACCCCTAACTTATCAATAGGAAGGGGAAATCGTAACCATCCTTTTGACCCATCTTAAGATGATAGGAGATGACTCTCCTACCATTAACACTATTTAGTGCTAGGATGATGATTCCATTCTCACCTACCTTGGTACCTCAGATTCTTCAATCCACAAATCCCTTCTTCCCAAGACTTTGACCATATTGAATGAATCCACCATGGACATCAACTTGGGCACTATAGATAACCCTCGCATTGTCAAAATTGGCCAATCACTAAATTCCAAAGAACTTTAGGGCTTCCCCTCCTTCCTCCAAGACCATAACATATCATTTGCTTGGTCTTATAGTGACATGCTTGGAATTGACCCTGCCATTGCCACTCATAACATAGTCACCAACCATGATGCCAAGCCTATCAATTAGAAACTTTAGTGCATGCACCCTTGCATATCCCTTCTTGTCGAAAAAGATTTTTAACACCTCCTATCTATCAATTTTATTCAACCTATTGACTATCCCCAATGGGACTCAAATGTCATACATATCACCAAAGCCATAGGGGGACTACACATATATGTATACTTTCATGACCTCACCCTTGCTTTCCCTAAAGATGACTTCCCTCTACCAAGCATTGACAAGTTAGTTGATATTACAGCCAGCCACAAGATGTTATCTCTTATGGATGGATTCTCGAGTTACAATCAGATCTTAATTGCCCCAAAATATCAACACAAAACTGCCTTTATAACCCCATGGGGGACCTTTTACTATAGAGTCATGCCTTTTGGACTAAAGAACGCTGGTGTAACCTACCAATATGCCATGACCTACATCTTCCACAACATTATCCATAAAATTATTGAGGACTATGTGGATGACCTTCTTGGGAAATTTAAATATTGTAAGAATCATTTTGGATGTTCTCAAGATTTTATTTGAGCGACTCATCCATTACCATGTTCACTTTAACCCTAAGAAGTTCATTTTTGGGGTCTTGTTAGGAAAAAATCTTGGCTTTATTATCTCCCTTTAGGGAATAGAGGTTGATCCAGACAAAATCAAAACCATCCTTGACATGCTTACTCCAATCAACCTCAAATAACTCCATAGTTTGTAGGGGAAGCTCCAATCCATCCATTGCTTTATCTCCTAACTTTTGGATCGATGCCAACCCTTTCACCACCTTTTAAAAAAGGATGTGTCTTTTAAGTGGAATAGTGATTATCAAAAGGCCTTTTATTCACTCAAAAAGTACCTTTTGTCTCCACCTATGCTTACCCCTCCCAAAGAAGACCAACCTTTATACCTTTATATCTCTATCATTGACAACTCCCTAGGGGCAATGCTTGCTTATCAGGATAAACAACAAAAATAACAAGCCATTTACTACATTAGCCACACACTTGTAGAGTATGAGACTTGATATACCGAGAAACTTTGCTTAGCTTTAGTCTGCAGGGCCAATAAACCTCATCACTACCTTCATAACTATAAAACCTATGTCATAACCAATACCGACCCACTTATGTATATGCACTCCAAGCTATACCAAAACCAACGTATGGCCAAGTGCTTCATGCTTTTAGTAGAGTTTGACCTTAAATTCTTTCAAAAAAAATCAATTAAAGGGTAAGTCATTACCGACCAATTGGCTGAAGCACTATTAATAGACAACTAACCTTCTCCTCTTGAGTTCCCCGATGAGTCCATCATGACCCTCTCTCAAGCGGATTTCACCTATCAAGTCACCATGCTCTTTGACGGATCAAAATGTTAATGTGGTGGGGCATCTAGTATCATATTTATTCCCTTTGATGGTGAGCCCCTTCCTTTATCCTTAAAGCTTGACTTTAAATTTACTAATAATATGGCTGAGTATGAATCCCTAGTCATAGGCCTTTAACTGCCTTAGCTGTGGGAGTCAAAACAATCAATATCTTTGGTGACTCCCAACTTGTGGTCAATCAAATCAATGGATCTTACCAGTGTAAGAATGATGTTTTGCAATAGTACAAACAACTAGTTGATGAACTCTTAGTGTCATTTGAACACTACTTCATCTAATCAACCCCATGATTTACCAATAAGCTCACTGATACCATGGGTTATCTTACCTCTTAGATTCCATCTTCACCCTCTGACTATAGGCTGTCTGTCATTATCCATAGACTTGCCTAACCTTCGTATGTCAAACCAGTTTCTCTCACCATTTTTAATGTGGAAGAGACCCAACTTGACCTTTGGTATCAATATACCTTTGACTATCTCAACCTTGCCATCATTCCTTCTAGGATTTTTAGGAATGCTCGAAGAGCATTTATTTAGAGTACCTCACATTATACCATTATGGGGGGAATTTTTACAAATGCGGCTTTGATGGTCTCCTCTTCCATTGCCTACACAATCATGAAGCCTCTCACTCTATCAAGGAAATGCATGATGGTATTTGTGGGAGACACTTTAGCGGCCTCACCATAGCTAAACACATCCTTCACCTCAGCTATTACTAGCCTACCCTTAACCAATACTATAGTGATTATGTGAAAAAGTGTGTTAAGTGTCAACAACATGCCATTCTGCATCACACACTTAGCCATAGTCTTTGCATTTCCACCAATTTCTGACCCTTATCATAATGGGGTCTAGACCTTATTGGTGAAATCAACCTCCATTCTTCACAGTGATACCATTCTATCATCACTGTAACCGAATATTTTACTAAATGGGTAGAAGCTATTCCTCTAGTATAGACTAAAGTAGAGAAGATTATTGACTTTATCAACCATCACATTATCTACCGCTTTGATGTTCCTCACAAAATTATCACTAAAAATGCAAAATATTTTAAGAATAAAAAAGTCCAGGGTCTTTGTGATGCATTCAGGATTAAGTTAAGTTTCTCCTCGCCCTTTCGCCCTTAAGCAAATAGACAGGCTGAGGCCTCTAACAAAATTCTTAATAACATGCTCACTTAGATGGTCAATGCATCTGGTTGGGATTGACATTTGCACATCCCCTTCACTTTATGGGCATATCATACTGACAATAATTGACATAACTCAAGACCAATAGCTATAGCTTGGGTTATTGATGATCAATAGGGCCATGAGATTGTTGTAGCTAGTTTCTTCCTTACCAGTGAGATGAATAATGCCATCAAGTATCATGCAATAATCAACACCTTGACTGATGCCTATGATTTAGGCACATGCTATGTGTAGTTATTCTCCAACTCACTCTTAGTTGTATCTTAACTGACTAGTGTCTGGGCCATCCTTAACTCTGAGTTACTCCCCCTCTTTGAGGTAGCATGCGATTTACTCTCTTTCTTTGAGGATGTCCAGTTCAGCCATATCCCTCATAGGGAGAACACTAAGGCTGACGCCCTAATGAATGTCATTCTGGATAGTATGATTTTATTTGATATCACTCGTGTCCCTTATTTATAAGAGATGGAGCTAGAGCCAAAGTTGGATTTTTGGATTACACAACATTTGCACTCTCACCCATGGATCATGTCATTGACTTCTTATACCACCATCCTTATCTGGTAAGTACAGGTAATGTTTCTTATTATCTTTTCAATTATTTCTTTCCTTTACTTTGGTGTGGCTTTTAGGCACTGCACAACACTCCTTGTTCATTCGAGCACTAACTGGTTATACGTCAGGGGCATATGTAATCATACTTCCCATGACCCTACTCCTCCCTATGATTACACATCAATTCACATGCAGACTAAAGACCCTAGTTATCCTAATTTGAGACATAGATCACCATTTTATACCTCTTCTACATCATATTATTTCCCTCAATACATCCCTAGTCCACATTGGCCCTTTTACACATAAGACAAGCCATCTAGAGACCCTCTCGATGGCTCTCGAGAGCCTATTAACCAACCCAAGACCCTATTTGACCCAAGATGTAGCTTGTGTGAAGGAAACCTATGGCCTAGGCTGCACATTTCCTTCACCAAATCCATGGCCTAGGCTATGACCTAGGTAAAATGTGTCTAAAAAGGCCAATATAAAGCTAAACGATAAAAAATGGCTAGTTTTAGGTCATTTTGTAGATTTGGGTTGGTATATATGCCTCTTTCTCATTCATTTGAGCCTCTCTCTTCTCATTGTACATCCTCTCTTGATTTATTCTTCCATTTCTTGACTCTCATGCGTTATTGAATCTCTCTTGATTCATTCTTGGCACTCTTGAGCTTGATTGGGGATAGAAGATCCCATATGCTACTACACACTTGCTTGGAGACTCCATTACTACTCACAATTGTTCCTACTTCCTTGTGGATTGACCCAAAAATTATACATTTAGCATTTCACCTAATTTATGCATTTGTTTGGATCTCTTCCACCATTGTAAATTCTCACTTCACCTCCTCCTTTGCTCTTGGCTTTTGGTTTGGACTTCAGCTTGCACATAGCTTGGTCTTCCTCCTACATTGCTTCCTAGCTTGGATTCTTGGTGGTATAACATTTGCACTTCATCATTGAGCTTTATCTGAGGGAAATTTACTATGCAAAGTGAAACTCCATTATTTTACGTAGTGTATATGCTAGGATTTGAACTGTTTTAGTGAAATAGTTGTTTTGTGCATTACTTAGAGTAGTTTCTAAAGTTTCTTGCATTTGTATATGGTTGAAGGATACTTTCATTGCTTGAAATATTCCTTTGTTTCATACCATTGATCTCTTTAGAACCCTTCTTCATTGCATAATAAAGACATACATATTCAAGACAAACTAGAAAACTTGTTTAAACATTCTCTCTCTTGCTAAACTAGAACATTACATTGTTAGAAAATAATAAGATTGATTTGGAAAGATAACTCAAATATAGAATAGGCATGCTCTTGAACCCTTTCTTGAAAATGTATTTATTTCTTAAAATGTCTTTCATTTGGCCTCAAAGTGTCTTAGCTCTTAGATTTACATTTTGGTTGTTATCTCTCTATTTGGTATTATTGTTTTCGCTTTGTTTATCCAATCAATAGTCTAGTCTTAGCTACTTGCTTTACTGTGGTTGGACCAGTTAGATTAACTTGCATACTTTGTGTGCCTATTCATGCTAGGCCCAACCTAGTTTTCAAGTTTCTCTATAGCTTGGTGCAAGATGGCAAATCAGATAGCCACTATAGATCTCTTATAGCCCATATAAACCCTGAGCCTTCTAGCCTCTTAGTGGTTTTCTTTAGCACTCTGCCAAACATTGGTGGTTCTATTCATATTCTTGGAGCTACACTACCATGGGGCTAAACCAATCATCTTTCTAAATTAGGAAGATAATACCTACTTTCAACATGCAATCGAGTTTAACTTTCACTTTCATCTTCATGTTCGGGTTTAGTCTATATGATCTCTTCTTTATTGGCGGTGCACACTCTTTTAAATCTATGTGTATCTCCCCCAAAGAAATATCAACACCTTTGAATTCTGTGAAAGTTGTAGGAAAGACATCCTAATAGTCTTAGAGTAACTCCAAAACCTCTGAGATATTTTCCTGCATCTAATAGTCTCTAACATGCACCATTTTGGGCCCATTTTTTGTGTTAATATTTTCTATGTGTTCTTTTAATGGCTCCTGGTATATCTTGTGTTATTATTTAGGAATGAAGTGACATGTTATTCATTCTCCTTCATTTTTTAGGAACTATATATGTTGTAAATTTTCCTCCTTTGTTTCCTCTACGCATAGTCCTGGTAAAGGCTCTAACTATTTCTTTGGTTAAAAAATATCTCCTATATCCATGTAATCCTCATTGTCCATCCCATAAGATTGCTTGTCCTCCTCTTGTATCCTATGGAAGGGCTGAATCCATGGTTGGGCTTCACTTAAGCCAATTTTTTGATTCTACAGGATGTGAGTCAGGTTTTTCACTACGACTTCATGTGAACTAGGGTCTTATGGAATTGATAAAGTTTTCATCTTGTGTAAAGTGAATTATACCTAAGGATTGTCACTTTTAAAACTGAATGTTTGAATGAAATCGGCTTGGATATAGGCCCAATGTTTTATTTCTCTTTGTCTCTCCTGATGGATGCACCATGTTGTAGGTAAAACACCTAGGGTATAGATAAAACTATGTGTCCAAAAGTTAGGAGTGATACCTTCTGACATCTATACCTCAGTACACTGATACACATGTAATTCTAGGCATTCAACCTCTTGATAGATAGGCCAGTCTCTTTTGACAGTCTTTGAAAACTAGAATCAAGATACGAGCATCTTGAATGCTTCTTCCCATGTAAAATGTGCATCCTTGTAGATGTTTTATCAGTTCACAACAATCCTAGTCATTGAATAATCAAGAGCACTAACCCTCTAAGTCTGATCTGGTATATGTTGTTGACATCATGTGATGAATTCACCAACATCTTGCATGGAAAAAAACTGGGGTATTTATTACTCAATTACAAAGACCATTCGTAATGTTTTCAACTCATGATCTCCTTTTGCCTAGTTAAATACATGGGTGTTTGAGTCTGTACTAATTGAAGAAGCTCTATACCATAGGAGAACACCCTCTAGATTGGGCTCTATATAGTGCTACTCAGTAAAACCCATTTGATATATCAAATCTATATCAGATTGTGTTGGAGTTCTTATCATCATTGATTACACATCCCCCTTTACCTTCTGAGGGATCTCTAGGGTATTCAACCCCATCATGTCCAAGAACCATTATGTGCTGAGAATTTGAATATGTAGAATAATATTATTGTAGAGAAAACTATACTTGATTGCTCAAAACCTTCATCCAGCTGGCATTGGTACCAAAATAAGGTTAGTCTAGCGATTTTATAATGATATAAGGAATAGAATCAGTCTTATTCAAAATAATGACAATGATCTTGTCATCTAGATGAGACTCCAATTGATTCATGATTGTGTTAATAGTCAAATACCCATCATAGGCCCACTCCTTCCCTATCAAAGCAGGGTGGTGACTCTCATTTGTCTTCATATCAATCACTTCAAAATCACCTCATAGAATGAGTTCTATGACTTTGATTTCTACATCCTTTAGGTGACCATTTGGTTTGACCCTTCCATAGTTTGTAAGGCTGAGCGTGACATGACTATAGCTCAACACAGGTCTTCCCAAAGCTTCCTAAGTGTATCTAGGAATTATATTTACAATGCTTCCAAGTTGAATATAGCATTGGGTATGTCATACCTAGCTATTTCTATGTCCATCCTTGCATTAATGTCCTAAGGTTTCTTGGTATTTACAAACCAAACCAACTTATCCATTCATTGTTGGCCTTTTTACGCACATTCAACAGGTTATGGATCAAGTTCATGATGTTCTAGGAGATATACTCATTGCATAACATACTAAGGAGTTTCATCAAATCCATCAACACAGTGATAACCCTATCCTATCTTAATATACATAATATCTACCCATACATCTGTGTGTCAAGAGCGATATCATCCCCTTCATTCATCCCTTGTTATTAGATTGTCTTCAAAATTTTACATCAGGCCCTTTTTAGTATTAGGTTCAGGGTATTGGTCTAGTCATTCTTTTTTAATACCCAAGTCTTTAGGCATTTCCAGTGGAGGTAACCCCTATTATGCATGTTGTTATCTAGTTAATACCCATAATATGGCATCCTCCCTTAGATATGTATGGATCATGTTAACATTTCTAATAGTCTCTCCCTCCATTATCTTTCTATGACTAGACAATCTTATGTATGATGTTGCCCTATCACCCTAAAGTATGTGTAGTAAGGTTGCCTCTGAGGATTTTCTAGATAATTTCTCTGTAGATGGTTTAGTTCTCCACAAAGATAACAATGAATGGGTAACCTAGGCCTATTATTGTCTCGGCCTCCCTATGCACCACCTTATTATCCTCCTTTGTTCCCCTAAAATACACATCCACCTTAGTTTTTTTTATGCCTAAAATTTCTATTATTCTTGGATGCATTCCATATTTGATGTTGTGGATATTCATTAAATCCGTCCACTTGCGACTATGGTGGGTTTAGGGCCCATATTGATTATTGTGCTTGACGAATCACAAGATTCCATGGAGCTTGATATGGGTAGGTCATAGTCAATTAGGGAAAGTTTTGCGAGGCAATATTCTAGTTCTACATAGAATATAGTGGACCCATTAGTATCTGTTGTTGTGCTTTAGGGACCCAAAGCATTGCTAAGGGATTTTGACCTGTTACGATATTCCTTGAGTTAGGAGTAGCCTATGGTATATCTATGAATTTCTGAATAACAATCATGAAAATGTTTTTAGTTATATCCTCCTTCAATTCCTAGAGTGCACGATAATCCTTATCATTAGGTGACTTGTAGAATTTACAATACATGATCTATGGAATTTTGATGTATTGCTATAAAATATGATATTGCGAGGTTGCATGCCCTACCACTTTGTATATCTCACCGAATTCTACTTAACCCAAGGGCATTCTTTCTATGATGCCCTTGTTTTCTACATTCTATGCACCATATATTTGACTTGGATCTCTCAACCCTTCCTTGAAACTGATCCAATCTACTCAAAATAATTTACAAGGCACTTTTTACATTGGATGATGGTGCAACTACATCCCCATACTCCTCAATTTGCTCCACCCAAATCACAAATACTTTGGCATCTGCTTTATCTCCAAACTAAGTTTAGGCCATGGAAAATCTGATCCTTTGTCTTAAACCTTATACAAACTAAGAGACTTTATCTTTATCTTCCAAAACAAATTCTACTCTGTTCATGACGTAGGAGAATCTGTGATCATAGTCACTAATGGTCTCCTAGGGTCCTTGCCAGATTTACTTCAAATCCTTGATTATTTGGCTTTAACTCTTCTTAACCTTAAATTTTATGATGAAATAATTTTTAACATCATTTAGGGATACTCTAGCTATATTTTTCCTAAAGATGAACTCTAGTGCACATCCACCCAAAACACCAATCAATTTAAACTTCTTTAAATTATCATCAGTGATTGTTTTTGCCTACCATTTCATGTTTGTAGGTAAGTAAGTGTTGTTCAAGATCTGCAAACCTATCATAGGGATCTAGGTGTATAAAATCACCTAATTACACTGCCATAATAGGGTTTCCTAAAAATATCATAATTGATTGTGTTACAATTGGTGTCAAGCATGGTTGTGATTTTGGAGACTTTTGTGCACTTGGAGATGGCTCCTGGTTTGGTGGAAGTTGTGATGTCTCCTCTTATTTTATGGATATGGTGGTTGCAGATATATCTCTATCATTTCCTTCTTCTCTTTATAATATTTGAAGTTGTGAAATGAAATCCTTAGTCTACATAAGGATTAAAGGATCTATCTCTTCAACAAGTAATGTTGTTATGTGTTTCTTCTATTGGTTTGAGAAACTCTACATAACTTCATGATATGCAACCTTTTATACTTCTAGATTTTTTCTATAATTTTTTTCTGTAATTGGTCATTTCCAAGTGTCATCATCTAAAGTTGTAGGGGAATTACTATAATTTTGAAAAAACATGGACTTAGGGGATGTGTGCTTCCTTGGGAGATGATCCTTACTTCCAAGGATGTATCTCTCAAAAATTGAACCTATACTATGTCTATGACTATAAGGTAATCCTTGATGTTATTTATGGAATAGCCTTTATGGAAACTACAAACTTTTACTCATATGTTCTACTTTTATACTACTACCTTCTTCTTTTATCCATGCTAAATCCACATAGCTTCCTCTTGCTCTATCTCTACTTGGCCCAGGCTCTTCACTCTCTTTCTATTCACTGTACCCTTCTCGTTGTCATCTTCTCTCATCCAAATAATCATTGTTACTACTACTCCTTCTATTCATAGTTTCTTGTAACACACTTTGTCTATTCCATCTCCTTTATTGTTGCAACTCTCTCTCTAACTCCAGAGTCTTTTTTTGATCTTTCTCCTCTGGATTCTCCATGCTGGATTCAGGTTCAAGCTCTATCTTTTCATCTTTGATTCATTTAATCCTATCTCGTACACACCCATATACACCTAAAGCAACTACTCCATATTAGCAAGAGTGGGCATAATGGCCTTTTGATAGCCAACATTTTGATCAATATCAGGAGTCACTGCAAAAAATTTCGTCTGATTCCTCTCAAAATAGATCCTTCACTGCATAAAAAGACAAATATCCTTAAAATATAAACTTAGTGATATATCCATCAATAGTGGTAGCTATCTAATGATCGATCACATGAGTCCAATTTGTCTCTAGATTTTACAACTGTTTTATCCTCCCCTTAGTCCATAAAATGGTGTCACTTGTTTGTGGTAAAAAATAATGATATTCAATTTGAGCCAACTAATCAGCTAGCAAACTCAGTAATTCACATAATAAGATCTCATAAATTTCACTATAGAGGTGTTCTTGTATAATTTCCCTTGAAGTACACCCAATTCTTTGATCTTCTTTATTTGTGAATTTAGTAATTTTCTAGTCTAACTATCTCTCCACTTCTCTTTGGGTTGGTAACCATCACAACATATGCATGCTCATCGTACCATTATTAGTAGAGGTTCTTGGGTTTCACCAGAAGATGCTAATTATGGGGATAGGTTGTGTGAAGTGACATAGAAATCTTGCAAAAATATTTAATCAAAACTTTGAATCCATAAGCAAGGTTTATCACAAAAAAATACACTAATTTAATGGTTCAATGCGTGATGGGAACTTCTTACATATAGAGAGATTTATGCATCAGAGAAATATAATGAAGGAAATAGTCATAAGAACATTAAAAACTCTATGATTATACCAATAAAGAACATAAATACTTAGAATTCATATTAAAAGATCTAATACCAGGGATAACAATAAGAAAAACCTCATAGATCGATGCCCAATTCTATCAATACTCTGTGCAAAAGTTTTTGAGACTAACATTCACCATTTTATTACTCACATACATCCCAAAATCAACATAATCATCAACCCTTTTATTACATTTACAAATACTTATAGGTATTTATTCCTACAGTTGTAACTTCTAGATTTACCATGTTGAAAATAGGTCTTTATATCGTATTTGGTTGACTCCTGACTAACTTGGAGATTCCAATAACAACTCCTAACAACCCGTAAATAAAAAAAAATGGAATTACCATAAGACATTCTCATACATAGAAACAATTTTACATTTACCATTTATCGCTAACATATAATGATGCTTATATAATTATTTTTTGCATTTTGTTTCAATTTGAATAATTTAATGCATTTTATTTTTAAGATCATGAAAATCAGGAAGTATTTGAGTTTAGTTGTATAAAATTCTTATTTTTACATACTTTATTAGATGTCAGTCTCGAATCTAGGTTCAAATTAATTAGGTGGAGATGTTTGGGGTCGTGATGATGATCAACATAGTGAGGGTACTCCTTCATGGGTAACTCTCGAGATAGTCAAATCTTTCATGGTCGTAGGGTTGCTAAAATATTTCTTAAACCATTTAACTAGGGAACCTGTGTTTCCTTACATTTTGATGCTATTAACTCTACCTTTTAGAATGTTCTCAACTCTTTGTCTGCTAAATATTTAAATTTTCATGGAAATAGAGGATGGAGGGGAGCACATTGGAGGAATCATCCACATGAATGAGGCACTCCAAGTGAACCCTCTTAATACATGCATATTTCCATTTAATCTGATGAGCATATGTTCCATTACCTGAGCCATGTAAAAATATTCTTGATGTAACTACAAAATTGCATCCTGATGCAATTGTTACACTTAACATTAATATTTCATCCCTTGAGCTTGAAAGACCTTCTTCTAGCAGGGAACATGCTAACAACTCTATAAAACAACATATGGAGATTATAATGTTAAAAATAGTTAATTTGGAGGTAGATGATTTTGAAGGGGACCAAACCCATTTGATTGAACTTCCCACTACTTCCATGGAGTATACTGAGTACTTGACTGATAAGGGTGCCCCTTTGATAGATTTATTTTTTGATGCAAACTCTGGTTAAATTCTTGTGTTGAAATTTCTACTGATACTTGGTACTTATGAAATATTTTCATGATATTTTAAGTATGTTGATATTATTTTTGGTGGTTTTAATATATATATATATGGAATTATTTTATTTCCTACGAAATAATACATTTCAATGGTTTAATAAACAATAATGGAAATGCACATGGATTTTAATGTTTTAGTAATTAATTTTATTTTAATATAATAATTTTTAAAAGTCATTTCTACATAATGGATTATGTTTTAGCCTTGCCAAAATCAGCAAATAAATGTATGTAACATGATCAAGATTCAAGATGATTTTGAGGGAGAGGTTGAAATCAATAATGTTTTTTTTTGGTTATCTTTCATACCCAAAAATATGGTTCTTTAGGGCTCTTTTTGTGCAGTACATATAGTAAGATCATGTGCAGTACTTAGTATAAATTGAGTATAAATCTCTATAAGTCTCTCAAAGTACTAATCTAAGATTGACCATTAAATTATGATATTTGACATTGAATTATGAGTATGTTAGTTTATTGTTTTAGTTGTTCTTAGTTAGAATAATGATTATATTTTTCTTTTCATTGTTTTGTTTTTATTTACACTTTTATTTTTTCTCTCTCTTGGTTGCTTTCATTTCGTTTCTTTTTCCCTTTTTTGAGGTATAGAGATATAAAAGAGATATCAAGAGATTGATAAATACTTTAATAGAATCATAAATCATTCCTTCAAGAGATTGCCTCTTCTATAAGCATTACTCTGTTGGATAAGTTAGATTATATTATTTGAAATCTGATTGATATATACATATATATGATAATTGAGATATTTAATTAGTGTATCGTTTATTACTTGACTTGCAGATTATTCCCAAAACTTATAAAAACCCCTATGCACATCTTAGAAACATTTGTTGCTTCATAGAATCACCGTTATTCTACAACCATAAAAATAAATATCCAAGGTGCATCAAAATAGTCATTAAAAAATTGTACCATGTCCTTATAAATTTATGTTGTCCCCTATTTCCATGTTTTGCAACTGAGTTGTGGTTTGGTTCAAATTTTAATTTATAAATTTATATATTGTAGATTTAGATTTTGCCTATGATATCATTTTCAAATGGATATTTTTGCAGTTCATTTTTTTGCTTTTTATAAATAAATATGTTGGTATCATTGATTTTTTTAGGTGCTAACTTGAAAAATGCCAATGCAAAAGTTAATTTAAGAAGTAAAATAGTGATTTCATCTTTGAAGGGAGTGTTTTGCATTAGTGATTCAGAAAGTTGCAATTGAAAGGTTTTTGCTCTTTAAAATGTATAGTCCGAGTTCAAGTGCTATGAAAATAACATGGATTTCATTGAAGGGAAAGACCTTGTTGTCATATTTTGATAAACATCAATAAGAACAAGCCTTGATAAGAAATATTGGTTTATAAAATGTACTAGAACCCAACATTCTTTCTCTTGATCAAGATAATGTTTAATAGGGTTTTGATCACTTTCAAACAATGAAAGTAAGTAATAATGCCAATGATCATGACATAGATGATTTAAGACAATATGATTCTAAAAGTATTGATAATTCAACCTAACAAGTAGTTCATGAAATTCATAACTGCTAAAAAAAGAAAGTCATGCGAATGGGGAAATTCAAGGAGTTTTCAAGATGAATAGGTTTCTAAATATCCTTTCATTGAACTTATTTTGAATAAAGATACTAATGAGCTACCAAAAGAGTGTAGATGCAAGATATTTAGTTGGAAGCTAGGGAGGAATAAACACTTGTAGTTAAAACTATATACCATAGAAAAGCATGTGGGGAAAATGTATGAAAAGAAAATTATAAATGGAAAGGAGAAATCAGTGATATGATGGAGAACAAAAGAAGAGTCTCTTCATGTTAGGTATGCAAGTGAATATGATGAATGCCTAGCAAAACAATAAAAACTTCATGTAAGTGGACAAACCATTGTAATTTTTTTTGAAAAAATGATGAGAATCAACCAACTGTTAAAGACTGTATAACTTTGTGTTGTTTTCCATATTTTAAATAAAGGTTGACCAATGACTGATTATCTAGGATATAAAGACATGCTATAATTTCTTAGTGTCCTGAGCTTTCTAAATACTCATTGGTCAACTACTAGTGGTTAGGAATGGGCTATCTATCTTGCTCAAGTAGAAAAGGAGGATCTTCAAGAGAAAATAAGGCTTTCAGGATACATAACATTATCACTTGATGAAGTTATAGCCATTGATAACACTTCTTGGGTGTGTATGCATGTTTACATTGTTGTGAACCATATTCGTTAGCCTCATTTTCTTGCCATTCATAAAATAAAAGAAAATTCAACTTCTCAAAACCTTTTTGGACTGGTCAAGAATAATTTGAAAGAGGTTGGTAGCATGGATGATTTATTAATTGCAAGAAATATTGTTTGTGTAGGGGCATATAGAGCATCAATTATGCAAGGTCAAAGAAGTGGTCTTTATGTAAGGATATAAACTTATTATACACCATATATGATTGGTATTAATTGCATTACACATAAAATGAATTTGACAATCAAAATTATGGGCAAGTTTACATTAGTCTTAAAATTTGAATATCTTATTCATGAAATCCATTCATACTTTTGTAAAAGTCCAAAAATATTTTTATAATTTCAAATTTTGGTTAAAGGTTTAACGCAAGGAAACAAGCTACTTAAAGATGTTGATATGTGATGGATTTCCCTTTGTGGACTAGCATATAAAGTATATGTAGAATATCAGTCATTGATGGGTATAATAGAGGAACATCGCCACACAATAGAAAAAGCTCCAGATATTTTGTTTCAGTTAAGTGTTATAGAGACGTTAGTGACCTTATGCAAAATTTTAACCATGTTGGATGAAATGAACTTAATGATAAAGAGAGCTCAAGAAAAAACAATGTACATTCAAGAATATTCTAAGTCGAGAAATTTAATATATCTTACCCTTGATAATATGTATTTAACACAATGATCATTTACAAGGTAAACATTTATAAATTGGAACTTAATGATAAATATTGAACATAATAGCAACTATATATAGTTTAATAAAGATGGATATTTATGTGCAAAAGTACAAGGATATAAATACCCCTACACACTTTTGACATAGTTGGTCAATCTAATAGACTCAAATAAGTTCCTGTTACAAGGGATCAATTCCTTGAGGTTGTATCCTTTGTAAGGTACACTTTAAGGAAATTGCAAAATATCTCTCTTCATAGATTAGAGATCATTTTTCTTGAGATGAACTACTAGAATCCATGGCTGAAGTGTACCTTCAATGTTGGAAAAATGCTAGCTCATCATATTTTTAGAATAAAATCAAAATCTTGGCCTAACACTTCGGCAAGAGTGTGAATTTAATGGTGAACAAATTGCAGGCATTTTATATTTACCAAAGCTAAGGGAGTAGTCTATTTGATTTGCCACAACAATGTTGGAATAAATTAAAGTTTTGGACAATGCTTTTGAAGATGGCTCGATCACTAGACTATGGACTACCTTAAGTTTGAGTTAAATACCAAGTGATGGTATCTTAGGATATTTTAATATATGCCAAACAATGATTTTGGGCTCAGTGGAAGATGAGATATTTTTTAGTGCATTGTCATTTTTAAAGTCAAAGTTAAGAAATAAGCTTGACAAAAATTTGGAGACTTGCTTGAGGCTCTATACAACTAGATACAATGTCCCTGATTTTCTATTTAATAGAGCTCTAGCAATTTGGTAGTCTATATTTGAAATAAGAGGATTGATTAATAGTTATTCAAATACACTACATTCATAGAGTTCTTCAGTACTAGATCCGAGTCCAATAACTTTTGAAGAGAATGCAAATAAAAATTATCAAGAACAAAATGAAGAAAATTGGCATGTTGAAATTTGAAAATTTGGCATCTAAAATCCAAGGTTGATCGAGGAAGAATAAAAAATTTTGTGACCCCAATACTTTTCCATGGATTCATGTAGTCAGATTGCATTTTGATAATTAATACTGGGTGATTCTAATTTTGATGGAAAAGTGCTAATACTTGATTAGAAAAATATGTATTTTCGTGTTTTGTTTGATTAAGAGAACATGTCTATAATAGTTGTAAACTTTATTATAGAGATTATATTTTGATGTTTCCTTGTTATTTTATACTAAGTATGTGTATTTTTGTGTTCTATTTGATTAAGAGAACATGTCTATAACAGTTGTAAACTCTATTATAGAGATGCATAAGTATATTGTGGTGTTCCCTTGTTATTTTATACCAAACTTGTTTGAGGTATCTATAGTGTAATGAACTGTAAGTATCTATATTGGGCCAACAAATTCACTTCTATTAATATCTTGCATAAATGACTAAAAAATAAGAAAATTGTCACATGTATTCAAACAACTTCCATTAATCCCATGGTTGATGTGTTGGACTAACATTAAATTTTTCCTTGGTCCTTCAATATGTCAGCACCAATTCACTAAAAAATCAGGTAATATCTTAACCTCGATCCCTGTAACTTTAACTCCACCTGCATCGTATTCAATGCTACAAATAAAATATACATTAGGTTTGAGAATTTGGGATGTGAAGTCATTTATGTCAGTAATCTCTTTTAATGTTGCCTAGTTTTTTAAGCCTTGAAGACGTAGCAATTTCAACTTACAAGTTTATAATTATATTTTAGTTATTTATTATTAAGTTTATTCATCATTAAAACCATATATAAGGAAGAACATATTTGTTTTACTTAGTTTTATAAATGTGTTAAGGACTACTTGTGACTTAGAACACAATAAGCTTAAGGTAATAATGATATTTCGGTTGGCATGGTTTGTTAATTAAAATAAAAAAATATTTGAAAAGCCATTATTGATTATGGATATGGTTAAAACATTTTTCTATATCTAATTATATAGTTTATAATTTTAAAACTATGAAAATGTTTTGAATATTTTTTTCAGTTATGTCATCCTTGCTTTTCATAATTGTCTTGCTCAATGACCCCATTGTCAGTTTATACTTTGTACTTTGATTTTATAATTGTCTTGCTCCATGACCCCGTTGTCAGTTTATACTCTGTACTTTGATTTTATGTCACAATTTTTTTTATACTCATTTTATTATATTATCTAGTTGGTTTTTTGAGAGACTTACAAAGGTTTATACTCAATTTATACTAACTATTGCACATGATCTTATCGTATGTATTGCACAAAAAGAGTCTTGGAGAACCATATTTTTGGGACATAAAGGATAACAAAATTTAAATATTATTGATTTTAACCTCTCCCTCAGGCTCATCTTGAATCTTGATCATGTTGCATACATTTATTTACTGATTTTGGCAAGGTTGAAACATGATTCACTAGTTGGAAGACTTGTTAACTTGCTATGGCACCCTTCATAACTGTTGTATACAATGATAACTAAGAAGATACAAATGAATCGATTATGAGGCTCACATTTTGAAAACACAACCAACCATAGAAATTGTAGAGAGGTTTTCTTACTGTATTTTGTTTGAAATGTTAAAGTAATAATTATATTTTGGTTGGCATGAATTATTAATTGAAATAAAAAAATATTTGAAAGAACATTATTGATTATGGATATGGTTAAGACATTTTGGTAGACCTTATTATATAGTTTATAATTTTAAAACTATGAAAATGTTTTGAATATTTTTTTCAGTTATATCATCCTATCTTTTCATAATTGTCTGCCTTTTGGCCCCATAGTTAGTTTATACTCTATATTATGATTTTTTGTCACAATTTTTGCTATACTCAATTTATTATATTATCTAGTTGATATTTTGAGAGACTTAAAGAGGTTTGTACTCAATTTATATCATGCCACTTGAGTAATTGCCTAAAGCATTGTGTCTTAATTGTAAATTCATCATTGAATTAGGAAGTCCACATTAGAACACTAGAGCTCCATGTCAAAGTTTATGATCTTTGAAAATCCTAAAAATTCCTTACGATTTGAAGCTGGATATGCCTAATCCATGTGTCTTCGAATTACTTTATGATTTTATAATCCTCATATTATATCATATTTACACAGTAGAATAAATAATCTAAAATAAGCCATGGTCTATGTAGCTACAATAAATTTTTAGCTCTTTTTTTTCAAGATAACAAATTTGTAAAATTTAGTAGTGATAAAAATGATGCCTCAAGAGTCAAAACTACATCCATTAGCTACATTATGTTAATGGTCATTGAATTTAAGAAATGGAAAATATTTGAAGTTTTAAAAGCACATCATTAAATGACTAGGTTAGTCTGATTGCATTACGATTTTCATAGTTGTCTTTCCTTATGACCCCATAATCGATTTATTATTTATACTCTATACTCTAATTTTTATTATACTCAGTTTATTATAATATCTAATTGTTATTTACCACATACTTATTTTAAACAAACAAGAAACTAATTTCTTTTGAAAAATAATAGCATGTAAGATACTTCTTTTAAACAATGCACAAAGAATAAAATAAATAAATGCAACATAGCCTCATGATCATATTATATTTTATTTTTAAATGTTTAAGGTAATTACTATATTTTGGTTGACATGGTTTTTTAATTGAAATAAATATATTTGAATATATTTGAAAGACCAATATGGATATGGTTAACACATTTTGGCAGACATTATATAGTTTATAATTTTAAAACTATGAATTTTCATAGTTATCTTTCCCTATGGCCCCATAGTCAGTTTATACTCTATACTCTTAATTTTTGTCACAATTGTTGCTATACTCAGTTTATTATATTATTTGGTTGATATTTTAAGAGACTTATAGAGACCTATACTCAATTTGGTATACTCTTATTTTTTGTCACAATTTTTGTTATACTCAGTTTATTAATATATTTGGTTGGTCTTTTAAAAGACTTACAAATATCTGAACTCAATTTAAACTAAGTCATATGGTCATCAATTTTAGTCCTTAAAAATAAAGACAAATTTAATTGTTAAAAATAAGGAATCGTAAATAAGATCTTGACAAATTAGACTTCTCATTCTCTAACCTTTTTCTTCATTGATTTTTTAATTAACATAAATTACCTCATAAAATAAATCTACATAAGTGTTTCAAATTGCTTAAAATGCTACAACACACAAAACCCTAAAACCTAAATTCATATAACTTCATTTTTGTTAAACTTTTATTCCTTTATAGTCATGGGAATCGCGAAGCGAGTGCAAGTTACAAGAGGAGGACAAGGAGGAGTTTAAGCAACCAACAATGAAGTACAATCCAAGCCCTACATATCTATAAATGTTTTCACACTTTTAATGAATTATGCCTATCTTTTAAGGGATTAAAACAACTTCCATCCTATTTTTTTCATCAAATCTTTGCTTGTACTATAAAAACCCTCTTTTATCTTATATCAAAACCCTTAATATTAGACACAATTTAGTTATCACGCATGATTTTTTGTTTAGTAATAAGATCAACAAGACCTTTGCATTTGTTTGGGATTGTTTGTTTGGTAACGGGATCAACAAAACCTCAAAATCCTTGTGAATGTGTGTTTGGGCATTGATGTGACCATGAATTTTTTTTCTAGAGTTGTACACACCTGCTTAGGGTTTAGGTTTGGGATGGGTCTGTAGCAGTTATTATTCGTGTTGTCTCTCATGTCGTCCTTGCTTGGATATATTCATTCGGGCAAGTGTTTGAAATGGTTGGACTGCCCCTAATTTTACAGGGCAAAGCAAAATAGTTGTTCTAAAAAACATAGGGTATCCACTAATCATAATCATTATTCCACCTCAAGCATATTTGTTCCATAAATGTGTTTGGGGAAAGGGATTTAACTATGGATTTTTTGCCATTATTTCTTGATTCGAATATGACATTTATTTCGCCATATATTAATGATTTTTTAAAAGAGCTAATAGAAATTGCCAATCAATTTATACCTGCATGATGATTTTGCCAAAGATTAGCCATTAGAATTATCCTTGAACTCTAGAATTCATGAATATTTTATAGTAAGTTTTAGGGGTCCATTCTTAAAATTATCCCTGATTTTATTTAACAGTTATTCATTTTTTTTCTTTCCTAGTACATTAGTGTAGTGAAATTTAAGCTATATATTACAAGTAAGAAGGAAATTAGTAGAAAAGATGATTGAGGTTAATAAAAATGGAACTCTTAAATGAGTGAAACTATATGATAAACTTAAGATAGATATTTTAAAATTGATAATTTATATATATTTTTAAATAAATATTTTAAATTTATAAACACCAAGTTTGCATTACATTTGATGTTATTGTACTATACATTAAGTAGTTTAGAGAGTGACACGGTGAAGTGTAAATGATAACATAATAAAACTTTTCATTGAAAATTGGGGATTGCTCATTAACCCATTAAGTTTTTCTAAGTTGGCTTAACAATGAAGAAATTTTACTCTTGAATGGGAGATCACAAGTTCAAATCCTACAAAGGGTAAGGTATGTTCACCTCATATTTAGTGGTCTCATTTATTAGAAGTTACCTTTTAGACCATAAAGAAGACAACATGCATCATAGACCTTAAAAAGGACTTTCCTTTCCTTTCTTTAAAAAAAAAAAAACTTCCCGTTCCTTTTAAAAACTACTCATCTTCACTTAATTGTAACATGATCATATTTGAAGCCAAGGGCAGTCATCCTTGTTGGTTTAGAATTGATTTCTTTTAGACTACAATTAATCAAAAAGTCAAGAGTATTTGATAAAAAATATCCAATAGTGAAATAATTAAATTCCTATTATAATAAAATATATAAGGCAAAAATGTGAGAAAACTTGTTCTTCTAGGGTTTTATGTCGGTCTTGTCTTCTTTTGTTTCCATATTTTCCATCGTTGTCACATTGTTCCTACATGGCTTTCAAGGTTAAGCACATATTTATATCCATACTTTTGGAGGATCGTTTAGTTTTAAATAACCCTCAACTGTTTTATGACAACTATTATTGCATATATTGGGAAGGATTGTGCCAAAGTAAGCTAGAAAGTTCATCTTAAAGGTATACAATGAAGTATAGCTTATGATAATCTCCTTGACCCTGATGTTTATTTAAAACTTGATGTTATTAATAATATTTGCAAATGGTATAAAAATAATTGCTTGATATTTAATTATGGAGGTTGTGTCCTCTTTAAGAGATGTCCCATATATAATAGTTATTGTATAATTTAATTTAATTATATTTATTATCTTATATTTATCACTTATTTTACTCGAAATAAACTTTTCTACACATTTATAGAGTCATAATTTTATTTCTACCAAATCTATGTCTTATCATTATCATGTTGGCTTACATTTTTAATTCTCTAAAACTTGCCAGAGAGTTATTTCTAATTAGAGAAGGCTTCTTAATTTAATTTTAACCATTTAGAGGACCAAACAAAACACATGTTAGCCTTTCCATGTTATGCTATTTGTTTAGATTTTTTTTTAAGTTTTTTTTATTACATGAGAGGGAGAAAAATTACAGGGATTTATTATTATTATTTTTTGGGATTTATAAAAGATACCAAAAGGAACTAATAACACAAGCACTTTGTTTTTCCGTGTATGTTTTTTTTAATAATTTATATATAGATTTTTAGAGGAAGTTTAATTTTGTATTGCAAATCTGAACTGACAATGTTTTTTTTTTAATACTTTCAAATATAGAGTTTTCTATATTGTTTGTATTTATTGATTTTTTTGGGGGTTTTGTAATTTACTACATATATAGTTTTATTAACATAACTATTATAAATATTTTTGAAGAACCTTTATCAAGGTATATAATAATGTTTTGTAGTGCATAATAGATATATGAAAATTGTTTTCTTGTGCTGGTAAATATAAAAATATCTTATAAATCAATTTTTTATAATTATAGTTTTGTATAGATGTTGATTTGTTTAGTTTTTTTATTGCAACTTAAACAATAATTATTATGTAATGTGGTGTAGAGACCAAATGGAGAACTTGTGTGAAATAATTGAGAAAAACACGATTATATCTATTGAAATGGAGTTTAGAAAAAAAAAAAAACAATAATATTTATTAGATATATTGTTAAAAAAACTAACAAGCTTTCCATACATATAAGGCAAGTATTGCATAATGTTATTATGCTTCATTAAAATATTTAATATGGGCATACTTCTTGACATGTTTTCAATTTTTTTTTTTTTTGGCCAAGAATTATTTTTCTTAAAGATAAATACTAGTTATGGAATGTGTTACAATATTTTAGGAATTTATTCTATTTTCATCCATAATTTTTTTGTTATTAACTAAGAAACAAGCAATATCTACTTTATTAAGTAATAAAGGAAAAAGCATAAGGTTAGAAATAATTATCTTGGAGTGGAATTGTTGGGCACCAATCTCCCCCTTGGCTCAAGTGGAGATTTGAAAGAGAATATTGTATGTTGAATAATTTAAATGGGTGGATGAAGACCTAAGAATCTTTTAGTTAATAACTTCAAATGACTCCTTTTATTGATCTCAGAAGACACCATAATACAAGACTCAAGATGAAGGTTTTAGACCATAGGCTCTCCTAGATATGATTTAGCACAGAAGTGAAAGTGAAATAAAAGTGAATAGTGTGGATATGATATGATATGATTGAAATAAAACCCTTATATATATATATATATATATATATATATATATATATATATATATCCAATACCCAAAACTAACTCTAAACTTTAAGCCGATGGTATCGGCCTGACCGATACAGTTGAAAAGTGTCAAATGGAACAATACGGTATTGGTTAGGCTAATCCTATAAAAATTTCAAAAAAAACACTTAGAATTGTATTGGGTTGGTTGATACAATATAGTAAGGGTAAAAGGCACTAAGCATATGATATCAACTTGGCTGATGCGCAGGATATAAGGAAAGTTATCACAACTAGACAACGACAAGATGGAAGAGATAGATGGATAGATAATTTGATGAGGTCATAGTGATGATAATATTTGTGTAATCATGATAGAATAGAAAAATATCTCACAAAGCACAATGATCCTTTCCCACTCCATTCTCATTATACCCTTTAAGGCATGCACTTAGGGAGATAAATGCTCGACAAGATGATGCAAGAGAAATCATCAATAAATGATAGAGTGAACACTATTATGTGTATATAACTTGGATGATTGGGTAAGGACTAAATAAATTTTGTAGATATATCAGAGGGTTATCTACAATGTGAATATCAATAAGAAATAGTTCTAAATCCTAAGCCTATGACATAAAGATGTAGCGTTCACTAGACCTCAACAAAGATATACAATGGTTGTAAAGTAAATGGTTGTACAAGGTATAAACTAAACTAAAGGATGGATTAGAATGATTGTAAATGGGTAAGGTGTAATGGTAATCCACATGGGGGTATGTGTAACCTAAAGTGATTTATGGCATGCCTAAGTAATCCTATAGCCACACTATCTTATTTGGTATGGAGAATCCCTGAATAAGACTACACATACATATATTCACAAAACAACAACAAAATTTAATCTACTAAGTACATAAATGAAAGAGTATAGCAATAAAATATACTTACCTTGGAGAGGACCCATTGATGCTTCAATCTCCCCTTTGGTTCAAGTGAATCTTTGAAAGAGATGTTTTAGGTTGAAGACCTCAAATGGTTGGATGAAGACCTGAGATATTTTAAGTAAGGAACTCCCAATGAATCCTCCTATCAATATTCAATGACACCACAAGATATGTTTCTAAGCCCCTAGCTCTCCCAAGTATGTTTAGGGCAAAAGTACAAGCAAAATTAGAGTGAATAAATGGTATATGATATGATATGAATGAAATATGACCCCTATAAATTGATCCAATACCCAAAACCAACCCTAGAATCTAAGCTGACGATATTGGCTTGGTTGATATAATTGAAATATGTTAGTTGAAATACAAGGGTATCAACCAGGTTAATATAGTATGAGTGTCATAAAATAGACTTAGAACTATATCAGGACAATTGGTACAACACAATAAGGGTGGAGGTACAAACATATGGTTTCGACTAGGTCAATACAATAATATATAGGGAAGCTAAAAAATACAGACAAGAGATAAAATGAGAGATAGATGGACAGACATTTAAAAGAGGTCAATTTGATAGTAGCAATGATGTAATCAAGAAAGTATAGAAACATATCTTGCAAATCACCATGATCCTTTCCCTCCCCATTCCTAGTGCACCCTTTAAAGCGTGCACTCAAGGATATTGATGTTTTGATAATCTCATCAATCTAGAAGATCGAACTAAGACTGCATTCATAATGAAGTGGTATACTTTTACTTACAAATGGATGCCATTTGGCTTGATTAATGTGAGAGCCAATTTCAAGAGAGATAGATTTTGACTTCAAAGGTTTGATAGGGAATTCATTTTTATGTATATGGATGACTTGACTGTATTCTCAAAATATAGGTCAGATCACATTCATCAGTTACAAATAGTATTTGAGAGATGCAAAAGGTATGGTATCTCCTTAAACCCAAAGAAGAGCATGTTTGGTATTACTGAAGGTAATATTATTGGTCACATTATCACGAAGGAAGGTATCTCTATTGACCCTGAACATTATAATGTTATTTCTAAGATACCTCTCCCAAATAGTAAGAAGGAACTAAAATATTTATTTGGGAAAATCAATTCCGTGCATAAATTTATTTTTGGATTTGTTGAGATTGTTAAACCCATAAATTCCATGCTAAAACATGAAGCTAAAGTCGAATGGAATGCTGAATCTAAGAAGTCCTTCAAAGACATAAAAAATACCATCATGCATGCACTAGTTGTAATAATCTCAGACTACACCAAGGATTTCTACCTCTACTCTTTAACTTTTGAGCATACCATCGCTGCATTCCTCACTTAGAAGCAAAAAAGAGAAGAACACCCAATTACTTTCATGAGCACAAAACTTAAATATGCATAGCTCAATTATTCTACCCTTAATAAACATGCCTACATTACATTCTTAGGAATAAGGTACATGCTATTATCCCATACCCAACAATGAAACTTATGCTAGGTTAGAATGAATTAAGAGAGCACAAAGGCCGGTGGATGGTCAAGTTACAAGAGTACAATATGGAGATTAGATCTTCTAAGTTTATTTGAGGTTATGGTATCATTCAATTAATCATAAATATTTATCCTCAGATTATACTATATCACATGGACCAAGCAAAAATACTTCATCAAGATTGGTATGCTTTAGTCACCTACCACCTTCTCTATGGAAGTCAATCCCTTGGACTAAACCAGATCGAGAAAAGGGCCCTCAGGATAAAAATAGCTCATTATATGCACAAGAAAGGGCTCATTTATAGAAAGAATTAAAAAGACATCTATCTCAAGTGCCTAAAGAAGATGCGAAGGAAGTTATGACTCATTTCCACAAGAAGCTGGGTAGTGGCCACCCTTGTATGAATGCAGTGACACATAAAATACTGTGAGTAGGCTATTATTGGCACACGATCTTCAAGGATGTGCATGGCCATGTATGCTCATGCCATTAGTGCCAAACCTTTACCCAAATGATAGGTTCATGTTGTAATGCCATTGCATGCTGTTATTGAAGTAAAATAATTTTTACAGTGAGGGATTAATTTCATAGGAGTTATGAATCCAAACTCCTCAGTCAACCATAGATTCATGCTCATGGCCACTGACTACAACACAAGGTGGATCGAGGTGGAGGCCACCAAGAATAGTACCACCAAGGAGGTGATCAAATTTCTAGAAGAAAACATAATCACCTGATTTGGCTTACTAGTCTCACTAATCTGTGACAATGGACTTGCATTCCAATCTATAGAGTTTACTAAGTGGGAATATGAACATGGAGTCATATTGAGATTCTCATCTAACTACTACCCATAAGGGAATGGTTTAGCAAAATCTAAAAACAAGAACTTGATCAATACAATCAATAAATCTGCTAAAAGGAAACCCCATAAATGACACTCATTGTTAAAATATGCCCTTTGGGATAATTGTATTCAATAAAAATAGGCCCTCAAAAGTTTATCGTTCCTAATGGTGTATGGGTTAGATCATATCTTCCTAATTACCCTCAGATTATCTACCTACAAGTATATGAAGGAGTACATAGAAAGTAATGAAAAGGTAGACTCGAGGATACTAAATATAATCCAACTAGAAGATGCTTGAGAGGAGGCCTCCAAATTTTTAGTAAGCACCAAGGTGCAGTTAAAATATAGTTTGATAAAAGAGAAAAAGTGAAGTCATTCAAGATTAATAACTCAATGCTATTATAGGATAAAGCCCATGAAAATAAAGGCCAACACTCCAAGTTTGACCATTATGGATTGGCCCATATCAGATCTCAGAGTTACTTGGACAAAATACATTCTACCTCAAAGACATCGAAGGCAATGACCTCCTGCTACTTGTGAATGGATAGTTCCTAAAGCACTAATTCTTGACTATCCCTTATAATGAAATCTTAGAGTAACATTGACAAGGGTGTTAATGTATATATTAGATTAGGCTTAGGTTAGTTTGTTTTTATTTTGTGTTTCCTTCTATTATGTGTTTTTTTATTTTATGTGTCCATGTGCCCTATGATTATTTTGCTAACCTTACCATAATATTGCTCCCAAGCCTCCCTCTAAGGAGGGTAACCCTTACCCCAAAGTTTATTAAAGAGTAACTGAGTTAAGAGAAAGTGATGTCTACTCTAAAAGATGTTTGAATAGTAAAAATCTGCTCTAGAATTAGAAACCATAAGGTGAACCTCCAATATTGAATACAATAATAAACAAGGTAACTCTACAAGAAACACTCAGAGAATTAAAAGCCATTGATCCAACATAGAACAAGTGAATTGAGAAAAACTCTACTCTATCCAAAGCAATCATAAGAACTTTAAGAGAAAAGAATAAGCATTTTATGAATAGTTGAGTAAGCAACAATCACTTAGATATTGGGAGCCTACTAAGACCACCATCAACCTTAGCTACACTAGTTTCCAACCCTCATGGATAAAACATTAAATATCAAATCAGAAGAAGCCTAAATTTATAGAAAATATATATTAAGTTTCTTCCTAAAAAAAAGGTGATTTTGGCAATCTCCATTATGGGCTTTCTGGCCTGGTTGGCAATGGAACAAGGCCAAGAGTGAGACCAAAAATATCTCTATCGGGGCTATAAACGCCTGGATAACATCAAATAAATGCTCAAGCCTTCCCCCCTTAGCCAAAATTATGTGAAATGCATACTCGTTCAGAAGTCCTTTAATATCCCAGACATACCTAAGCTTACTGAAGTAATCCATCAGATAAAAGAGGAATCTAACATTAATGCAAAAATAAAGCTTAGTATGTTACTTGTTGAATTAAATTGAGCATTTTTCATACTCAAAGTGTATTATACAGAGTTTGGCTTTCCTATCTCTATGTTTAATATTAGATGATTACAGTATGGGTTCTAAATGTTGGGATAACATTTTCCATGCAAATTTACCATTTGTTTTGGCCAACACAACCCCCTTATATTAGATAAAAGGGAGATCTCTCTGAAAACATATAACTCGAAGATTTCCAAGAGTTTCAATCCCTTTTGAGTCAGCCTTGGACCTTGAGAATAATAAAACCTCTATTATACCTGGTCTACTAAATGTTCTACAATATGTGTAATGATGAGTTTGTTTTTGTTAAATATCCATGTAGTCTTCTAAGTCTAAACATAATCCAATCCTTGCTGCATTATAAAAGAATAAAGGGTTTTCATACTTAGAATATTTTATCGTGTTAATTGTGTTTTTTATAGATTTGGACTCATGTTAATTTTCCCAAAGTGTTAGTCTCTTGGAGTCCTACTCAGTATTTTATAAATATTCAATGACAAACATGTGAGATTTTAATTGATTATATGTATTTATTTTAACTCAGTCATTTTTTTGAAATGTCGCTAAAGAGCCCAATAAATAAGAAAGCACCATGTGGAACCTATCAAATGTCTCAGTCTCCTAGATATATTAGAGATGTCAAAGCCTGGGAGAGCCTGACCAAATGGGGAAGCACCACGTGGAACCTATTATATGTGTTAATCTCTTAGACCTATCAGAGATGTTAGATGTCGAGAGAACTTGACCTATGAGACTGGGTCATGTGACACTTCCATACATATTGATAGAAAAGACCTGAAACACCTTGAGATAATTAGAATAAGGTATAGTTAGATTCAAAATCCTATCGAAGGATTCCACATGTCACCTCACTACTCCAAGTGGCCTAATATAGCACTCAAAATAGTAATAGTGTGGCACTTAGTTACAATTAGGATACACTCGATCCAAATAGGGCCAACTAGAAATAGACACATGGTGCAACCTAGAGCCAATCAAGACTCTACAGAGGCAAGGTAGTCATGTGCCTACCACACTTCTCACATTAATTAGATGGGAAACTAGGCCCCTATTGGATAATTTGAAATGTCTCATCATAACTACAATCTAGGTGGGGAACACATATTTGAAATTCTTGAGTTAATGCTAGATTGGGAAATGAATAGGTGGATTGAGCCACCAACTCAAATTTGAACTTGTGTTGGGTGAGCCATCAAAGGCCATTAATGTATAATATCTCTGTAGAGCCCTATAAGTCCTTAGATTAAGCAGATATACCATTACCACTTTTAATTCATTAAAATCCTTCTATGTAGTGTTTCTTTGCACTTTCTATGTTTCTCCTCACCTCTAAACTTAGTAATCCCTAGTTCAAAAAAAATGGTCACTTCATCTTCTAGTCCTAAGCCTGAGCTTGAATATAGAGATACCACCTTCTCACCTAACCTGGTGTCATTCAACCACTATAACAAGGTCTTTAAGGCAATTTAAGACGTGCAAATGCTGGCCTCAAAAGAAGATGATGATGAAACAAAGTACCTCAATGATCTCACTACGCTAGGCAAGTTAGGATTACATAGGGCCATGGCTAAGATTGAGGTATTCCCTTATACATACCTCTTTAATAGTTTATTACACACTTCCAAGCATGTTCTTCGAGATAGGTGGCATTTGATTCACTCAAGAACTTACATAACCCTAGTCGTAGAAATCTTAGGGGCTGATTTTATGCAGTATTACAACCTCTCAAAGTACACCAGTAGCTAAAATGCTAGCATAGTTGATGCATGGGCCAATGCCCATAATATATATGAAGTCCTCAAGGATTGGGCTATTGACCAGAAATGATGGGTTGACAAAGAGGGTATCAACACCTACCCTATTCACATATTCAAGAAGGGGGTTTGTGTTAGGATGCTCTTGCCAAAACACATGTTCAGTGCTAGAAACACCACATATGTGAACCTATTATGGGTGTCCTTATTGAGCATAATATTTGAAGGGGAGGAGGTCCCAAACCTAGGGAGCATGATCAATTTTAACCTTATCATGGTCGTATCAGAGGCTTAGGCTGGAGAAAATTTATACATGATGAGTTATATGGTGGATGTTGTTTATTCCACCATTGTGTTCAAACCTTATGTGTTTCTACCATGGATTCCTAAGGGCATTATCTTGCATGTAATTTTATACAAACTACATGGCCACCACTAAAAAAATCACATTCAGGAGATTTATGAGTTATTTTACCTAGTGGTCTATATGGACATAAATAAGGAAGCCATGCCTTGGCTATCGAATGAGATCAGATAGTCCCTTTCCCCATCAAGGATTACTATCTTTATAGGTATGATACCATCATCTAAGTAGCAACATATGAAGGGTCCCCCTTTGCATGACCTATCAAGTCTTGGACTAGTTGGTTGAGCAAGAGATAGCCAGATAATTGGTGGATGACATGTTCAGTCACTACCTCAACCACCACAAAAGAATTGACCAACCTTACCATCATCATCTACCAATATATGTATAAGAATATGGATCCATTGTAAAATATGGTAGCATGTAGGGTTTATTAAGCCCTAGACAGAGCAGAGCACTAAAAATACGACCCTCGTGGTGTCATTATGGCTCATGTAATAAAATATCAATCTCATCCCAACATTACCTACATCCATGTGCTCCACCATGATGATGAGATCCACCTCAACCCCGTTGATGACAAGGAGGTGTTATCTAGGCTCAAGGTGAAGAAGGGAAAGCAGGCCTAGGGTGAGCCATCTACATAGAGTATCCCTATGACTGCACCCTAGGTTTTAAATAAAATTATCTAGGGTGTCTTAGCTCCCTCTCCTCCATGATTTTCCCCCTAGTCTCTACTCCATCTCCACCACCTTTAGTGACTTAAAATACTCAACCCTAGATGTGCAAGCACTATGATTTGACATTGATAACAACCCTGAGTCAAGCTTGAAGCATGACCAACAACTTGCATCTATGGAGATTCCTTTCCTTCTACCTCCATCCCTCAA
The DNA here is from genome assembly GCA_037957365.1 of Torreya grandis. NCBI lineage: Eukaryota > Viridiplantae > Streptophyta > Pinopsida > Cupressales > Taxaceae > Torreya > Torreya grandis. The sequence goes on from JARHVA010003792.1 coordinate 1,405,262, forward strand.
TAGCCCAGTGGGGCACCCCATGGTTTACTTATCCCTATTGGGCTCACCTAGGTTATATCTCCTCTATTTCCCATTCACCCCTTCCACAGTTCACCTAGGTACCTTTGGCTTTGGCCATGTATAACATCCCTGCATCCCAATTTCCCTTCACTCAGCCCATTTCATCTATAGGGATTCCTATGATTCACCTATGGTATTTAAGAGCTTATGTTTCCTAGCCTTTGACACCCCCTTTGGTCCTTCCACATGTTTAACCCTCTCCAGGCACTCTCACTTCAATACTCTCAATGGAAACCCTGGAAATGAGTACACCAGTGTGCACAGTTTAGTTAGGTCTAACCACCTTTGCAACATCTGCAGTCACTCTACAAAATCTCTAATCAGCCCTTACCATCATCGCCATCACAAACCCTTCTACTACGATGGTGTAAGTTGATCCAGGCAAAAGGCCCAAGAAGAAGCAAAATGTAATTCCCTCTTGGCCTTCTATTTAGTCCCCTATTGCTCCTCTTTTCCATTCGAGGTCTTACTTTTCCATCATCCTAAGTGCCTAAAAAAAAGGTTTTGAACAACCAAATTCCTTATTCCTCTTGAATAATCCTCTCCATGGTATCATGAACACATAGGTCAATTTGAACCAAAGCCAATAGCATGCTTAGTTGTTCCCATGGGCTTCCCTATTCATCCTTCCCCCTTTTCCCCCCATACCTCTTCCTACTTCATTGATATTTACCTTCCTTCCCTTCACTTCATCCATTCCTCCTCCTCCCATGCCTCCACCTTCCACCTCTATCTCTACCACCCCACCTTCATCTTCTTCTACTTTGGGAGTTGTCACAGGAGCATATAGACCCAAAGAGGGTGATCTGGAGGTCCAATGGGAGTTCTAGAGGGAGTTTGGAACATGAAGATAATTCTTATGCAAATATTAAATTAAAAAAGAGACCCAGTGGTATGGCAGATGAAGCATGAAATCTTTTCCCTCACTAAAGTGAGGACACCCAAAGGATAAGAGAAGGTGGTTGAGGATCCAGTCTTCATGCTCCAAGCCACTCATGACATGTTTGAGAAACTCATTAAGGGCATGAAGGAACAAGTTCAAGTGCTCAAAGTAATGGTGAAGAACACCTTTCTTAATGAATTGATTGGTTGAGTCAACGAGGCATCATAAAACTCTTCATAGCTCTTAGGGAAGTGGTTAGAACACTAACCATGGGAAAAGAACACCTATAATGAGCATATGCATACTTAGAGAAGATTACTTGCATGCACAATAAATGTAAAAGGCTTATTGTGGTTCTCCAGAAGGGCATGTTCCCTAAACTCAAACTCATGCCTTTCTCAATCTTGAACCTGTATCAAACCTAAACTGGGAGCATGAGATTCTTGATTGACGAGTGGTTGGCTATTACACAAATAATTATGAAAATTAGGGAAGAAGGCAAAGAAAGGATGTTGACTTACTTCAAGGAAATCAACATCATGGTGTTATTCCATCCAAATGGCACCTTAATAGATAGTGGAGAATTCAAGGTTCACTTGGCTCATTTCATCCAGGTCATGAGAATAAAAGTGGCAAAGGCCATTAAGACTAGATCTAAAGTGATTCTAGAGATCTCAATGCAATCCATGGTAAGTATCAACTATGTGTCATAGGTGAAAGTTTCCCTTGAGGCCTCACTCCAAGTGTACCAATGACTGCTAGCCTAGTCTAAGGTGATATTTCAGGAGTATCCCATTAACTTGGGAAAACTAGGCAAGGAATTTAACTTGGTGGTGGTCGTGTTGGTAGCCAATGAGGTGTAGCCTAAGTAGCTAGGAGGTGGTTTTTCTTCGACTCCTTAGCATATCACTTGAGTGGGCCCTATGCATATTTTGGGGGAGTGGGAAGTCTTTTATTTTTGTGAATCAATGTAGTTGTAACAACTTTGGGTGGCAATCATGTCCAAGGATGGGAATCTCATGCTTCTTAGAGGCAATCCCCATCCTTCTTTATATATTGTAGATTGCTTTCTCTTTAAAAAGGTTGGCATTTTCATGTGATGAAACTCTATCAAAACTATAATAGAATTCTTTTATTTATTTTGACCCTATCTTATATTCATTGAATGTGGTCTATTGTTTCTAGTTTAGAATGCATGACTATGCAAGAGGAGTGATTTTATGCTTATTTTACATAGATGAATATGGCAGTTAAATTGTGTATTTGCTAATCTAATTCCTTATGTGTTCTTTTTAGTTTCCTTACGAACAATCTAGGCTTTATGTAATTTAAATTATAAAGTGTTTTGAAAGATTTGTGTGTCATTGCTAAAAATATAGTGAGTGTTTACATTCTGTGAAGGTTCTGCAAGTAGAAATTCATATTAATGTCCCTTATAAGATTGCCCATGAAGTGCCTAAATGATGTAGGAGCATCACTCCAACTTTAAAATTTTGGTTTGTTGTTGTTGTTGTTGTTCATTCTTGGATTGATTAGGTTTTTTCATGGGTATTATATGTCATATAACACACTTGATAATCATTTCGAAGTGTTAGGGTAGGTTGTGTTAGCTAGAATTTGAATTTGGCACTTTCCTGCCAAAATTCAAATTCAAATTTTTGAATGGGAATCTTTGGTTTTAAGAGAATTTTCACTAATTTATAGTGGTTTTTAGGATTTTTTATAGTTGTGTTAAGTGTCTTTAGTGGATTCAAGTGATTCTTAATGTCTTGTTTACCAAGGATCAATTATTTTGTCATTTTGGTCATTGTTCTAGTTAAGCATATACACCTCAAGTCTATTCAAGACCTACATTGGGAGGTTCTTGAGCAGTTAGAGATTTTATAGGAATATATAATGTCTTGTAAAGGATTTAATTAATTCATAGAGTGATGGAATAATTCTAAAGGCTCAAGAAAAAAAGGAACACAGGCCCAAGAAATAAAATTATCATAAATTCTGTGCAAGTATTTGGAAAACTAGACTGTCAATGAAAATACTTTTTATTTTGGAATATTTTGGTTTGTAATTGTAGTATATATAAATGAAATATATTTTGGAATTGATTAAAGTTACACATTTATAGATTTTGATTTATAATAAGCAGAAACAAGGTTGAATGAGATTGTGTACAGTTAAGTGTAAGAGTTCTTCATTTTCTTAAGGAGTATTGAATATTCTTGTGAAATTTATATGTTTCCTTTTGTTAGAGAAGTGGTGAATAAATAAAATTCATTGAGGAATACCTATTGGAGGCTTGAAACTTCAATAAATATTCAAACACAATTAGATCTTATAACTCTATTTGTTCAGGCATGTACCCTGCCTTTTTAGGTTATTTCTACAGGTAAGTTCGTGGTTTATTGAATCTTTTATCAAACAAAGGAAGGTGTTTAATATTCTTGAGTCTCTTTTAACCTTGAAAAAACCTTTTCAAACTTTAATCAACACTCAAAATCTCATTTTGTTCCTTAAAACTAAAATTTGCTCTTACTTGGCCGGTGTAAAGAAGTTGGTGAAGAGGAATGACCATTTCATGGTTTTGATATGTGGAGATTGAAAAAGAGCTAAAAATTTGACATGTGTGATGGCTTTTCTATCCTAAATGTGAATCAAACATTATTTTTCCACTTTAACATTTGTGGAGCCTATTAGATCCAAAATACAATTGTAGACATAGGAGACCTAATAGGAAACTTAATTATCGAATAAAAGGCTTGATATTCGGTACTTACATAGTGAGTTGGATTCTAAAAATTGGTATGGTGTTGTACAACCTTAATGGGTATCTAAAAATTAATTTATATTGATTTTAATCCTTGTGTGGTATAAAATAACTCAAAAAAATATCTCTAGAGGGTTACAAGAAGAGGCCTAAAAATAAAAAAATCTTGAAAACAAAGAATCTTCCTTTTTGAGATGGAATCTCAAATTTGATGAGTTGTTAGGGGATAATACTGGATATCTAAATCTCAAATTTTTTGATGTATAACCTTCTATAATTGTCTTAACATGCAAAACAGTGCCTCAAGAAGGCCAATAGAGATTAGCTAAAGAAGAAAGATTGTGTTTTAGTTGTTTTATTCTAACTCCTCTACATCAGTTTGGTATTATAAAATGTTTGATATTTGAAGAAGTTTTAAATAAGGTGTGCACTCTTAGATAATAAGAGTGAATTGATAGTGTTTTAGTCAACTAGCTTGCATAGTGAGTTTTGGTCAAATAACTTGAAAGGTGCAAAGACAAGATGCCACCTAGAAGGGATAGAGCTCAAACTATATTGGAGGAATTTTAGAACCTAAGGAGTGGTTTTGATGCTAGAATTATAGTGGTAGAGGTTACTCAAAGAAGGGGATTCATAATGGGAGTTGAAAGTGATAGAGAGGAATAACTCTAAGAGCCAGAAGAGGAAGGTGAAGAAGTTGGAGACCATGATGAACAAGGTTTGAAAATAATACTAAAGGAAGTAATGAAATAGGGGTATACACCAAAAATGGAACTTATTACATATTCAGGAAGAGTGGATGGAGAAGAACATATTGATTAGATTATAGAACTAGACAAATACTTTGATTATAGAAGTGTTCTAGAGAAGAACTAGGTGAAGTTTACTCACAAAAAGTTGAAAGGGCATGCATCCCTTTGGTGGGATTTCATCTAATAAGAAAGAAGAAAGAAGGGTAAGATAAATATCAAGTCTTGAGACAGGATGGTCTCCAAGTTGAAGGGCAAATTCTTTCTAAGTGACTATGAAACAAATGTCTTCAAAAGATTGCAAACTTTGAAATAAAAGGAGATGAGTGTCAAAGAATATACGGAGGAGTTTTATAAGCTAGTTATCAGATCAATCCATATATAGGAAGATAAATAAAAGGTTGCTATATATCTTACAGGATTGAGATACAATTTGCAAGATGAATTAAGTCTAGTTAGCCCCATGACTCTTGAATAATGTTATCAACTTGCATTGAAAGATGAAACCAAGCTTAGTAGAAGATAAACACATAAAAATAGAGGTAGAGGTACAAGTTACAGAGGAAGGGGTCAACAAAGAGGTAGACATACCTCACAAAGAAACCAAAGAGAAGCTAGCACTTCACAAGAACAATTATTTAATCCTAGAGGTGGATTTAGAGGTAGAAGTCCATATTTCAGAGGTTGATATGCATTAAGAGGAAGATGATACATTGGATTCATAGGTAAGTGCTTCGTAATAAATTTGTAGGACATAGGTTTTGGAAGTGTTCATAGATTCAACAAGTAAGAAGTTATAGAACTAAAAATAGAAATCAGATTGTTCAAGCAACATAAGAGGAGAGAGTTGGCTCTCCATCTCATGTGGAAGAATCAGAGGTAGGTGAATCATTGCTTATGAGAAGGGGGATAACTAAGAAACCTAAAGAGAAGGAACATAGACAAATAAATACTCTTTTCAAGACCTCTTGCAAGTTCCAACCTAAATGTTGCAAAGTTGTTATTGATTCAAGTAGCATAGATAACTTATTTTTAGTTGAGATGGTGGTTAACTAAAGTTGAAAAGGCTATTTCATCCAACTTCATACAAAGTTTCATGGATTTAAAAAGGGCAACAAGTATTGGTTAATGAACAATGTTGGGTAGAGTTTCAAATTGAGAGTTATAAAGACAAAGTTATTTGTGACATCATGCTAGTGGACATGTGCTATATACTACTTGGAAGGCCTTAGAAATATGATAGAAAGACATCACATGATGGAAGGAGGAATGTCTACACTTTGGAGAAGGATGGTATAAGCCATTCCTTACTACCTATGAAATAAGAAGATGGTGATCAAAAGGTTGGTTTAAGTGTAATGGTGGAAATTGAAAAGGAGTTTGCGAATGCAATGAGAAAAGAAGAGCTAGGATTTGCAGTGGTGCTCAAGCCTAGAAAAATCATAACAACATCCAAGGTGAATGAGTTCCCTCAAGAGGTGAAAGATGTGCTTAAGGACTATGCCAATATTATAGTTGATAAACTACCCAGTGAGCTGCCACCTATAAGAAAACCAATCATCACATTGACTTCATTATAGGAGCAAGCTTACCTAATAAGGCTGCCTATAAGATGATACCACAAGAAAATGTTGAGATCAAAAATTAAGTTAAAAAACTATTGGACAAAGCACTAGTCAAGGATATTCTTAGCCCATGTGTAGTGCCAACGGCATTAGTGCTTAAGAAAAAAGGAGATTGGAGGATGTACATAGATTGAAGAGCAATCAACAAGATCACTATAAGGTATAGGTTTACTCTCCCAATAATTGAAGACTTAATAGATTGTTCAAGTGGGTTAAACTAATTTTATAGGATTGACCTCAAGATTGGAGACTACCAAATCAAAATCAGGGATGGAGATGAATGGAAAACAACCTTCAAGGCTAATGAAGGGCTGTATGAATGGCTGGTCATGCCATTTGGTCTCACTAATGCACCTAGTACATTCATGAGGCTAATGAATGAAGTTCTTAAGACGTTCACAGGTAAGTTTGTTATAGTCTATTTGGATGATATTAATATATAGTCATTGCAAAGAAGAACATCTCCATCATTTGCGTTTAGTCATGAGAAGGTTACAAGTGAAGTTACTAATCAATGTCAAGAAGTGTTTATTCATGAAGATATAATTTTTGTACCTTAGTTTTGTGATATCTTAAGGAGTATTGAATATGGATAAGGACAAAGTGAAATCCATAATGGAGAGGCCAACTCCCAAGACAACTGGAGAGGTAATAATTTTTCATGTCCTTGCAAGCTTTTACAAGAAATTCATTAGAAATTTCAATGGAATTTGTGCTCCAATCATACACACTATTAGAAGAGACAAGAAAAAGTTTATGTGAATTTATATGATTGAAAGAAACTTTCAGTTTTTGAAGATAAAAATCACTGAGCAACCCATCCTAACACTTCATGATCTCAACAAAGTATTCTAGGTGAAGTGTGATGCAAGTGGAGTAGTCATTGGGGTTGTCTTAAGTAAAGAAGGAAGGCTTATAACATACTTTAGTGAAAAACTAAATGATGCTAAAAAGAAGTATTCATCTTATGATTTGGAGTTCTATGTAATGGTGCAAGCCTTGAGTAAGTGGATGCACTATCTAATGCCTAAGGAGTTTGTGATCTTCACAGATAATTATGCTCTACAATTCATCACTAGTCAACCCAAGCTCAATCAGAGGCATATGAAATAGATAAAATATTTTTAAAATTTTACCTTTACTATCAAACATAAGAAATACCAAAGTAATAAGGTGGTTGATGCTTTGAGTATGAGGACATTGCTAGTCAATGAAGTGTAGCTTAAGATTGTAGGCATTGATTCTCTAAAGGAGTTGTATGAGAGTGATTAAGATTTTCAAGATGCCTATAAGGCTTGTCAACATCCAACCACCTTGAAAAAAGAACCATGGTTGGATTACATGCTAGAATATGGCTTATTTTTCAAAGGAATACAGTTATGTGTTCCAAAGAGTTCAATGAGGAAGAACTTGAACAAATAGAAACATTGTGGTAGCATGGCAAGACATTTTGGACTTGACTAGACGTTGGAGTAACTTATCAGACATTAATTTTGGCCTAGAATATAAGCAAAGGTAATAAGGTATGTAGAAAGATGCAAATTTTATCAAATGGCTAAAGTTAAAAGTATAAATGTAGGATTGTATCAACCTTTACCAATCCCAAAAAAACCATGGGACTCTATTAGTATGGATTTTGTCATGGGGCTGCCTAGAACTCAAAGAGGCTATGACTCTATCTTTGTAGTAGTGGACATGTTATTCAAAATAACACACTTTATACCTTGAAAAATTACCAATGATGCTACACACATAGCAAATTTGTTCTTAAAGAAGGTTGTTAGATTGCATGGTTTGCCACTCAGTATCATATCTGATAGGGACACCAAATTTGTATGTCACTTTTGGAGGACCTTGTGGAAGAAGCTTGGAATAAACATGAGTTTTAGTTCAGCATACCACCTTTAGACTGATGGAAAAACTAAGGTGGTTAACAAGAGCTTAGGAAACTTGTTAAGGTGCTTCTGAAAAGATAATCCCAAGCAATGGGATTTGGGATTACCACATGAAGAGTTTGCATACAATGACTCTTCTAATATGAGCATTGGTATAGGTCCATTTTTGGTAATGTATGGTATGCATCCAATAGGAGTATTTGAACTGAGAAACTTTATCAAAATGGAGAAAATGAGTGTTGAAGGGGAGGATTTTGTTATGGCTATGCAAGAGGTACATGGACAGGTGAAATGACAATTAGAAACAAGTGTGGATAAGTACAAGAAAAAAGTAGATGTGAAGAGAAGAGAGGTTAGTTTTTACACTAATGAAATGGTTTTGGCCCACTTAAGAAAGAATAGGTTTCCCAAAGGTGAGTATAAAAAACTCAAAATGAAGAAGATAGGTCATTGCAAAGTTCTCAAGAAGTTCTCTAGCAATGCATATGAGATAGAGTTGCCTAGTGGAGTGGGAATCTCCCCATTTTCAATGTTGTAGGCCTATATATATTCAAATAAGGTGATGAAAATGAGAAAAAAAGGGAGGATCAGGTACAATAGTCTAAGAGTGGGCAAGTCAATTGCCATCAAACAAGGAGCTAGAGATGAGCTTGGACAAGAAGATTGTCAAGAAAACAAAAAACAACGAGTATTTCTAGTATCTATTCAAGTGGAAACATCATCCTCATGAAGATGGCACTTGGATTATAGAATAATAAATAAATCACCATGGAAATACTATTGCAGGCCTCATGAACAACAGTACATGAGTTCATTTTCTGCCCCTTGGGAGTATGATGTAGGGGCATCACTCCAACTTTAAAATTTTAATTTATTGTTGTTCATTTTTGGATTGATTAAGATGTTTCAGGGGTATTTTAGATAGATTATATTGTTTTAGAGGTCTTATAGGTCATATCACACACTTGAGAATCATTTCCAAGTGTTTAGGTTAAGTTGTGTTAGTTAGAATTAGAATTTGGCACTTTCCTGCCAAAGTTTAAATTCAAAATTTTGAATGGGAATCTATGGTTTAAGAGACTTTTCACTAATTTATAGTGGTTTTTAGGAGTTGTTCTAGTTTTGTTACGTGTCTTGAGTGTCTTCAAGTGATTCTTAATGTCTTGTTTACCAAGGACCATTTCTTTTGTCATTTTGGTCATTGTTCTAGTTAATCATATATACCTCAAGTCTATTCAAGACCTATGTTGGGAGGTTCTTGAGTAGTTAGAGGTTTTATAGTAATATATACTGTCTTGTAAAGGATTTAATTCATTCATAATAGAGTGAAGGAAGAAGTCTAAAGGCTCCAAGAATGGGAAAAGAAGGAACACATGCCCAAGAAACAAGATTGTCATAAATCTTGTGCAAATATATGGAAAACTAGACTATCAATGAAAAAACTTTTTATATTGAAATATTTTAGTTTGTAATTATAGTATATATAAATTAAAGATATTGTGGATTCATTACAGTGAACATTGAGAGAGTTTGATCTCTAATAAGTAGAAACAAGGTTGCATTAGATTGTGTACAATCAAGTGTAAAAGTTCTTCATTTTCTTAAGGAGTGTTGAAGATTATTATGAAATTTATATGTTTCCTTTTATTAGAGAGGTGGAAAACAGATAACATTCATTGAGGAATACCTATTGGAGGCTTGAAACTTCAAGAAAGATTCAAACACAATTGGATCTTATAACTCTGTTTGTTCAGACTTGTACCCTACCATTTTAGGTGATTTATACAGGTAAGTTGGTGGTTTATTAAATCTTTTATCAAACAAAGAAAGGTGTTTAATATTACCAAGTATATTTCAGCCCTACACAAACCTTTTCCAACTTGAATTAACACTCAACATCTCATTTTGTTCCTTAAAACTAAAATTTTCTCTTACTCAACTTGTGTAAAGAAGCTAGTGAAGAGGAATGACCATTTCGTGGTTTTGATATGTGGAGATTGAATTAGACCTCAAAATTTGACATGTGATATGGGTTTTATATCATAAAGGTGAATCAAATATTATTTTTCCACTTTGGCATGCTTGGATCTTGTTAGTTCCAAAATACAATTATAGACCTAGGAGACCTAATTGTCAAAGAAAAGTCTTGATATTTTGTACTTAAATAATGAGTTGGATTCTTAAAATTGGTATGGTGTTGTAAAACCTTAATAGGAATCTAAAAATTCCTTTTTATTGATTTGAATCTTTGATTGGTCTAAAATAACTCAAGAAAACTGTCTCTAGTGGGCTACAAAAAAATGCTTAAAAATAACAAAATCTTGAAAACAAAGAACCTTCCTTTTTGAGTTGGAATCTCAAATTTGGTGAGTTGTTAGGGGATGATACTGGGTATCTAAATATAATTTTTTTTGATGTGGAACCTTCTAGAATTGTCTTAACATCCAAAACAATGCCTCAAGAGGGCTAGTAGAGATTGGCTAAATAAGAAAGATTGTGTTTTAGTTGTTTTGTTCTAACTCCTCTACATCACAAAATGTTTATGTAATTGCTGAACCAAACACATAGTGGTATAATTGTGACTTGTCATGCTTCAATTCTTAAGCATTAGCAATTTTCTTGATTAGAAATCTCCTTTCTTGCTCCCTTTTCCCTCATTTTTTATGTTTATTTCAGAATTGAATCACTCTCCCTTGCTTTAGAAATTGGCAAGGTCAGGGTCAACAACAACCAGGAACTAAATTAAATCAACTATAAAATTTTTAAGCATTTATCATATGAACTTTGAGTCTCTGGTGGTAAGAGTTCATGCTCTCTAAGTAAGATATGTTAAACTGTTCGGTCCTTAGATTGAACCAGCATCAGTCCTAAAATTAACGAGGGGATATCTTTATCCTATGCATTGTCCCCCACTTTTCTCACAGAACACTCATTGTCATGAATGATTTTAAACTAGGATTTTGGGGCAAACAATAGTCTATTATGAGTTATTGTCTTAATTTGTCAATCAGTGCTTGTGACAAAGGATGTAAAAAAGTTAAAGCTAGAAGCTTGGATTGTTGGGGATTGTTTTCCTTAGTTTTTGGTTTAGACATGTTTGGTCCATTCTACTATGATAGTTTAAATATACATGTGTTATATTCCATGATGAATACAAGTCATCTTGCTATTATAAAAAGCCTTCCTTATGCCCACAGACTAAGTGGAACAGTCCAATTGTAGAAAGGTCTTACAAATAGTATTTTTGTTCCTATAGAATGGAAGCTTGATTGGCTTAAGCATGTTGTGCCCAAAGATAAAAATCATTTTGATATAGTTCATCATGTAGATGGAAATAAAATTTATGTTTTACCTAGAAGTCTCTCCCATAAAGTCTTTGCTAAACATTGAGAGTCTTCTAGAGAAAGCTTTTCTAGTCAGTCCAACAGAAGTACTAGAAAAGGAAATATATTTGTTGAATTAGAAGATGAACAAGTTAATCAAGGGAGAAGACAAGTTTCCTTTGTCTATGTCTGCCTTACCAAGAGACAAATCTCTTGAGTTCTACAAGGAAAATGATATAACTATGTATAGAGGTGGATGATGGCCTCCATTGAAAGTTTTTTATAAATATGAAATGAGAAAAATTTAATTACTTTTCTTATGCCTTTCAACCTGCAAAACTTGAAGATAAGGAGCCATTTATTGTTAAACATAGGAATTATATTGCTAGATTTAATTCCCATTTTCAAGAAATTTTTGATGACCTCTAGCAAAACGTCCAACAGATCAGGGCTTCGATAAGAACTATACATAATATTAGTGACTCCCTTGCCTTTGTTAGAAAATCTATCAAAGAAGTCCATGACCATGTAGATAAATGTATCAAAACTGTACTCTGCGGATAAATTAGATAGTGTTCAAAACTATGTTCATGGTATTGATTGAACTATAAATTGTATTGATGATATGTTTGACCAGTTAGTCCAAGGAATGAATTGGCTTGAAAAGGAAGAAAAGAAAAAGAAAGTACAACCGTCAGGTGGAGATAGAATGTCACTATATCATGGAGTGTGTAGTCTATAGTGACATATGTATCAAGTACGATGATAATTTGAGGGTAGATAATTAAACCGATTTGTACCTAACCGATTTGTTTGAGGAGGCGATGCTAGACAAAACAATGTTTTTTATCTAGTCTACATTAAAAGATCCAACATCAAAAAGGAATCAGAAAATTTTCAAAACTTATTTGGCAACCTAATGTTAAGTGAATGTGTTAATGTGAAACAATTTATTACAATTCTTGATCTCATAAACTGTTTGGTATCTTAAACATTATAAAAATCTTTCATTCATTTACACAAATATTCTTCACTACTATATTTTTGAAGTCCACTTGGCAACAAATTAGCTTCTTCACCATCACATGACATGACAATACAATCTGTCTTTACCAGACTTTATCCTTGCCTTTAGAAAATTTAACGCCAACAGAGTACCAAATAGGTGGCCAATTTATCAAATATGATCATCAGAACTTTTGCTTGTAGGTAACAAAGGCTCTTTAATGTCTATACATTTGGAATGTAACTTAGGCTGAACTTTCTCATTATGGTTGACTCCGTGTGCTTCCTTCCCCATTGCTTTTCCCCTTATCTTTTCCATGTCCTGTCCTTTGCCCCATAGCAGACAATACAAACCACTCACAATGAGCACTGCCCCTCCCACACTGCATGACAGAATGGGATACAACAATCTCAGTATTTATTTCAATGCAACAAAAATTCTACAATGCCTTTGATGATTAGCAGCTACAAAAAAATAAAATAAAAGCATTGCAAATTACCCATTGAGTCACACACAACAGCATTATCATCATTATATGTGGAAAAACCTTGGAAGTTTGTTACAACCATAATCATCAAAAACACCATGCTCGGATACAAGAAAATTAGAAATACATAAACAAAATACCACACCCCATATATATAAAGGTTTGGGTTTGTAAGTGGATATGGTTATAACATATCTAAAACACTAACCTTCCTACATGAAGACTTTCATGGAGAATGATGGCTCCAAGTAGTGCAACAAGAACTGTCACCAATGGAGTGAACATTGACATGAAGACAGGGCCTTTCTTGTGAATGACCCAAGTGGATAAATAGAATGTTATCCCTGAGCATACAATCCCCTGCAAGCAAAAGTTTTATTTGAGGCTCTTACAATCAAGAGCATGCAATATTTGTGATTCCACACTGTATATATGGAATTGCACAATAAGACAAAATATCTTTTTTAATCATTTTACATGGACTTACAGTGTAAGCTACACTAAGAAGCTCAAGGTTCCATTCTAGTTTCCAAACTGAAGGATCATGCTCAAATATGAATGTGGCAATGGTAGACTGTATTGTTGCCAGAAAACACATTATTGCTGTGATTGACAGTTGGGCTGGATACAGCCTTGCTGTCTCTGCCTGAAACTCAATCAAAAAAAATGTTAAAGTGGTATTATTAAGGAAATGCTCTTGTGGATCACTCAATTTTTAGTTACTGGAAATGAAAATCAGATCTAAATGAGAAGGTCTGTAAGAAAATGTCATATGGAATATTTACGTGCATGGCAATAGGTAAAGGTTGGAATAATGACCTGCATCATAATCCATGAGGACCAGAGCACACAGCTTCCTAGAAGTAGAAGAGGACCAACTGTCATATTCTGTGACACATGATTTGGGACTTGAAATAAGCTATTCCACACAAGGGGGCTTGAAGAATATAGACTGGATATTAGAGGCCCTTTGTACAATGTCATGATGGATGCCCCACAGAAGCTGAAGAGAGTTCCTAATATTTTTGCTTGTCCTCCCCTACAAGTGATGTCAAGGGCCTCTAGTCTGGGGAAATATCAGATGCCAAAAACCACAATTAGGTAGGATTTGAATCACCAAAGAAATCTGTAATTGAAGTAAACATGAATTCCTTGGGACCCCAAAACTTCATCAATCATGAATTACTGTACCTGAAGGTAATAGCCATCAGAAATGTTACCACAGGAACCATGTTGCTTAGGGCTGAAGTAAAAGTTGGAGAAGTGTAATGTAGCCCTGCAAAGTAAAGATTCTGATTGATGGTAATCCTGCGAAAGCATATCCGAACACATTAGGCTTATAGAGAGTCTATCGAACCCAGAAGGCTTAAACTTTAAAGGATGTCCGAATCCATTGACTTATAGAAATTCCATGGAAGCCAAAAGGCTTCATCATAGTGCATGAAAGAACCATGCTTACCCGAATAAAGCAAGGATAAAAATCCTGCAGAAAACAGGAAAAGTCATCGGAGGCCTCTTTTCCCTGCATCAGTAGCATTGTTAAAAAAGAGAGAAAAATATCAAGCTATTATCTTTACTCACAGATTACTCTATCAAGAAAACCGAACAGATACCCTTCTCATCATCATCACCATATCAGACAAGAAATTTACTCTGTGAAAATTATACATAAGAAATAACTGGTTCTTATGTGCAGCAGCTATGGTTTATTGGGAAGTCCACTTAATGCTGTCATAAATTTGGTTGAACCCAATATGCATGGACATGGCTTTGTTCCTTGTAGGCTTCAAGGTGTTTTAAGCTTGATGGTTCAAACATCACTCTATTATCAAAAGGATTGTCGTCGAAATGGTGAGGATGATGGTAATTCAGGATCATTAAAGTATAAATCCCGACACCTACTAACTGCAAGGTTCCAAAATCTAAATGTTTATCTTTCATTCTATTGAATGCTAGAATTTGGGAATGTTAGAATTTGGAAATGTAGGGATGTTGCAAATTAAAGTAACTAATATTCTTGATTCATATTCATGCAACTTTGTTATTATAACAGTATTTCACATGAATGATGATCATACCTTTCTAGAAAATATGCAAAGGGACTTATGACCAATGTGGCAATCACATGCCTGTATGTTACAAACACAAACTGGTTCATCCCATTGCCTAGAGCTGCACTTGTTATAATGTACATTCCAGCATAGTCAAACTGTATTGCAATCATGGCAAGGTGGGGTTTGTATCTGTTCACTAATTCAGCCATATTTACAGCAGCCATGTTTCGAAATTGTATTAAATCTTGAGATTTCTTCAGTGCTACAACAGGCAGCAGATGTGCTGCGTTATGACAAATTAAATGTGTTGATGAGATCTGTACTACTTATACTACTTATTCAGCAGATTATCTTGATGCATAGAAACATTTATGTATGACCTATCTAAAAAAAGGGGTAAACATTTATAAGGTTTGTAATCATGTTCATGATGGTAAGGTGTAGTTGTCATGCCATCCATCAAAGTATAAATGGTAAGAAATTTCAGTGAATAAATACCCCAAACAAATCTTAGAAGACTGTAAAATCAAAATATATATTCTTCAATCAAAAGAGGGTCCCTAAATTGGATGACCAGAAAAAATCTTCCTCATTGGACAAGTCGCCATATAACTACTGCCTGGTTAAATTTGTGGGTGAACTTATTACTGTGGTCATTGCGAGATGTGTATGTCCCTGTCAAATATTTTACACAGAGATGCCTACCAATTCACTGCCATGTCCATGCTTTCTCATACCAAGTTTGAAGAATTGAGTTACACGCAATCAGTAGCTTAAGAGACACACCACGTTCAATAAACGCTTTCTTGCAGGGGATGGATAGAGGTAAAATGGTTGTATTATATTGCAGGGGATGGATTTAGGTAAAAATGGTTGTTATATATGTATATATTGGGTAAGGAATATCAACTATTTATATTATTTTTCAATTAATTAAGTCTTTGATTTAGTATAAAGAATTGAAAAGTATCCATTTCATAGAATTTTTTTTGGTAAAAAATGAATTATTTTATTTGAATAGACATATTTGTTTAAAAATTGAACTATTATATAATGGAGTCATCTTAATAGTCTTATACATCTCAACAATAAATTGAACAACTAAATATAATATTAATTAGAATCTTAAAATATTTTTGAAGATTTTATTTAAAAAACATTATGGAATATAATAATTTTGAAAGATTGAGTTTCACTTAATATGATGATTCCAAAAAATATTTAGTATCAAATAGGTTGTAGTCAAATAGTGAAGATGATGGTATAAAAGGTGTTCTATAGCCATCTATTATGATACAAATCTTAGGAGATATAAAAAGTAATGAGACTAGAATTATTCCCCAGGTAAATTTGGTGAAATAGATAGTAGATTGAACTTATCTATTAAAACAAACGAATATATGGTATTTATATAAATGGGTTGAATAATCAACTTATTACACACACAACTAATGTTTAGATACAATGGATCAATAGACAACTTATTTTTGGTAAAAATATATATAGACCAATGAATGACTTATAGATTAAAGGCATATGTAGTAGGAAAAGTGGTTTTCAATCAAAATGCAATACATTCACCTACACCACTTTCCATTCAATTCTAATTAAAAAAGAAAAATAGAATCAAACTTAATTGAAAATAAAAATGTTCTAGAAATTTTAGAAAGTGCAAGGAGAGGTTTTTAAAGAATCTTTGAATCCTTGAAGATTTTGAAGACAATAAGAAGAAACATGCACTAGAAAACATGTCCAAATGGTAAAATAAATAAAATCCAAAAATTTCATGTTAAATAATAATTTTTTTCTAAACTACCAAAACCATTAAGGCCTATTAAAATCATTAGTGTATAGTTTTCGGCCCCTGCTCCTTCTTTAGAGTTCTAAAAACCTCGCTTGCTTTTCCTAAATTTTGCATAGATTTGTAGAAAACTAAGCTCCTTCTTCGCAATCCTAGTAGATCATCAAATACCAATAAAAAATGAAGGAGTCAATGAGGGGCATGTTTTATCCTTCCATTATCATCAAACCCATGTTTTACAATAAGTTTGTAAGATAACACTCAGTGCACTTCAACAAGCAATATGAGGATTTAAACCCTAGTCCTACGACTTTTTCACACTAGCATGAACAAATCACACAATACAAATGAAGACTTCAATCTTGAATAAAATTATGCTCTAAACACCCAAATTCTAATCTTTCAATAAAATCTTGACTCTTTCTTTCAATTCACTTATCACTAGTGGCATTTGCATTCAATTTTCATTGTCCTATATGCATAAATGTACGTGTGTTTTTATAAAACTCTTAAATCCAAACTTGGACCAAATTGGCATGTAAGTTGATGTCCAACAAAAAAAAAATATGATAAATTAGGACCACATAAAAGGGTGCACTAAAAACCAAATCAAAATAATGACAAGCCCATAATTATATAATCTAGGATTCTGGGCACACTGTATAGTTATGTGAAAATCATGTAGCTCCACAAATAAAAGATGGGGGAAGAAATAGACAATGAAGGAAAACAAAGACCCAGAAAGACCAAAAATCTTAATAAATATGTCAAAAACATCTAAATATTAACTAATAAGTTATAAGTGTACAAGTGCCCTAAAATAATGTAATTTGATAATTAAAATTATTTCTGGATAGAAATTAGGTGTCAACATTATATAATATATATTTGGTAACTATAGTAGTTAGCCTTATGTATAAAGGGTTCATCCTCCCCCACTATTATTATATGATATGTTACATATCGAAGCATCTGTGATTTTTGTGTAGACACCTAAAAATGCCTTAAAGTATTTATTAGTCTTTAAATTTTATAATAATAGCATGCTTGTATTCATATTGATTATTAGTCCAAATTAGGAGTTATTGGTGTGTTTTATTGAATTTTGATTATCCTAGATCGCTCTCTCAATCCCCTTTATCTCCCTTTTTCTTTTTTTCTGAAATGTTTGTATGCTCTAGGGCTAGGGCTACGTTCTCAACACTCTTTTGAATGGTCCCTTTTGGCTTAAGTACCTTCATTTTTTGTTCCCATTCTTCCACCCACCCCCCCCGCCCCCCCCCTGCAATGGAGGTTGGTTTGGAGCCAATAGGATCCTAATTTGAATTTCAATTGTCAATAAATACATTAATATTATATGTCATTCAAGCATAAAATATACATCAAGAGACAAATATTATTCATAAGCATTCATGAAACAATTATAAGCATTCTAAAGAAGAGAAAGCATTCATTAGAGCATTATAGAGAAGAGCAAACATTCTTTAGAGCATTCATTAAATCACTCAAGTTCATGATAGAGATATTACACACAATGGTTTGCATACTTGAATTACTTCAATCATTAAGGTATCTTGTTTTTGATAGTGTTATTGTTGAGGAGCCTCACAAATTTCAAGATAATTTGACTATTTTTTGATGTAACGCATGCCCTAAAAGACTATTTTCTCTAAGCTTTTGCAACTATTTTTTTCCAAAAGGGTAAAAAGAAGATTTATATCTTGTAGTTGGTTAGACTGAAGGCGAGATATTCCAAGTGACATTTTTTAATACCATATGCATGTAGACATATTCATAAAAAATGTTCAGACCTATTAAAAAATTTCCTATAGCAAGGATATGGTCTAGAAACTGTTTGAAGAGTACATACCATACATAAAACATTCTCTATTCAACACAAGTTTATGGGTCAACTATCTTGTTTCTATATGCATATTTTCATAGTTAGATGTTGACGAATACCATTAGACCTTGTGATACTCAAGATACATCTCTAAAGCTTGTATGTCACCTCATTTTATTTGGTTTTGGACTTGATTGACCAGGTTAATTAATGTTATGTGCATGTGATTTAGCCCAGTTAAATGCTTATAGATATTTGTTAAACAATATTAGACCCATATTGCCTTGCATGCAAAATTTGGTTTATATTGCTTCATCATAGGAAAAATCTAAATTTATCTAAATTTTATAGGGATTATTCTATTGTATACTCTTAGATCTAATAGCTCTAACTTCATTGTGTTTGATTCAAAACCCTACGTTATCTATCTACAAATTTTTTGTAAACGATAGTGTGCTTGTATGGTGTGTACTTTTCATATTTTCAAATTCGCCACCTAAATTGTCTAAATATGTGATTGTAACTAGGAAAATTATTAGGATTAATCACAAACATGTTAATTTTATTGAAATTCATTTTGTTGATTCTAGATCTTTCTTTAAAAAGTACATAGAATTTGAAAAGATAGCTAGTGTTACTCAAAAAATTATACTTCATGTTGCAAGTGATGGAAATCATGTCCCTTTGAATGATAATGGTGTGAATTGATCTCAGATTGATAATGCATGTAAAGTATATCATGATTAAAAAAATTATTGAGATGAATAAGATTGGGTTGAAAATATTGGAAACATGTCAATGAAAAACATAATGAAATAGATAGATTAATGAATTTATTGAAATAAGTTACAAGCCAAACCATAAGTCAAGAGGCCAGAAATAAGATTAACATTTAAGAGATACCCTATAAGGTAAATAATGGATACACGAGTAATCATAATGTTGACCATGCCCCTAAATTTAGAGAGTTGCTTTCAAAATATATTGATCTACTTCCTATCTTGATTAATGTTAACAAAGAGCTTCAACCTATTCCTCTCATGGAGTCATTTCTCAAGTATCTTCCACTCTTGCTCTTGCTCAAGTTTTTATTTCTTCTAATGTTGCTTCTATTGCTCCACATACTTACTTGAATTCTCAACATGTTGTGATCTCTCAACATATTCCCATTTCTTCTCAAGTTCTTCAAAATTCTCAACATGTTTCAACAATTTCTCAAACTTGTGCAAATGTCTCAACATTTTTATAAGATTCATCTTGTTCAACCATCTCTCACATATAATGTTTCTCAAATTGATTCAAATATTGTTAATCCTTCTATTTTTCACTATTTTCTTATTCCAACCTATTATGCTTCTACTTCTATTCCAAATATTAAAATGACTACTATGGTACAACATTATGTGGCTTTTAAAATCAAATCAAAATTGTGTCCCAAGGGTCTTAAAATCCAAAAAATAGGGTCATTTCTAATGATATTCTTCTAAACCCTTTAGCTTATGAAGTATTTTATTATCCATTTATAATAGGATTTTTTGCTCTGAAATTTGAATTATTTAATAGAAAGGGAGATCATTCTCATCAATTAGGGCCTTTTATTCCTCTTTTATATAATTTTCTCATGATGAAAAATTATTGAATTATCTATTCCTTGTAAGATTGAAATATTATGCAATTGATTGGTTCTATGCTTTACCATGTGGATTTGTAATTTTTTTTACAACCTTAGTTGATGACTTCTTAGCCCATATTCAAATCAATATTAATTTGAAGGTCATATTTGTAAATTTATCTCGAATCAAACAAGGACATAATGAAACCATTAGTGACTATGTCATTTAATTTATGACTATGGTTACCAAGATAACTTATCAACATCTTGATAGTGAGCTTTAAAATATAGTTTCCAATAATTTACTTTTGATTATCAAGTACAAAGTGGCCTTCAACACTTACTATTATTTTGATGAATTTTTTCATATTGTAAAGCTTTTGAGATCAATATTTTATATGCAAATGTGATTAGTTATGCATCAAATAATCCAAACCCTAATGGTGTCAAGTTCCAAAATGAGATAAATTTTAAAGCTAGAGCCAATTCGAATGGTCTCCAATGCAAGAATGAAGCTAAAAATGTGGTCAAAGTTATAAAAATTTACATGATTACCCATTTAGTTTTTAATGTTGATTACCCAAAAAAAACTAAGTTTTTTACATGATTAACCCTTAACTATTGTAGACCCACGCCCCCCTCCCCAAACCCTAGATTTTTTTCATGATTAACCCTTAATGTTTCAATATAGATACTCATAAAACCATAAATTTCATGCACAATTAATCCTTAATTTTTAAATCAGATCCTCAAAAAAACCATAAAACATTTTACTATATTAACCCTAAAATTATTATTAAAAAATAAATGTGGAATGCAAACCCTACATATTCTTCCTTTGAATTGGTGGCATGCCCTCATGTCAATCTATGTATTTCAAAGTCTATGGAAGGCACCTCATTATTTCCATGTAACTTATTTACAATATGCACCTTTGAAGTTCAAAAAATTGAAGTGAGTGCCTTAGAGGGACTTGATCGACTCCCAAC
Source organism: Torreya grandis (assembly GCA_037957365.1). Classification (NCBI taxonomy): domain Eukaryota; kingdom Viridiplantae; phylum Streptophyta; class Pinopsida; order Cupressales; family Taxaceae; genus Torreya; species Torreya grandis. Next base: position 1,426,353 of record JARHVA010003792.1, read on the forward strand.
ATATCTCTCCACTATGAAGAATGTCTGGCATACTTAAAATAATACTCTACACTCATCTTTGTTTCTTACAACTACTTCTTTGGCCATATAAACCTCCTCTACTTAAGGGTACCATTTCAAAGAATATATTGGGTAAACTTAAAATAAATATGTGCATAAGGGATAGGGAATGCTATTGAATAATGTGCAAAGGGATAACGAATCTACATGGAGGAATTATAAACATAAGAGGGCCCGAACTTTTCCCTTCTATGTTTTTAAAATGAGGGTACAAATTTCATGAGAGTGTCATAAATTTATGACACCCTAACAACACCTTTACGACATACTTAAGTTAAATTTTTTTATAGATCATCACTCTTGACTAGAACTACAAACTAGTATAGGACACAAATAGGAGGCTAGATCCCTAAATGATACCAGATAAGTGGATAACATGCCTCAAATACACCACATACAGCCTTAACCGGCCTCATAATTATTAGATCTATAGCCAACATGCCTCAATTACACCACAAATGACCACAACTAGACATGCCCAACAAGATTTTAACTTGGGTGGGGCTAGACACAACCAAGCCAAGCCACTTTACCAACTCACCCACATCTCATCGACATACTTTAGTTAATTTTAATGACACCCTATGGATAACCAAACAAATGATTTAGATTAGGGAGCAATAAAATTTAAGATAGATAAACGATGTAAATTTTTATGACACCCTTATGATGCATTTATGACTCCCTTAAAAAATTGAAGTTGGGAATACGAGTGGTATAAAAACCCTATCTTAAATGTGTCATAAGTTTGACTTAAAGGCTTTTCCTAATCTCGACTTAAAATAAATGAAATATAATAGTGAAGGCAGGTGGTTACAATTAAAAGAGACAAAGAGTTTACAAAAATAATTAGAACATGAAGTTTTTAGATATGAGGAACCAAGGTTTATACCTAAGGTGAGAGAGCATAAAGTGAAAATCCATAAGTCTTTTCTGAAGAAAATACACAAGCAATCTATAACCTCTTAGAAATCAAATGGATATGAATGTAATACAACTATAATAACTGCCACTAATAAAGGTGATCTCCAATTTAAGTGTAACAATGATAAAGATGATGTTTCAAAGGATGACTTGTTATGGTTTTATTATTGGGTGCCTCAACATCCCATATTTAAATTTTATTCTCCTAATTCATTTTATATTTCCTTTTGGTACTTAATATTCTATTACTGCTTAATCTTGTTCTTTAATTGCTTGTGATTGTAACCTACTTGAAATCCTATGCCATGCTTTTTTACATTGTCATTTATTTCTTTGATTGTAATATTATCTACATTGTGATTGTATGAGACAAAAAAATCACATTCATGCCTCACATATTCATATAAATGAAGGCATGTGTTCATTTTTTTCATATAATGCATTGATAAGTTTGGAAATATAAATGTAAAGTTTTTAACAAATTGTAGGTGCATTATGGAAGCTTCATAGTGGGACGAGGGAAATTCCATGTTCATTCAAGATAAACTATGAGGGAAATGTGGGGATATCCTTGCTTCATTACAATATATTCTATTTATATGTTCCACTATTTCTATGCTTTCCATGATTATATCTATGATGTATATTACAATTTATATTGTGCTTAACTGTTTGATGTGTCATGAATCTTATTCTACATGTTAATCATTTTCATGTGCTTGATATATGAGCTCCTTATATGTATAATGTCCCTAAGTACCTATTATATTTTATATCATGTTTGATGTGATTATAACTTAATATACTTATGTTCTTTATTTCATATATAAATCAGATATTTTTACACACCCGATTCAATTTCCAGGTTTCTTCCATGTTCTATATTATGATTATATTCCTTATGTGTTCAATGTGATTTCATTACTCAACATGATTTTCATATGCCCAATGTGTCTTAATTACTTTTATATGCACAATGTGTCTTCTATATGTTTGATATGCCTTCCATTGCTTGACATGCTTAATAGATCTGGTTTAGATCTGCAAAAATATAGAAAATGGAGAACACAGAGATAGAGAAATATTTTAACACATAATAATATTCTACATATATTTTATTCACACAATCTGATCATTATTCACATGGGATATTACAAAGTTCATATAGGAAAACTCTTTCCAATAATCATGGAGATTATCTCTCCATCAATATCTCACTGTATCCCCACAATACAACAAATAAACTATGTTCGTAATATTGTTGTAACAATATTATGAATACCATATTATTAAAATAAAATAGTTCTATTTTTTTTAAATGGCCTCTCCCGCCCCTCTTCCCACCTATGTGCCTTGTTTACAGGGTTCAGTTGCTACTGGGTCTACTTTTGTTGAGACTGTTGCAGGGTCATCTACTATTTTTGGTGTGTTGTTTGGTGCTGTTGTTGGTGCACCATTCGTACTAGGGGGTTTTGATGCTGTTAGGGCATCATTTAGGGGATTGCAAGGTTCTATCACTACTAAGACATTGCTTGTTACTGGGGTGGCTACTGCTAGTGTGACGCCCATGTCTAGGGTTGCTATTGTTGGTACAACACCTATTTTGGGTTCTTCCTCTACTATTATAGTCTCTTTTACTAATGTGGTTTGTGTTAGAGCCTCATATCCTTAGAAGAAGATTGTTGCTCATTCTTTTTTGGTGATTGGGGTAAAGTGAAACTTTCAGCACTACCCCCTCCTATTGTGATTTTAGGGGATGAAGTGTTAAAAAATGAGGAATAATTTTCTCAGAAGGGTTTGATTTGTAGATTTGATAGATTCTGGCCATGGCTCCAGGGTCTAAACACTTGGATCTCTGAGCAGTGTTTTCCCCTTACAAAGGGGAAAATATAAATTTACCCATGTGCTAAAGGATTCTTTATAGTTGTTTTTTATTCTCTTCCTAACAAAAATGCTCTTTTTGATGGTCAGTCTTGGTTCTGGGGAAAACATGCCAAGTTTTTAAAGCCTTGGGTTCCTACCTTTAACCCTCTCACTAAATCTTTTAATAAGTTGCCAATTTGGATTCGTCTACCAAATTTGCCTCTTCGTGTGAATCTTGATATAAAGGCATTGGTTACTTGGTTGGTCATTTTATCATGGTGGATCATGCCACTACTCATTTCTCTCACACCACTTATGCTCGTATTTTAGTGGATTTGGATTTGTCTATGCCTTTTCTGGTAGAGGTTGTTTTCCAAGTTGTTGATCGCTCTTAGTGTCAACCCTTGGATTATGAAGGTATCCCATTTCATTATTGAAGGTGCTTTAATACGAGTCATTTAGCATCCGAATACTCTCATTTGAAGGTTTCTTGATCTTCTTCTTGTTAAAAGGTGTTGGGGATCAACCAACAATTTGATTACACTTATGAAAGCAATAAACGCGGGATTAAATCAGATAGATAAGTAACTAGAATGATAAATAGCAAAGAAGAAGAGATACAAGAAACCACCCTGAAAACTTGTATTAAACTCTTTACAGAAGGAATACAATTGAAGAAACTTCTTTCTTCCACACCTCTCTCAGATGTACAGATCTCTCTCTAGATCTCTTTCCCTCAAGAGCTCTCTCTCTCAAGTACAATCAACTCCAACAACCTGGAATGATTCAATCATGTACTGTTCTTCAACATTCACTACAATGAACTACTACAATAAGCTAAGAAGATCTAATTCTACATATAGAATTAGGAGACTTGAGCATGCACTTACAACCAACAATTAAGCCTCTTGAATAAGGGCTCTAAAAATAGTCTTACTAATAATAGAGATGCAGACTTAAGACTATGACTTAATCCCATCATGCAAACACAAGGTTCTGTCCTCAAAAATAGCTTTCTGGACGCACAGGTAATCGACATCGATTCTTGCCTGTTTTCTTGTGACCGACGTCAGCCGATACCTGTCGACGTCGGCATCTCTTCAACTGCTCCTGACCGACGTTGGTCGCTCATGACCGATGCCGGTGACTGTGTAAACCTGCAACTGTCAAATGCGCTCCTTTGGTGAAGCTTTTAGCTCCACACCTTAATAATCTCCCACTTGGAGATAAACAACTGCACCAGTACCTGTACAGCAACATCTTCTAGCTCCTCCATCTTCAACTCAATCATGAAGACCAACAGAAGTTGAATGAAGATTCAACTTCTCCTTTGTAACTGGCTTGGTTAACATATCCGCTAGATTCTTATCTATATGGATCTTCTCTAGCTTCAACTCACCATCTTCCAATACCTGTCGTATGAAATGATACCTTAGCTGTATGTGCTTTGTTCTTGAATGAAAGGCTAAATTCTTAGCCAAATGGATTGCACTCTAACTGTCACTATACAATCTGCAACTCTCATGCTCCCTTCCAAGTTCTCCCATGAACCGTGTCATCCATATCATCTCTTTGCTAGCCTCTGTGACTGCAATATACTCTACTTCTGTAGTTGACAAGGCAACAACCTTCTGCAACTTTGATATCCAGCTAACCGCCGTTCCACCTACAGTGAAAACATATACTGTGGTGCTCCTCCTACCATCCAAATCACCTGCCATATCTGAATCTACATAACCATGTAGAGAAGTATCTGAACCTCCATAGCACAAATGCTTACTGCTGGTTCCTCTTAGATATCTAAGGATCCACTGAACTGCTTTCCAGTGTTCCTTACTTGGATTGGCCATATACTTACTTACAACTCCCACTGCTTGGGCAATATCTGGTCTAGTACACACCATTGCATACATTAAACTCCCTACTGCGGAAGAATATGGAACTTTACTCATGTACTCTACCTCATCATGTGAATTAGGACATTGTTCTTTACTCAACTTAAAATGTCCAGCCAAAGGTGTGCTTACCGGTTTAACATCTTGCATATTGAACCGTTTCAACACCTTGTACACATAATCCTCTTGAGACAAAATCAACCTGTGAATTTTCCTGTCTCTCTTAATGCTCATGCCAAGGATTTTCTTTGCTGCTCCCAAATCCTTCATAGCAAATGTGTGAGCTAATTTCACCTTAAGCTCAGAGATATCCTGCATGTGTGATCCTGCAACCAGCATATCATCTACATACAACAACATAATAATATATCTACCATTATCCAATCTCTTGAAATACACACAATGGTCAGATTGACACCTACTGTAGCCATGCTCAGTCATAAACCTATCAAATTTCAGATACCATTGCCTAGGAGCTTGATTGAGGCCATACAAGCTTTTCTTCAATCTGCACACTAACTTCTCCTTACCTTTGACCTCGAATCCTTCCAGCTGTTCCATATATATTTCTTCATCCAAATTTCCATGAAGAAATGCTATATTAACATCTAGCTGCTCAAGATGCAAATCCTCAATAGCAACCAAAGACAGTACAGTCCGTATAGAAGTCATTTTAACAACAGGAGAAAAAATCTCACCAAAGTCAATACCTGGTTTCTATGCAAATCCTTTCACTACTAACCTGGCCTTATATCTCATCTTTCCATTCTCACCTTCTTTCAATCTGTAGGTCCATCTGTTCTTCAGTGTCCTCTTACCAGCTGGCAACTCAACTAAATCCCATGTCTGGTTCTCTCTCAAGGACTCCATTTCCTCTTTCATGCCTAGCTCCCACTGATCCTTGGACTCCACCTGTATTGCTTCATCAAAACTCTCTAGTTCTCCACCATTAGTTAGCAATAAATAAAATAATGAAGGGGAATATCGAATTGGAGGCTTACTTACTCTTTCTGACCTCCTGATGGGCGTCTGAGACTCATCCACAACATGCTGTCCACCCAAATTCTCTGACAGTGACCGACCTCGGTCACTTCCAGGCCTCTAACTGGCCGACTTCGGTTCTGTCTGACTGACGTCGGTTCCTGACCTGCCAACATCGGTCTCTGTATGACCGACATCAGTTCCTGTTCTGTCGACGTCGGTTCCTACCTGACTGATGTCGGTCTCTGTGTTTTCCTGCAAGTGATTATTTCTTTTTCCCACGAGCTCATTTTAGACCGTCACCTCGTCCAATTCTCCATTGCTCTGCCCAGATTGATTCAGCTTCCTCAACTGATCACTATACATCACTTTTTCATTGAAAACAACATCACGGCTCCTAATTACTTTGTTAGTTCCTAGATTCCAAAATTTGAAACCAAAATCATCTGAGCCATAGCCAATAAATGTGCACCTCATAGACTTAGCATCCAGCTTTTTTCTATTTTCTTTATCAATGTGCACAAAGGCTTCACAACCAAAAACTTTGAGATATGAGAGATCTACCTTTTTCCCTGTCCATGCCTCTTCTAGAATTCCACCATCCAGAGCTGTAAAGGGTCCTCTGTTAATTAGGTACACTGTAGTGTCAACAGGTTGTGCCCAAAACTCTAAGGGCAAACCAGCATGCAATCTCATACACCTTGCACACTCCATTATTGTTCTATTCATCCTTTCAGCAATTCCATTCTGCTGAGGTGTCCTTGGAACCGTCCTTTGCCTACAGATTCCATGCATATAACAATAATCTCTGAACTTATAGCTGCAAAACTCACCACCATTATCAGATCTCAGGCACGTCAATCTTCTGCCTATTTCATTCTCAACCATAGCTTTCCAAATCTTAAAAGTCTCAAATACATCAAATTTCTTCCTAATACAATAGACCCATACCTTTCTTGTAGCATCATCTATGAACGAAACATAGTACTGTGATCCTCCAATAGAAGCAACTTGAGCTGGTCCCCACACGTCTGTGTGAACAAGCTACAACTTATGCTTCTTCTTAGATGACCCAGTCTTGAGGAAACTCAATCTCTTCTGCTTCCCAAAAACACAGTACTCACAAAACTCTAGATCTATGCTTTTTAAATCTGAAAGCATACCTTTGGACTTAAGAATTGACATCCCCTTCTCACTCATGTGGCTAAGCCTTGAGTGCCACAATTTTGCATCCACATCTGAAGTAGATAATACAGAAGGAGAATTGTTAGTAACACAATTACACAAATAGAGAGTACCTACTCTCTTACCTCTGGCCATTATAAGTGCACCCTTGGTCACCTTCTAAGATTCAGCTGTGAGAGTTACTGTACAACCCTCATCCCCTAACTTTCCTGCAGAAATCAAATTCCTCTTCAAGCTAGGAACATGCATCACATCTCTCAACACCCATGTGTTTCCATTCTGCATTTTCAGCTGCACTTTACCTTTGCCAATAATTTTACAAGGCTCATCATCCCCTAGATACACTATTCCAAAATCTCCATGGACATAGTCACAAAATTATTCTCTATTGGGGGTAGCATGAAAAGATGCACCAGAATCTAAAACCCAAGATTCTATATTATTATGCAAAGAGAATATTAAAGCATCTTGTGCAATACCTGTAACCTTTGCTTCTTCCTTTCCTTCATGCTGATTGTCCTCCTTAGGCTTTGACCAGCAATCTCTGCTTATGTGCCCAATCTTTCCACAATTCCAGCATTGTGGCTTCCTGCCATTTCTGGATTTGGATCTACCTCTCACCTTTGACTTAGACCTTGATCTCCTCTTGCTCTTATCTTTTTGCCTCCCCCTGCTCTCAAAACTTAAAGCGTTCCCAAATGTTTCCTCTGTGCTTTTCCTGTGAATTTTCTCATTCAAGATAACACTAACAACATCCTCTACTTTCAAAATATTTGATGCAGATGCAGTATTACTGACTGCCATTACTAAGCTATGCCAGCTTTCAGGCAAAGAACATAATATTAAAAGAGCTTTTATTTCATCATCAAACACTATATTGATTGAACTTAATTGATTTACAATTCCATTGAAATCATTCAGATGAGTAGACACATATCCACCTTCATTCATATGCAAATTAAATAACTGCTTCATAAGATATACCTTATTAGAAGCTGAGGGTTTTTCATACAAATTTGCTAAAGTAGTCATTAACTCTATTGTAGACTTTGCCTGTGATAAATTAGATATCACAGTAGATGCTAGACTCAGTCTTATAGACCCCAGAGCCTTTCTATCAAGAACTTCCCATTCTTCATCATCCATGTCTGTGGGCTTCTTTGCAATCCCACTTAACGGTAAGTATAGATCTTTCTGATATAGATAATCCTCTATCTGCATTCTCCAATGTTGATAATTTTTGCCATTAAACTTCTCCATCTCAGTTTACTTTTTTTTGCCATTTCTTCTCCCACTCAAACAGAAATCCCTACAGAAACCCCTGTGAGAACCTATAATCAATACACACTACACAGATCTGAACCACCTGTTAGTGAATCTGAGCTCTGATACCACTTGTTGGGGATCAACCAACAATTTGATTACACTTATGAAAGCAATAAACGTGGAATTAAATCAGATAGATAAGTAACTAGAATGATAAATAGCAAAGAACAAGAGATACAAGAAACCACCCTGAAAACTTGTATTAAACTCTTTACATAAGGAATACAATTGAAGAAACTTCTTTCTTCCACACCTCTCTGAGATGTACAGATCTCTCTCTAGATCTCTTTCCCTCAAGAGCTCTCTCTCTCTCAAGTAAAATCAACTCCAACAACCTGGAATGATTCAATTCTGTACTGTTCTTCAACATTCACTACAATGAACTACTACAATAAGCTAAGAAGATCTAATTCTACATATAGAATTAGGAGACTTCAGCATGCACTTACAACCAACAGTTAAGCCTCTTGAACAAGGGCTCTAAAAATAGTCTTACTAATAATAGAGATGCGGACTTAAGACTATGACTTAATCCCATCATGCAAACACTCGGTTCTGTCCTCAGAAATAGCTTTCTGGACGCACAAGTAACCGACATCAGTTCCTAACCTGTTTGCCTGTAACCGACGTTAGCCGATACCTGCCGACGTCAGCATCTCTTCAACTACTCCTGACCAACGTCGATCGCTCATGACCGACGCCAGTGACTGTGTAAACCTGCAACTGTCAAATGCGCTCCTTTGGTGAAGCTTTTAGCTCCACACCCTAACAAAAGGATGCTCTACATGAACACCTTATAGTAGATGTTGATAATGATGGTTCGGGCTCAGAAGCTTCTTAGCCTCCTTTTGATGATGGGAAGGATTCTCTTCCCCCACTACATGACTCTTCTACTATTGGGATTACTGTAGGGACCTCCCTTATTGTTGTTTCTACTTTTGAGATTGTTGTTCATACTTCCCTTGCTGTTGTTATTGATAAGACTACTATTGGGATCTCCCCTACTATTACTATTGTAGTACCATCAAATTTTCTTGGTTCTTCTACAACTATAACTGTAATAGGGACCTCCCCTGCTATCTCCCCTGCCGTTGCCATTGCTGCTAGGGCTATCATAGGGATCTTGATTGTTGTTGTTGCTAAGTCAAGGACTATTGCTATAGGTATGTAGTTTGTTGCTGGGGTTGATGCTATTGTGTCTGCTTCCCAGGCTCCACCCCATTCTAAGGACTTAGTGATTTTTTCACCTCCTTCATCTCCTATCTCTACGAATAGAGATTTTGATGCTTATTGGACTATTATCCAAAGGAGGAAGCGAGGTCTTCCTAAGAATGTTTTTTAGACCCCCTTTCAGGCCAAGGGTGTTTGACCTGTTAGGTTAGGTTTTATTCTTGTATAGTTTGTTGTTCCTTGCAGCATTTCTATCTTTCAATTGCTTAGCCATTTTGCCTTTGTTATCTAACTACCGTCACTGCACTGTTTCTAGCGTGTGGGTGGCCTTTTTGTTTTTTGCCCTGGGGGTTGCTTTGTATATGGTTCAAGACCTTTTTTTCCTACTAAACTAATAAAAAAAATATTATGACTACCCAAATATAATTAACAAACTAATATACTATTTACCTATTAGTAAATATCCTAATAAACTAATGTAATAAACTAATTCTTAACATTTCCCCCCTTAGTTTTTACATGGTGCAAAAACATTTACACTCTCACTTGCAGTATGCTCACCCCTTGTGGCATGCCCTATTTGGCTCATGAATTTGATACAAAGAAAGACTCACTCCTTCCATGGTTTTGAACATGTTTACCACAAACCTTGTCATGAACAAGACCCATCAATTGTTCACCTCTGATGGTTTTTTGGATCTACAACAAACCTTTTCAAGATCCATGAACTGACTTACATTGATGATTTTGTCCTTTCACTATGTTTTCACATCAAGGAATTATGTTTGAAATTTAGTCACTAATTACAAATCTTGAACAAGAATATTCTTTTGTTCTTATTTTGAAAACACACAGCAAAAACTATAAAAAATACGCCACACTACATATGTCACCAAAGCTTCTTTGGCCTCATTGTTGGTGACTGACAAGAGGTTATACAAAATCTAGACTCTATTTCCTCCATCCTCCAGTATGTCCATTACTTACTTAGTCGGTATCTTGATGAAGTTTAGGTGCATGATTTTGTCAAGGAGAAATCATCCCCATAATTTGGACATTGACTCAGGACATCACCTACAAGCGATAATGCATCCGTATACAAATAATTGATTTTGATGATGACACACAATTAATGAATCACTAAAAAGACTTTGATATGACATATAAAACTATAATCAAAAGAAAACTAAGACTATTTTTGAGTATCATACTTTTGTCTAACTCATAGATAAAAGACTATCAAAAGACCACTAAAAATATTTTATAAAAGCCTTTTATAAAACTAAACTTACAAGACTTACGAAAAGACTCATCTATCAAATACTCTTTAATACTAAAACATATGACTATAAAAGAATAAGAGAAACAATTTTTACCTCTTAAAAAAAATAATTATGCATATGGCATGCACGTGGGCAAAAGATGTTGGACCATCTATAAAAGTGTATGACGATTAAAGAAATGGCAGAGTACAAAGAAATCAATGTGGGTAGTGAAAAAATAAGTTTAAATGTCAACATCCATCAAGAATCACATTGGAGTTTGAAGGAATACACAAGGCCAGGCACTTGAGTCAAGTGGAGTCAAGGATCTAACTATTTAATGAACATTCTTTATAGAGATCAGGCCATGTAGGTTTGTACACATCATGAATTTTCTATCTTTATTGTATTTGCATTGAACATAGTATGAATCTCCAGACTTTAGAAATGGTAGATAGGACAACATGAATGAAATGATGAGCAAAAAAATGGGTAAAAATAGAATCATGGTTCTTAAGATCAGATCTCCCATTGTTTATTCTTTCCTCTTGTGTATTATCTAAATATCATGCCAATATTTATTAGGATACCTGGGTGATGAGTTGTATTAATCCACACTTTCTCTATGTTGGATTTGATTTAGCTATTATCAAATAAAAATGTTTCAAGAATGCATATCTAAAAACACATGCTAAGGCTCGTGGCTAATACATGAATTGAGATGATGATAACATCAATATAATAATCTAGTAGAGAAGCATGCATGTATCAAGACTATTAAATAAACTCAAAGTAGTTTGGAGATAAGATTGAGCTGCTAGAGAAGATCGTGATCTTGTAGTGATATTCGATGTAATTTCCTTTGGTTCAGATGTCTCCACCTATTGTTACTATAATTTTATGGTAGTTGTGTCTTCCACCAATTCTAATTTTCTTAGGCGCTATAAATATAAGGAGTTTCATTGAACCAAACTCATTAGTCAAAAAACATATACAATAACTAACATCTCATTAATCAAGGGAAATACAAGAGATGGACTCCCCTTCATGCTTATTTTTTCATCACAAGTTTAGACCATATTGCTCTGATACCAAATAATAGATCTGCAGAAATAAAATATAGAAAATGGAGAAGAACATAGAGATAGAGAAACATTTTAACACATAATAATCTTCTGCATATATTTTATTCACACACTCTAATCATCATTCATATAGGATATTACAAATTTTATATAGGAAAACTCTTTCCTATAATCATGGAGATTATCTCTCCATCAATCTCTCACCATATCCCCATAATATAACAAATAAACTATGTTCGTAATATTGTTGTAACAATATTATGACTACCCAAATATAATTAACAAACTAATATACTATTTACCTCTCAATAAATATCCCAATAAACTAATCCCTAATAATGCTTTATGTATTCATTCCCATGCTTAAAGTGTTTGCTCTGTGACTTATCATCTATTAGCCATGCATGTTATCATCTTTACCTTGCTTACTTTCATGGCATGTTCCTTATTGTTTTAGTTTGGTTTTCCCATGATTCTTATAATAAATCAATTCTATTCATACCTCCATTATGTGACCATGATCCATAACATACATGTTCTTGGGGCATCTAGTCGAGAAAAACCCCATTTCTTTTCTTGTGTTCATCATTTCTATATATTGAGGGCTAATAGCACACTACAAATAGTTATTCAAGACCCCAAAGTCCTAACCATATATTATTATTTTTAAATTATAAAAGAATTAATCTATTAATTATCTTAGGCACCCCTTTCTATGTAACACCAACTCTTGAGTAATAAGAATATTTATTCATTATTTTAGGTGCCTATGTAAGGTTGAACCTTGCATGTTAGGGTTATAGTTATAATACAAATATATTGATATTTTAAGGAAATAAAATCATCCATCTATATTTTTAAATATGAGTTTTGTTATCAAGGAGGTTACCTCAACGAAGTGGCCTATGATATTTGAATATAAGAAAGGTTTGCAATTAATTTTAAGTTAACTGAGTATGTTCATTTTCACATATTATTATTTTTCTTGGTGGATCTATGTAAGTATATTCATAAAAATTAGTACCAGATCACTTTCTAGGGCCATGTTTTGTAGTAGTTTCACTAGTTTAGGTTTTTTGTGACTATCCACAATATGTTCTCACCTCGCACAATCAGAATCTAGGTGATAAAAAAAATGGTATCATAAGTGGTAGCACTAATATTTTTTCCCCAAAATTTCTCATTTCCCCCTACAAGTAGTTCATTTTTATTTGTAGGTTAAAATCCCTGTAATAGGGTTTCAAATATTACATAAAGATACTATTTTTGGCTAAGAACGACATTATCAGTGTGTGAACTGAGGTGTGTTTCACCATTGCCTAGGCCTTATATAGTGTTGTACATGGATTTCAGCTTCCAAGTATTTTTTTGGGTATATTTAAAGTACCTATTTTTTTCACCATGGGAAGCTTTTAACCATTTGTAATTTGTGATGCACCAGTAAGCAGTTAACCCTAGGAAGTTACTCACACTGTACCTTAGAGATAAGATAGTGGGATACATGATGGTTAAATCATTTATAATTAGAGATCTGCAATATTGGGTTGACATTATTTACAAATAAGATCAATATATTTGTGAGCTCATATACTAGACACACCCTATAATAGCCTTCCTTATGTTATCCCTAGCATTTTTGAGTCTTAGATGTAAGGCTATTTTTTTGGAAACACATTACCAACAAAAGCTAGAAAAGGGTATGGATATTATGGCATACATTAATAACATAATTGATAAGGTTTAGAATATTCCTAACAGTTCTCCAAATATTATATAGTATCTAGTTAGTAAAAGAGATAGAAAGAAAAATATATGTAGATTTTTATTGCTTATTATCCCACATTGAATTTCTATTTGTGCTGATCATTTTGGTATAATTATATATAAATTAAAAAAAACCTAAAATCAGCCATAATGATGGGTTGATGCTCTTAGAATATTTCCTTGAAGAATGCAGATGATGACCTTAGGATAATGTAGACAACACAATCCACTATACTCCAACAATTGTCCAAAATGGACAAACTAGATCTCATTTATGACTTCGACAAAAGAATTAATGGATTTAATTCCAAGTACAATACTATAAGGCAAAACAATGTACATAGTTTTAGCAGTGGGCAACACTCAAAATAACCCACCACTCTCTAATTTATAACATCGTACACCACGGTTAGTGATTTAAAAAGTCACTAGAGATGATCCTACTAGATAGTTGTATATGTAAATTCAATATTTTTGTTTCCATCAAAATACCACATATCAAAATTTTCTAATAGTTTCATGCAGCTTGGAATATGAAGATATTTAATGGTACCAACATGATTAGAAAATACATATGCAACTCCCATATGGGATGAGTTTGGTATACACCTACTAACTTAATTTAGCCCCAGTTCATATGAGGACTTCACCAAAGTGCTAACTAAATTATGACAAACTCACTTAGTCTGTGATTACCAAACTCAGTTTGAAAAACTATCCAATCAGACAAAGGACCTAAATGAGGAGTTTTTCAAATGTTATGTCATTAGTGGATCAAAAGATGACATTCATGCAGAGGTTAAGATGTTCAAACCCACTACTTTGATGAGATTAGTTGGTTTATCTAAACTAGCCAAAGATAAATTTGTAGCTCACAACTGTCCATATAATCCACTAGCATCACGCAACCCTCAACTGTTTTGACCCACACCTAATCAGGGAACTCAAAAAACTCAAATAAAATGCCTAACACATGAGGATATGATTGCTAGTCAATAAAAAAGACCATGCTATAATTGTGATGAAAAATATGGCCCAAGACATAAACATGTCGAACAAAAAATATATCTCGTGGATGTTGAGCCACTTTTCATGATTGACATAGTAGATGGTTATAAAGATAAATGAAGGGAGGAAAAACCAGAAGAGAATGGTCCAAGTGAGGACCCTTCCCCCAATTTTTTAGTGCATGCTTTAGAAGGGATCAAAACTACTCAAAATATAAAGGCATTGGGGTAATTCAAGGGGCATACCTAACTATTCATATTGACTCTAGAACCACTCATAACTTCATTGACCCTTGTGTGGCCAAGTAAGTGGCTTGTTATGTGTTTCATTGTAAAAAAAATTAGGCAATTTTAGATAATATAGGAACATTGGCTTACAAAGTAAAATGTTAGATTGTCAAAATTTTTATAGGTGATTACAATCTCAAATCTAAAATGTTTTCCTTGTCATTACGTGGCTGTGACATTATCTTTGGAGCTCAGTGGCTTCACTAATTGGTACCCATCATATGGGACTTATCTGAATTATGGATGTAATTCACAATCATAGAGAAACAATGTAATCTACAAGGAATGACAACATGACTCACTCAACTTATTAGTTCTCATTATATGGCTAAGCTAGTAAAAAGGTGGTCTTCAAAGGTGGTGGCTGAAATTTGTGAAACCCACATGATAGAGACATGGAGATAAGTAGGACTGGCGGAATTGTTTTTGATTGTTCATAAACACTCTTAGGTGATTTTATAACCTTAAGGATTACCTCTAAATACTCACATGATCATGCAATGCCACTCATACTAGGTAGTTATATGCCAAACATTTGGCCATAGCGATACCCCTACATATAGAAAATATAAATTGAGAATATGGTCCAAGAACTACTTCAAATAAGAGTCATTCGACCAAATGTCAAATAATATTCTTCATTAGTGCTCCTTATGCTAAATAAATATGGGTATTGGAGGTTTTACATAGATTTTAGGGAGCTAAAAAAACTCACAATTAAGGACAAATTTCCCATTCTGATGATTGAAAAATTACTAGATGAATTGCATGGGGATTATTTATTTTCTAGGTTAGATT
The DNA here is from genome assembly GCA_037957365.1 of Torreya grandis. Taxonomy (NCBI): domain Eukaryota; kingdom Viridiplantae; phylum Streptophyta; class Pinopsida; order Cupressales; family Taxaceae; genus Torreya; species Torreya grandis. The sequence continues at coordinate 1,441,961 of JARHVA010003792.1, forward strand.
TACGATTCAGATAACATCATATTCAATTATGGGAAGACGATATCCCTAGGAAAACATTTCAAACTCACGATGGTCGCTATGAGTTATTGGTGATTCTATTTGGCCAAATGAATGCTCCACCAACATTCCAAAGTTTGACGAACTAGATTTTTGAGTCTTGGTTTCAAAAATTTATTTTGGTGTTTTTTGATGGCATTATGGTATAGATAAAAACATGGGAAGACCATCTATTACACTTAGACCAGACCCTACAACTCTTGGCCGACAACAAGTTATATGCAAAATGCTCCAATTATTCCTTTGGTACCACATAGGTTGAATACCTTAGGTGTATTGTCTTGGTGGATGGGGTTAAAGTGTACCTAAATAAAATTAAATATATGTTAAATTGGTCAAAATCTAAAACCATTAAAAGTCTTCAACATTTTTTAGGTCTTACTAGCTATTATTACAAATTCATCAAAGACTGTGTTAAAATTGTTGATTTCCTTGTTACAAAAGACTGCTTTTTCCTAGTCTACACCAAAAAAATGTTTTTTTGCAAACCTAAAATAAGCCATGTGTACCAAGTTTGTCTTAGCCATACCTGATTTCTCCAAACCATTCATCATTGAAAGTGACACTTTAGGGGTGGGAATTAGTTCAATATTGATGCAAGGAGGATGACCTTGGCCTTTACTAGCAAAGCTTTGGCCAATAAGAATCTGGCCAAATCCACATATGAGAAGGAAATGTTAGCCATTCTCCATGTCATAGCTCTCTAGTGACCATACCTTTTGAGACAACATTTTTGTATTAAGACATATCATCACAGTCTAAATTAATTCGTAGAACAATGCATCTCATCGCCAAAGCAAAAAAAAAAAATGGGTTACAAAACTCTTGGGATATTATTATGATATTCTATTCAAGAAGGATAAGGAGAATGTGGTGGTTGATTCCCTATCCCAAACAATTGAAGATTAGGGGGCCTAATGTGCCATGTCCCTACCTACCCTAGATTGGTTGCAATAATTAAAAAAAGAGTGTCAAAAAGATACATGGGCCAATAGCTTGTCTAATATTTCACCACAGACCCGACAATTAAACTAGGCTACTTTTGGGATCGTTATTTATTGCATTATAAGAGGTAGATTTTTCTTGTTAAAAATTCAGTTCTTTGGGATAATTTTTTTCCAAAATTACATACTTATCCATCAACATAAGATTTTGGCTTCTTAAAGACATACGTAATTTGAGTCAAAAGAACTTTCTTCTAGGATGGGATGAAAGAGGATATCAAAAAGTTATTCACATAATGTGATACATGTCAATTTGTGTACTCACTCCCTTATTCTCTCCTTTTTCTCTTTTAACAGATTGATGTCAATTTGTGTACCAATAATGTCCTAATTTGATTTCAATTGTATATAACACACAAACAATGCAATTCATTTCCACATAAGATATTTATAAAAGATATTGTTAGCATTATATTAAGAAATCACATGCATTCTAAAGAGATCAAGTAATCACTAAAACATTTATCATTTTATGAAGCTAGTATTTAATGCGAAACACTTTTGGTTCATGATCTAAGGTTTTATATATCTTTTAATTTATTTTTATTTATACAATTTAATATTTTTTGATATATTTCTATAAAGCGGTTTCTACCCTGCCAACTTTTAACACAAGCCGTTAAAGCTCTTTCATTGCTTTTTTTGACCTTCATATATCACATCCATTCTAAGATAAGGAGAAGCAAGTCTAGTTAATACGTTATATATATCATAATACGCATGTGTGAAAAAACAAGCGATTAAGATTAAGTTAACACAATCGTCAATTCAATTTAAGGTTTATCTATAAATTATATAAAGTGCACTCCTATATAAAATGCCCTCTATACTTTATACATTTGTCTCCAATTAATTTTAGATTTTTATAAAAAATCGCTATCATTACTATATACATATTTTTATATTCAAATTTAGATGACTATCACATAATCCCAATTTATTTCCGATAAATACAAAAATTCCATATGAGTACATTATTTAATGGATTTGAAATAATTATTTAAACATTATCCTCGTTATAGAGGATCCCTTGGATTTCGCCGTACGTTAACATGAATTTAAAACTATATAACATTCCTTGCAAGCAATCGTTTGTGATTAAAACCGATACCCTTTCTTACTTAGCGTGGAGGCCAAACTTATCCCAATTTCTTTTTTTTAAGATTTCTAATTTTAATCCCCCACGTTTCGAGTCACACAATGGACTATTATTGGGTTCCTAGTGAAACGTTTTCCTTGAAAATGGACCCTAGCATTTATTTATTTTTATTTTGTGGTGGTTGTCCCTGTTTATGAAGGGTTGATTTGGTTTAAATTAATAATTATTTTAAGTATTATATTGAATTTTATATTTAAAACCTTTTTTCTTTTGGTTTTATTTGTTTGTCTTATTATTTGGATGCCCAGTCTTCTTTATTTTCTTCTTACAATTTAGTTATTGGTAATCAATATGTACACATTTCATCAAAGTTTTTCTCCTTATATATCTAGTTATTAGTAATTAATATGTGTGCACATCTTATCAAAAATTTTTGAGTGAGAAATATTTTAATTAATAATACATAATATATATTATTATTTTTATAAAGAATGAGAGATATGGTATTACATAGCATAAGAACTAGACACCATGATCAATTAATGAACTTGACGGAGGTGAATAGTCATTTGGATTATCACCCCAGCGTTAATTACTACCAATTGGTGGATGTATTGTATCAAGTACTTGCTTTCATTCATCATTATTATTTTCCTTTTTTTTCATATGATGGCTCATGCCTAGGCAAAAAAATACCTAAAGGCATTCAAGGAAACTTTCTGTACTGTAGAGCCCTCTACCCACGAGTGTTTTAGAATACATATTTGCCACCATGAGAGTTGTGCGCTCATCGTGAGGGCCTCCATTAATGCAACCACTTCGACATTTTTTGCATAAATAATGCCTACCATGAGCTCCAAAGCCACAACCTTGAGAAGGTAAGCATCAATGAGGAGACTTAGAGGGGACTTGACTAATTGCGTAGGGGTTACTTCCCTAATGGTTCAACAAAGTTTGGAGGTGTCCAACCTCCAACTGAACCTTCTATACTTGCACTTGAATCTATAACATAACATTTGAAATCACTTGCGCTTTGTTGGCAAAATAAAAATAATATCCAAAGCTAACTAGTAAACAATAACATTGTTCTTTTCTTTTTATAATTGAAAAATAATTTTAAATTGAAATATATACTATATTTAATTATACTATGCAAATAACATGGCTAAATCCCCTAATAGAACTATTTTGCAGGAGAAGAATTCTAAATGAAATGGTTGAAAAGGGGTATTAATCCATCTCTAGGCCAACTGAGCATGTTTATATAATTAGAAAAGATTATTAAGTGACTTAGGGTGCTGACATGAAGGGCATAAGGGATTATACACACCTAGATAGATAAGTCTATTACAAATAAGCAAACATTGTTGTAAGATTCACCAAAGGGAATGGACTTATTTGGGATCCATAAGTATTTTCCATATTTTTCCACACCTTCACCCCCACATCATTGTAGAAGAGTTAACTCTGAAGTGAACATTCTAAGAAACAACTTGAATGTGTTGAGGGAACAACAACTAATACCCAATCTGAGGTTTGTATTGGTGGAAGGGGGTCTCGACAAGCCACTTCTAATTTTTCCATCATTAAGGAGGTGTTTAAACTCCATTTTATGGAGATGTTCATCATGGATGGGATTTTACACCTCTAAAATTAGGGAAAGGTCATTGGGAGAAACCTAAAACTTACCACATAGGATAGGCCAAGGTAAGCAATTCTAGGACATTTTTCAAAAAAAAACCTTAAATCACCTTAATCCCTTTCTTGAAAAGTCTTAGACTTTTAATTCAAGGAACCATGTCAAAATAAACACCAAATAAGAGAGAACTAGAGACCACCAAAGGGAGTGAGAATTTAGGTAGAGTCGTGTTCTAAAACCATCTTCATCCTATGTTAAGTGACATTTAGTCGATTCTCATGATTTACAGATATTTTGAGCCATAAAAGACTCTTTAATCTTTATAGGAACTCGAGTGAGCAAGTGTGATTGAATACCAAGACCTTTCTAAGTTTTCCTAACAAAAGGGTCACATTTACTTATGCATTGACGAAACAAAATCTTCCATGATTCTTCTCCTTCAAGAGAATAAATGATCCATTTGACATAGAGGGTAATGCCTTAGATTTTGACATCTATAAGGCTAAGATCACCCATCACTTTAGGTCAGCAGAAAATATCCCATGTAACTCTATGTAACACTTTAGAGCCTTTATAATTGGCCCCAAAAAGCCTTTGAGAAGGCATTCAAGTTTAACATATGTAGCCTTGGACACCAATCAATAATAAGAGTAATAAACATGGGTGGATACAAGGACCTTAGAGAAAAATTGAAACTTACCAACTAGGAAGAGAGGCCTCTTGATCCAAAAATCAATTTTATTATCCACCCTCTACACCACATAATTCCATAGGTCTAAAGGGGATGCTTGAAAGGAAAAAGGAAAGCCATGGAATTTGAATTTTTATCCAAGTTGAATCCAATAACATTTGAAATTTTATAACCAAGTTAGGATGGGAGTGTTAGACTACTTGTAACACTAGGTTTTCTTCCATTGAATAGAAGATCCAAAGGCCAAGCATAAAATGCCCAAGGATTCTATGGCATCATTGATATATGTCTCCTCATCAACAAGGTTGAGAAAGTAATTATCAACAAAGTGTCTATTTAACAATTGATTTTGAGACCAAAAGAGATTAATTCCCTGAACTAAACCTCTATAAGTGTAGTCAACAAGTAGGTAACTAAACCTTTCCCTGCCAAAATCTAGAGGGATTGAGTAAGTGGGAAACCTTTCCTAATAGATTTGAATAGACAAAAAAGTTAAGATTGCACTCCATTAATGGTTTTATAAGCACCAACATCTTGAAAAATCATACTAACTTTTTGCACAAAGTGTAGATACTAAAATTGAATATTTATAGCATATCAATCTTGTACATTTGACAAATACCAATAAGGGCTCTACCCTTCAGTTCTAGACCTTCCCACTTTCGAAAGGCTCGCATTGACCATATCACTATGACTAAATGGTTATCTTATAATTTGACCCATATCTTTCTAATGACCCAAACAACTTGTACATTACATAAAGCTTAGAACTTGGTATATATCCTTCACTATCAGTTACAAATTTGTACCTATTTTCTAGCCTTCTGGACACTACTGAATATAGAGGGATACTAGCATCTACGCTAGTGTCCAGATCTTTATTTAGTGTCAAATACTCAAAAGTAATCCAAATTGTAAATTATTCAAAACCAATGAGTTGACCTATTTATCATATTGAACCCTATCATGAGATATTTTCAAAGGGTGTGGCATAAATACAAGTCTAAACTTTTTCATTGTTCATCTAGCAAATACCAAGAAAGCACCTACCAAGACTCATTCAATCAATTACACACTCAAGTTATTCTACCCTATTCATTCCTATTAATATATCAGTCATAGGAGCAGTCATATAAAAGATCTAAAGCATCCAAAGAACATCCCATGAGTTGTATTTTTCAAGTTACAAGCTAAATCACCACATACATATACATATAACATATTAAGCCATTGTTCACACACACTCCCACACACAGGGGATAACAACATAAGTATGAGTCCCTCCTTAGAGTATTGGATATGTCCTCATATACACTAGGGATAAATTAATTTAGTAGGTGTTTATCGAACTCACCCTATGTGAGAGTTGAATGTGTCTTTTCTAATAATTGGTACCATTGAATAGCTTCGTGTTCCAAGATGAATGAAACTATTGGAAAATTATGATATGTGGGAGTTTTATGGAAATAAAAATACTATATTTCCATATACAACCAACTAGTAGGGTCATCTTCAATGAATTTTAGAAAATCTAACCATGTTGAATGATGTTAGATCTTAGAGTGTGGTGGGTTATTTTGAGTTTTGCCCATTGCTAAAACTATGTACATTGTTTTGGATTATGGTATTATACTTGGAATTAAATCCATTAATTATATTTTCCAAGTCATCAATGAGATCTAGTTTGTCCATTTTGGATAATTGTTGGAGTATAGTGGATTGTGTTACCTACATTGTCCTAAGGTCACCATCTAAATTCTTTAAAGAAATATCCTAAGAACATTGGTGCATAATTGTGGATTCTTTTGAGGAATTTTTTATGTATATATAATTTTACCAAAATGATTAGCACAAATATAAAATTAATTTGGGTTAATAAACAATAAAAAATCTATATATTTTCTATCTAGCTCTTCTACTAACTAGCTACTACACAATATTTAGAGAATTGTTATGGAATATTCTAAACCTTCTCAATTATGTTATTAATGTATGCCATAATATTCATACCCTTTTCTAGCTTTTGATGGTACCGTGTTTCCAAAAAAATAGCTTTGCATCTAGGACTCCAAAAACACCAGGGATAACATAGGGAAGGCTATTATAGGGTGTGTCCAGTCTATGAACTCACAATAATATTGATCTTGTTTGTGAAAAATCTTAGCTCAATAGTTCATATCTCTAACTATAGATAATTTAACCATCTCTTAGTACATTGTCTTATCTCTAAGGTACAAAGTGAGTAACTTCCTAGGGTTAACCGCTTATTGGTGCATCACAAAATACAAATAACTAAAAGCTTCCCATGACCAAAAAAATAGGTGTTTTCAATATACCAAAAAAGTACTTGGAAGTAAAAATCCATGTATAACACTAAGGCCTAGGCATTATTGAAACACAACTCACTTCACACACTGATATTGTCATTCTTAGCAAAAAATGACATCTATCTATAATATTTTAAAACCCCGTTACAAGGTTTTTAACCTAAAAATAAAAATGAACTACTTGTAGGGGGGAAGTGAGAAATTTTGGGGGAAAAAATCTTAATTCCACCACTTCTAATACCACTTTTATATCACCAAGATCCTGATTGTGTAAGGTGAGAAAATATTGTGGACAGTCATAAAAAGCCCTAAACTAGTGAAACTACTACAAAACATGGCCCTAGAAAGCACTCTGATACCAATTGTTATGAATATACTTAAATAAATAAACCAAGAAAAATAATACTATGTGAAAATGAACATACTCAACTAACTTAAAATTAATTTCAAATCTTTCTTATATTCAAATATCACATGCCTCTTCATTGAGGCAACCTCCTTGACAACAAAGCTCAGATTAAAAAATATATATGGATGATTTTCCTTCCTTAAAATATCAATATATATGTATTATAACCGTAACCCTAATATATAAGGTCAAACCTTACATAGGCACATGAAATAATTAATAAATATTCTTATTGCTCATGGGTTGACATCACATAGAAATGGGCGCCTAAGATAACTAATAAACTAATCCTATTCCAATGTAAAAATAATAATAGATGGTCAGGACATTGGGGTATTGAAAAACTTGTTGGAAACACCATGACTGAGAGGGGGGAGTTGGGGGGGGGGGTGAATCAGTCTTGAATTTTTTTTATAGATTTACCTTATCATTCATGAACTATCAAAACAATATAGTAAACTAGAAACACATTAAGAGCCATGTGAATGAGATAAGAGAATAACACACATAACACTTATTTGAGTGGGAAACCCCCAAGGGGAAGAAAAAAATTGATGATGCAAATGGACTATTGTCTTATAAGTCAAACATCAAAATTTAGTGAAGTACCAACTTCCCTTGGAACCCCAACCCCAACTAGCCAAGAACTAACTTGACTACACTTTAGCAAGCACCTATTTTCAAGGAGGCACCAACCCCTAGATGATTCAATACCAACTCAGCCACCTCAAAAATTTGATCATCTTTATAACCCTTTATTTCACATACAACAAATGATGGTCTCCTTCTTCAACTCTTCAAACATTTCTATCCTTCTCAAACTGGTCTCTAGCCTTCTTCGCTCAATTAGGTCTCTTCAAGATATATTAGGTCATTTGAACTTGATTGTCATATATATTACCCATGTTAGATATTAATGATTATTTATCTACAACCTGATGATGGTCTATATGACCTCTTTTTTCTATTTAAAAATTTATATCTTGTACTTTAACTCTCATCCATTCTAACTCACCAATTAGTTTGATTAGGCCTTGTTCTTATACTAAGCTCTTGATCATACACCTCTTGGTAGGCCATACACACTTGATCACTTATATTTTCAATTAAATAGGCCTTATAACATGCCAAAAACATGAAACAAACATTACAATAGGTCAATCATAGTGTGCAAGACTAAAAACCCCTTTTTAGGCCTTAAGGAGACCTAATTCAATTAAGCCTTCATTAACACACGTTACCCTTTAAAATATTTGAAACACTCTAAAAATTATCACACGATAGGAAAATATCAAATAATACTCAAATATACCTTAACCAAATTTACTTTCGGTCCACAATAACTTTTAGGTCCAACCACCACTTTAACTCTTCTCAAAACATTGTTCATACTAGGCCTATGCATACCCAAAAAATCTGTCTTGAACAACTAAAGCATAATCACATTTTTTACAAAAAACCAAGGGAATAAATCACACATAATGAGGATAAATGACCTTAAAAAATTCACCAAGTTCATTATAATTCATTACATAGGGTAAAAGGACTCAAACCCTTCTCTACAAGTAACCCACTCAGAACTGTCAACTAGATTCAAAACACAGTCATGGAAACATGAACTTCTGATACATGAAAGGGAATACTTAAGAATTTAAAATGCATGAATATGATATTAAAAAAAACTCAAAACAACTTACAACAGATATATCATAATCTCTAATATCAATATTGGTCTTATAGATCAATCTCATGACTTCACTGTACACAAACCTCACTGAGTTAGACAAGTCAGTTTGAGAGTAACTTTATGATATATAAAATCATATCAAAGTATTATATCAAATATGGAAAAGTATTACAGTTATTTAAAAATATTCACATGCATTTGGATTCATCCCTAGTCCATGATAACACGTCCCTAATCAACTTCTCACTTTTGCCTGGTTTTCTCAATGTTTGCACCACTAAGTTTGTTAGTGACTATTCAACTTGTATGACTAGTTTAGCACCCATAAAGGATATAACCTGATCAAAAAATACCATGGACATAATATACAAGTCTCAATATTCAACCTTCATCTAATTAGCAACTTTGACTCGATCAACTCTACCTGCTACAATAAATCTCTAAAAAATAACACCTTTCTTATAGGATCCACTCACTTTCCTAAAAAAAATCACACTTGGAGATGCTTGAGAGATTTTAATTAATTATATAATAGATAAACTATCCAAACTAATCCATTTTGAGCACTTTAGAATAATTTATTTCACATTGGGTCACTATTAGGGTTCTTTGAAGGTTTAAACTATCCCATAGTCTTAATGATCATTCATAGAGCTTAGACCCTTATTCTAAAAAAAAATGCTTGTAAATATGATATAGGAAACTTCCCCATCTAACATTAAGAGATTAGGTCCTCATTATATGTTGCAAGTGCTAACAAACACTTGAAAAAACTTCTCAGGTAGACAACTCTTCATTATGTGCACTCGAGAGGCCTTAAAACTTATTTTCATGCCTTTTCTTGCAAACCTTGACCTAAAAATTAGTAAAAACACCTATTAAAGCCTATCAAACCATTGAAAATTCTCACATTATCATTCTTGTCTTGAAATCTGGATCTCATACCTCATTTGGCCACCATCTCTCTCTTTGCTCTTTAGACCTTGACCTGCAAGCTACAATAGGTCTCTAAGCTGACCTTCTAACCACTGTCCAAGATCTCAAAACCTCATTTTAAAACTCAAAAAACCTCTCTCATGATAAAACATTTTCAGTTATTCTTCATATGTCTTATTAAAAACTCATGTTGCTTCATTAGGCCAAGCAGGGTCTAGAGGTGGTCTAGTTACATACTAGGTTTATAGGTCTTACCCATGTATGATTACCATAAGATTCACCTGAGTGATCTAAATCCTCATAATAATGCTCAAATAACCTCACAAAACCTCTTATATCTCTATAAATTCATCTCACCATGCCACTAAGCTCATACCTTCTCACAAGGTTTCTTCATGTAATGACCAGTGTTATGACTAGACTTCTCAAGCACTTGAAGCTTGAAAACTAACCTTGAAACACTAATTGATGCTTATGAAACTTGTATTCAAAGATTATTACTTAAAAATGTGCTTACCTTGACCTAAAACTTGACATCAACCTCAGAAGAATCATCAAATTGCCTTCAAATTCTCTCTCAATAGAGAGACATTATCAGATCATTTTAGACTATTACTATGAATAGAAATGTCTAAAATAAGATATATAAAGAAGGAATATCTATAAATGTACATTATATATCTTTGGAGTTTCTATATTAATCTATATATTACATCTGGGCATCTTCAAAGTGTAACTAGGCATCTTCAGAGCATGACTGGACAAGTCTTTGGAGCTTTGTCAAAACATCTTCAGAGCTGCCTGATAGATCTTTAGAGTTTCAATAGAACATCTTCATATCTCACATGTTCTATGCCAAGTCTTCATATCATGTATACAAAATCATACCTCACATATCATGTATCTTGACATCAATGACATCAACCTTGACATCAAATGATATCAACCTTGACATCAATGACAACACTTCTCAACATCTTTGTAGCTCATTGTGTTCTATGTTGAGTCTTCATATCAAGCATACAAGCTCATACCCAACATACCATGCATCTTGACATCAATGACATCAAGCTTGAAATAAATTGATATCAATCTTGACATCAATGACAACACTTCTCAACAACAAAAAAAATGCTCAATAATCTCCCCTTTTGTCATTGATGACAAACCATACTGAACACTGATCATCCTTATCTCTTCATACTGGTCTTTCTCCACTTTTTACATAAATGACAAAGTTATGTATGCAATTCTTTGGATCACACTCCTAGCAACCAAAATACTCAACACATAGAACTATGAGTTTATGAGACATAAAACAAACATGCTCCCTTATCTCCATGCTTACCTTATTGGAATAAATCACCTATTCTTGGAGTTAATGAGCATGATTATCTCTCCCTCAATACTTGAAATTTTCAATGATTGATAGGGGTAAGAATTACACCCAATTCCTATCTTAGTGTTTAAAAGTTACCTTTGGAAGTGGTTTGGTCAGGATGTTTACAATATGATCCTATGTAGAAACATATTCAAGTTTGACACTTTGTTCACTTACTTGATCTCTTAAAATATGATACTCAATGGGAATATGTTTGGTCCTTGATTGCATGATATGGTTCTTTGAGATTCTTATAACACTTGTATTATCATAATAGATAGGGCTAGGACCATCATACTCCACCTTGTAGTCTTATAGGGTCTATCTCATCCATAGGACCTAAGTACAACATGAAGATATTACAATGTACTCAACCTCACAAGTGGATAAGGCTACTAACGGTTGCTTCTTACTTATCCATGAAAATAGGTACCCACCTAAGAAGAAGGCTCCTCCACTGGTACTCTTCTTATCATCTATACTTCCTACCCAATATGCATCTATGTAGGCTATCAAATTAAAATCCTTGCTTCTTGTATACCACAATCCATACTCCATAGTCTCCTTGAGATACCTGAGTATCCTTTTGACTACTTGCAGATGATTCTCCTATGGATCTACTTTAAACCTTCTTATGAGACCTATTACTTTCATGATGTCAGGTCTAGAGGCATTGGTATGCACCAAACTTCCAATCATTGACCTATATGACATCTGATTGACCTTTGAAGACTCATCTTCCTTGCTTAGCTTACATCTTGTGATCATGGGTGTACTAATTGCCTTGCAATCTTCCATCTCAAAATTCTTCAACATCTCTCTTATGTACTTGGCTTGTGAGATGAATATATCCTTTTCAGATTAAGTGATTTAGAACCCAAGAAAGAATGATAGTTATCCTAGCATGAACAAATCAAATTCTTTCTTCATCACTTCTAGAAAGGCCTTTGTCATATTCTCATTATTTACACCAAAGATGATATCATCCACATAGATAATTACTATCAATTGATGGTCATCTTATGTCTTGATGTATAAATTACTATTTACAATTCCTCTTTTGAATCCTTGATCCAACATATACTTGTCCAACCTAGAATACCGAGATCTAGGAAATTACTTTAGACCATAGAGAGAATTTTTTAGTCTGCAAACATAGTCTTTGTCATCTGATAGTGAGAACCCTTCAGGTTGCTCAATGTACACTTCTTTTTCTATATTCCCATTCAAAAAGGTTGATTTGACATCCATTTGGTATACCTTTAATCCTTTGAATCCTGTATAAGCTAGAAATAATTTGATGGCCTCTAATCTTTCTAATGGTGCAAAGGTGTCCTAAAAGTCTACCCCTTAAACTTGTGCATATCCCTTGAATATCAATATAGACTTGTTCTTAGTGACTTATCCATCTTCATTCAACTTGTTTCTAAACACCCATTTTGTGCCAATGACATTTTTGTCTTTAGGCCTAAGAACTAGTTACCAAGTCTTATTCTTCTCTATTTTATCTAAATCCTCATTCATAACACCTATCCAAAATTTGTATTTGCTTGATTATATATGAATATGAGGTTCAATCTTGGATAATAGAGAAAAATTCTCTTGATTTAGATCACTTATCAATCTTCTCTTTATTTGCATACCTACATTCTTGTTGTAAATGATTTGAGATTTAGGATGATCTCTTTGAATCTGTATTGAGGGTCCTTTTGAGTCTTATCTCTCTTCAACTTATTCTTATTCATCATAAACAACTATAGCATCCTCATAATTATTGAAGTCCAAATTATCTAAAGTATTCTTTGACTATAAGTGATATTTCCTTTTCTCATCAATATTCACATTGGTACTTTCTACTATCTTTTGTAGTCTCTCATTATAAAATATATAGGCTGAGCTCATTGATGAGTATCCTAAGAATATGCCTTTATCAGATCTAAAATCAAACTTACCCAAGTCTTCATCATCTCTTTTGATGAAATATTTACTCCCAGACACTTTAAAGTGTTCAACATTTATAGGTCTGCCCTTCCATAGTTCATAAGGAGTCTTGTTGCCATTAGTCCTTATCTATCCTCTATTCAAAATTTAGATATCACTACTTACTACCTCTCTCCAATATCCATAAGATAATATAGACTCATTCAGCATAGTTCTAGCCATCTCTTGAACTGTCCTATTCTTCCTTTCCACTACCCAATTCTACTGCATTGTCCTAGCTATTGAGAATTATCTCCTTATTCCATGAATCTCACATAAGTCATCAAACTCATTGGACCAAAAAGCTCCTCCTATATCAGATCTTAGGTACTTGATATTCCCATTCTTCTCATTCTGAGTAAGGGCCTTGAATGCCTTGAACTTGTGAAGAGCTTTTAATTTCTCTTTCAAGAATACAACCCAAGTCATTCTTGTGTAATCATCTATGAGTAACATGAAGTAACTATATCCTTGAATGTTTTGAATTATTTTAGGCCCATATAGATTAGTGTGGATTATCTCCAAGGGTTTTTTGGTAGAGTATTCCTTAGACTTGAACCTTCTTTTAATCTGCTTACCATGTTGACATGACTTATAAAGTATTTTTGTAGGTTTAATGATATTAGACATGTTCTTCACAGACTTCTTATGCTAATTTTGACTAGATTTTCAAATTTTAGGTGACCTATACTTTTTTACGATAACCAACTTTCATATATCTTGCTCATGAAACATCTCTCCTTCTTGATCTCATGCAATACATATTGGTTTTTCTCAGTCCTCTTGGCATTGCCAATTAGCCTTCTTAATTTGGCTCTCCTTATCTCACACCCTCTATAATGAAAGGTTATTATGTGTCCTTGATTACACATTTGACTAAAACTCAACAGGTTATGTTTAAAACCTTCCACATACAACAAATTTTGGGTCTTGGTCTTTCCATTATCCAAAATCAAGACACCCTTGCCAATTATATTGGCAGTTGTGTTATCCCCAAGATTCACTATTCCTGCAAAATTCTTCTTTAATGAGATGAAATTATTGTCTCCTATTATGTGGCTTGAGAAACCACCATCTATATACCATTTCATGCCTTCATCTTGAATGTGAAAGGCAGTCTGAGCTAGCATAAAATCCTCTTTGGTATTCTGTTCCTCCTTGGCAAGTAGTCCATCTTACCTCTTGAGCTCAATATGATCCATCCTAACTTGCTTTGGATTCTATACCAATGCTTGATCCTTTTTATGCATTCTGGGAGCTTCATATGTCTTGTTGAATCTTTTAGGCCTTCCAAATTTATTAGAGTAGAATCTTGCAATGTGTCATGTATTATAATAAATGTAGCAAACAACATTCCTATAATTACCATGGTTCTAAGATGACTTATCCTTCATTTCATTAAGATGACTAATTGGTTTTTCTTGTTGATATTATTGACTTGTTTTGACTTCTCATGCTTTCTCTCAAACTTGCTCATATTGTCTATTAGCTGCACATGCTCAACCTTCAACTGGTCATACTCAAATTCCTTTCACTTGAAATTTGTGTTGAGATCTTCTAACTGACTACTAAGATCATTGATAGTCTTATTTTTATGCTTCAAATCATTAAGGGATCTTATGAGCTTAGCTTTAAGGTCTACTTCAGCTTCTCCTTCTTCACTATCATAATATCCTTCTTCAGCATAGATGTTGTCTTCTCCCTGTTGATCACAAGACATCTTGTGCATCTTAGGATCACCTTCAAGATTTTAGACTTGTCACAAAGGAATAGGATCTGATTTCAATTTTTGGAAACATAATGATTAATAAGGGGGGTGAATCTATCTTTAAAAATTTTTACAACTTTACCTTATCATTCATGAACTATTAAAATAACATAGTAAACTAGAAACACGTTAAGAGATATGAGCGTGAGAGAAGAGCATAACACACATAACACTTATTTGAGTGGGAAACCATCAAGGGGAAGAAAATCCATTTATGATGTAAATTGAATATTTAAATAGAAATCAAACATCAAGAATTAGTGAAGCACCAACTTTACTTGGAGCACCAACCCCAACTAGCCAAACACCAACTTGACTAAGCTTTAACAAACACCTACTTGCAAGGAGGCACCAGCCCCCTAGATAACTCAATAACAAATCAGACACCTCAAAACTTTTATCACCTTCAAAACCCTTTGTTTCTCATAAAAAATATGATTATCTCCTTTTTAATCTCTTCACACACTTCTATCCTTCTCAAACTGGTCTTTAGCCTTTTTCGCTCAATTAGGTCCCTTCAAGATAGATTAGGTCATTTGACCTTGATTATTATCTAAAGTACCCATATTATATCTTCATTATTGTTTATATACACCTTGATTATGGTCTATATGATCTCTTTTTTCTCTTTAAAAATCTATATCTTCTGCTTCAACTCTCATCCATTCTAACTTACCAATTAGGCCTTATTCTTATACTAAGCTCTTGCTTGTACACCTCTTGTTCATCTATACACACTTTATCAATTATATTTTCAATGAAATAGGCCTTATAACATTAAATAAACATGAAAAAAACATTAAATAGGTTGGTCATACTGTATAAGACCAAAAACCCCTTTTTAGGCCTTAAGGAGACCTAATTGAATTAGGCCTTCATTAACACACGTTACCCTTTAAACTCCTTTGAACACTATAAAACTTATAAAACTATAGATAAATATCAAATAATACTCAAATATACCTTATAAAACTTCAATTTAGGTCCACAACACCTTTTAGGTCTAACTACCGCTTGAACCTCCTCTCAAAACACTGCTCATATTAGGCCTATGCATACCCAGAAAATCTGTCTTGAACAAATGAAGCATAAGATTTTTTTTTGAAAAAAAACATGGAAAAAAAATCATACATAAAGAGGATACATGACCTTAAAAAATTCACCAAATTCATTATAATTCATTACACAGGGCAAAAGGACTCAAACCCTTCTCTTCAAGTAGCCTACTTAGAACTGTCAATGAGTTTCAAAACATAGTCATGGAAACATGAACTTATAATACATTAAAGGAAATAACTAAGAAATGATAATTAATTAATATGATATTAAAATATCCTAAAAATAAATTACAACAAATATATCATAATATCTAATATCAATATTTTTCTTAAAAACCAATCTCATGACTTCATTGTACACAGACCTCACTGAGTTAGACAAGTCAATTTGAGAGTAACTTTATGATATATAATAACATTTAAAAATATTATATAAAATATGGACATGTTTTATAGGTATTTAAAAACATTCCCATCCATTTTTATCCATCCCTAATCCATGAAAATACGTTCCTAATCAACTTCTCACTTCTGCCTAGTTTTCTCACTGTCTGCACCATTAGGTCTGTTAGCGACTAGTCAAATTGTATGATATGTTTAACACCCATAAGAGAGATAAAATTATTATAAACCATCATGGACATAAGATACAAGTATCAATCTTCAACCTTCATCCAATTAATAACTTTGAATCAGTCAACTCTACTTACTACAACAAATCTTTGAGAAACAAGGCCTTTCCTGTAGGGTCCACTCACTCTCCTAAGAAAAAAATCACACATGGTGATGATTTAGAGAGTTTAATTCATGATATAATATATAAAATAGACAAACCAATCCCTTTTTATGACTTTATAAAAAGTTATTTCACATCGGGTCACTATTAGGGCTTTTTGAAGGTTTAAACCATCTCATAGTCTTAACGATCATTCATAAAGTTTTACCCCTTATTCCAAAAAAAATTATTGTAAATTTGAGATAGGACCATTACCAATATAAAATTAATCTATTAGGTCCTCATGCAGATGATGTATGTGTCAAAAAACACTTGAAAAACCTTTTCGGGTAGACAACTCTTCATTTTGTGCACTCAAGAGACCTTAAAACTTCTTTTCATGCCTTTTATTAAAAACCTTGACCTAAAAATTGGTAAACAAAAATATAAAAACCTATCACACCACTAAAAATTCTCACATTCTCATTCTTATCTTGAAATATGGATCTCATACCTCATTTGGCCACCATTTCTCTCTTTGTTCTCTAAACCTTGACCTACAAGCTACAACATGTCTTGAAGCTAACCTTATAACCAATATTCAAGATCTCAACACATCATTTAAAACATAAAAAAACCTCTCTCATGCTAAAAAAATATCAAGTATTCTTCATATGTCTTATCAATAGCTCATGTTGCTTTATTAGGCCAAGTAGGGTCTAGAGGTGGTCTAGTTGCATACTAGGTTTGTAGGTCTTACCCATGTATGGTTACCATGAGACTCACTTGAGTGTTCCAAAGCCTCATAATCATGATCAAATAACCTCATACAACCTATTATGTCTCTATGCATTCATCTCAATAGGCCACCAAGCTCATACCTTCTCACAAGGTTTGTTCATGTAATGACTAGTGTCATGACTAGACTTCTCAAGCACTTGAAGCTTGACAACTGACCTTGAAACACTCCTTGATGATTATACACCTTGTATTCAAAGACTATTACTTCAAAACATGCTTACCTTGACTTGAAACTTGACATCAACCTTAGAAGAATCATCAGGTTGCCTTCAAATTCTCTCTCAACAAAGAGACATTATCATATCATTTTAGACTATTACTATGAATAGTAATGTTTAAAAGAAGATATCTAAATAGGGAATATATATATATATATATATATATATATATATATATATATATATATATATATATATTTGGAGTTTCTATATTAATTTGTAGAGTATAGTTGGTCATCTTCAGAGCATGGCTAGGCATCTTTAAAGCATGATTGGACATGTCTTTAGAGCTTCATTGGAACATCTTTAGAGTTACCTGGAAGATCTTCAGAGCTTTAATAAAACATCTTTGTAGCTCACTATGTTCTATACCGAGTCTTAATATTAGTCATATAATATCATACCCCACACACCATGCACATTGACATCAATGACATCAACCTTGACATCAAATGATAGAAAACTTGACATCAAATGACAATACTTCTCAACATATTTGTATCTCACTGTGTTCTATGCCGAGTCTTCATATCAGGCATACAAGATCATACCCCACACACCATTCATATTGACATCAATGACATCAACCTTGACATCAAATTATTTCAGCCTTGAAATTAATGACAACACTTATTAACAACAGAAATAATGCTCAACAAAACTCTTAGTAATGTGCTATTATCCCTCAAGATATAGAAATAATGAACATGAGCAAAAAAATGAGGTTTTTCTCTACTAGATTCCTGAAGAACATGTATGATATGGATCATGTTCACATAATGGAGTTACAAATATAATGGATGCATAATAAGAATCATGGAAAAACAAAACTAAAACAATAAAGAACATGCCATGAAAGTAAGGTAGGTAAAGATGATAAAATGCATGGCTAATAGATGATAAGTCATAGAGCAAACACTTAAAACATTGGAATGAATACATAAAGCATGTCAAGCAATGGAAGGCACATCAAACATATATAAGACACACCAGGGATATCGAAGTAATTAATGCACATTGGGAATATGAAAAACATGTTGAGTAATGAAATCACATTGAACACGTAAGGCATATAATCATAATATAGATCATGGAAGAAACCTAGAAATTGAATCGGGTGTGTAAAAATATCATAGTTATTTATGAAATAGAAGATATAAGTATATTAAGTCATAGGCACATCAAACATGATATAAAATATAACATGTATGTAGGGACATTATGCATATAAGGAAATCATATATCATGTGCATGAATATCATTAACATATGGAACAAGATGCATGACACATCAAACACATAAGCATGATATAAATTATAATATACATCATAGAGATAATCATGGAAATCATAGAAATAGTGGACCGTATAAATGGAATATCCTGTAACGAAGTAAGGAAATACCCCACATTTCCCTCAAAGTTTATCCTAAATTAATATGGAATTTCCCCCATCCCACTATGAAAATTCCTTAATGCACCTACAAGTTGTTGAAATTTTTGCATTTATCTTGACAAAATTATCAATACATTATATGAAAAAAGTGAACACATGCCTTCATTTATGTGAATATGTGAGGCATGAATGTGATTTTTTTATAATATAATCATAAGGTAGATAGTATTACAATCAAATCAATAAATTAAAATGTAAAAAATACATGAAATAAGATTTCATACATGGTTACAATCATAAGCAATTAATGAATAAGATTAACCATTAATAGAATCTTAAGTGCCAAAATTATTATAAAATGAATTAGGAGAATAAGATCTAAATATGGGATGTTGAGGCACCTAATAATCAAGCCATAATGAGACATCCTTTGAAGCATCATCTTCATCATTGTTACACTTAGATTGGAGATCACCTTTATTAGTTTCAGTTCTTATAATTGTATCATGTTTATAACCCTTTGATTGATAAGAGACTATAGATTGGTTGTGTTATTTATCTAGAAAAGACTTATGCATTTATACTTTATGCTCTTTAACCTTTGGTATAAACCCTAGCTCCTCATATCTAAAGACTTCATGTTATCATTATTTTTGGAAACTCTTTATCTCTATGAATTGTAACCACCTACCTTCACTACAAAATTTCATGTGTTTGAAGTTGAGATTATGAAAATCCTTTTCGTCAAAATTATGACACCTTCAAGATAGGGTGTTCATGCCACTCATATTCTTGACTTTAATTTTTGAAGAGAATCGTAAGTCTATCATAAGGGTGTCAAAAAAATTTACATCGTTTATCTATATTAAATTTTATTTTTCCTTGATATAAATCATTTGTTTGGTTATCCATAGGGTGTTGTTAAAATTAAATTAAGTATGATGATGAGGTGTGGGTGAGTTGGTAAAGTGGCTTGGCTTGGTTGTGTCTAGCCCCACCCAAGTTCAAATCTTATTGGGCATGTGTGGTTGGTTATGGCAGTTTGTGGTGTAATCGGGGTAGTTGGTTGTAGATCTTGTAATTATGTGTCTAGTTATGGTTGTATGTGGTGTATTTGAGGCATGTTGGTGATTGATCTAGTATTATTTAGGGATCTAGGCTCTCATTTGTGTCTTAGATTGGTTCGTAGCTCCAATCAAGAGTGATGATCAATAAAATAAATTTAATTTAATTTAAGTATGTCATAAAGGTGTTGTTAGGGTGTCATAAATTTATGACACTCTCATGAAATTTATACCCCTTATTTTAAAAATATAGAAGAGAAAAGGCAAGCCTCTTATGTTTATAATCCCTCCATGTGGATTCTTTATCCCTTTGCACACTGTTCAATATCATTTCTTATCCCTTGTGCACACATTTATTTTATGTTTAACCCATATATTCCTTGAAATGGTACCCTTAAGTAGAGGAGGTTTTCATGGCCAAAGAATTAGTTATAAGAAGAAGAAGACAAGTGTAGTTCTTCATAGTGGAGAGATAACTTGGTAGTAGATCAAGTCCCTCTAAGACCTTCACTTCAATTTTTTGAACTTCAATGGTGTTTATTGGAAAGAAGTTACATGGACATAATGAGGTGCCTTACATATAATTTCAAACACATAGAGCGACATGAGGGCATGCATCCAGTTCAAAGGAAGAATATGTAGAGTTTGCATTCCAATTTTATTTTTTAATAATAATTTAGGGTTAATTTAGTAGAATGTTTTATGTTTTTTTTGGGGATCTGATATAAAAATTAAGGATTAATTGTGCATGAAATTTATGGTTTTATGCATATCTATATTAAAACATTAAGGATTAATCATGCAAAAAGTTTAGGGTTTTGGGGGATCTACAGTAATTAAGTGTTAATTATGCAAAAACTATAGTTTTTTTAGGTAATTTGCATAAAAACCTAAAGGCATAATCATTTAGATTTTTATAAATTTTACCACATTTTTAGCTTCATTATTAGGTTGGAGACCATTCTAATTGACTCTAACTTTAAATCTTATCTTATTTTGGAACTTGACACCGTTAGGGTTTGGAGCATTTGATGCATAATTAATCACGTTTGCATATAAAAGATTGATCTCAAAAGCTTTACAACATGAAAAAGTTTGTCAAAATAATTGAAAGTGTTGAAGGCCACTTTGTACTTAATAATTAAAATTAAACAATTGAAAACTAGACTTTGAGGCTCACTATCAGGATGTTGATAAGTTATCTTGGTAACCATAGTCATAATTTAAAACACATAGTCACTAATGGTTTCATTATGTCCTTGTTTGAATTGAGATAAATTTATAAATATGACCATCAAATTAATATTGATTTGAATATGGGCTAAGAATTAATCAACTAAGGTTGTAAAAAAAATTACAGATCCACATAGTAAAGTATAGAACCAATCAAGTGCATAATATTTCAAGCTTGTAGGGAATAGATAAGTCAATAATCTTTCATCATGAAAAAATACTATAGAAGAAGAATAAAAGACCCTAATATGACTAGAATGATCTCCTTTCCTATTAAATAATTCAAATTTTGGAGTAAAAAATCCTATTGAATATGGATAAGAAAGTACTTCATAAGCAAAAGAGTTTAGAATAAGATCATTAAAAGTGACCGTATTTTTTGGATTTTAAAACCCTTGAGACACAATTTTGATTTGATTTTAAAAGTCATGCAATGTTACACCACAATAGTCATTTCAATATTTGGAATAGAAGTATAAGTATAATAGGTTGGAACAATAAAATAATGCAACATAGAAGGATTAACAATATTTGAAGCAATTTGAGAAACATTATATGTTAGAGATTGTTGGTCAAGATAAATCTTAGAAAAATGTTGAGACGTTGCACGAGCTTGAGAAACTATTGAAACATGTTGAGAATTTTGAAGAACTTGATAAGAAATGGGAATATGTTGAGAGATCACAACATGTTGAGAATTAAAATAAGTACGTGGATCAATATAAATAACATTAGAAGATATAGAAACTTGAGTAAGAGTAGGAGTGGAAGATACTTGATAAATGACTCCATGAGAGGAATATGTTGAAGCTCTTTGATAAAATTATTCAAGATATGAAGTAGATCAATATATTTTGAAGGAAACTCTCTAAATTTAGGGGCATGGTCAACATTATGAGTACTCATGTATCCATTATCTACCTTATAAGGTATCTCTTTAATGTTAACCTTATCTCCGACTCTTGACTTATGGTTTGGCTTACAACTTCTTTCACTAAATTCATTAATCTAGCTATTTCATTATGTTTTTTTATCGACATGTTCCCAATATTTTCAGCCCTATCTTATTCATCTCAACAAGTTTTTTGATCACCATATACTTCACATGCATTATCAATTTGAGATCAATTCACTCCATTATCATTCAAAGGCACACGATTTCCATCACTTGCATCATGAAGTATAATTTTTTGAGCAACACTAGTTATCTTTTCAAATTATATTTAATTTTGAAAGAAAGATCTAGAATTAAGCAAATGATTTTAATAAAATCAACATGTTCATGATTAATCCTAACAATTTTCTAAGTTACAATCACATATTTAGACAATTTAGGTGGTGAATTTAAAAATATGAAAAGTACTCACCATACAAACACACTATGGTTTACAAAAAATATGTAAATAGATAATGTAAGATTTGGAATCAAACACAATGAAGTTGGAGTTATTATATCCAAGATCATATAATATAATAAGCCCTAGAAAATTTTGATTTTCCCTATAATGAAGCAATATCTAACCCTAAGATTACATGCAAGACAATGTGGGTTCACCAAAATATATTATGAAATAAAGGATTTACTCTAATACTGTGTAACAAATATCCATAAACATTTAACTAGGCTAAATCATAAGCACTTAGCACAAATCAACCTAGTCAATCAATTCCAAAACCAAATAAAATGAGCTGGCATACAATCTCTAGAGATGTATCTTGAATATCGCAAAGTCTGATGACATTCATCAACATCTAACTGTAAAAATATGCATGTAGAAACAAGATAGAGCTGACCTAAAAACTTGTGTTGAATAAAGAATGTTTTATGGATGGTATGTACTCTTCAAACAATGTCTAGACCATATCCCTACTATAGGAAAAATGTCAATAGGTTTGAATGTTTTTGATGAATATGTCTAAGTGCATCTGGTATTCAAAAATGTTGCTTAGAATAGATCTCCTTCACTCTAATCAACTGCAAGACATAAATTCTTCCTCTTACCCTAATTGGAAAAAAAACTTGCAAAAGCATAATGGAAAAATTCTTTTAGGGCATGCATTACATCACAAAATAGTCAAACTATCTTGAATTCAAATTAGGACCCTATTGGCTCCCAAACCAACCTCCAATGGTAAAAAGGGGGGAAAATGCGAACAAGGAATGAAGGTACTTAAGCTAGAAAGGATCATTCAAAAGAGTGTAGCCCTAGAGCGTATAAACCCTTTAGAAAAAGACAAAAAGGGAGCTGGAAGGGATTGAGAGAGGGGTCAAGGATAATCAAAAGTTAACAAAACACGCCAATAACTCCTAATTTGGGCCAATAATCAATATGCTTATAAGCATGATAAAATTATAAAATCTAACTATTAATAAATACCTAAGGGTATTTTTAGGTGTCTACACAAAAATCATAGATGCTTCTATATATAACATCTTAATTAATAATAATTGGGAAGGATCAACCCTTTATACATGAGGCTAACTACTATAAGTATCAAATATATATTATATTATGTAGACACCTATTTTTTATCTAGAGATAGTTTTAGTTGTCAAATTGCATTATTTTAAGGCACTTGTACACTTATAACTTATCAGCTAAGATTCAAATCTTCTTGACATATTTATTGAGGTTTTGGTCAGCTGGATCTTTCTTTTTCTTCATTGTCTCTTTCTTCTCCTATCTTTAGTTTGTGGAGTTACGTGATTTTCCCATCACTATATAGTGTGCCTAGAATATTAGATTATACAATTATGGGTTTGTCGTTGTTTTGATTTGGTGAACCCTTTTATGTGTTCTTGATTTCTCATATTTTCTTCTATTAGACATCAACTTACATGCCAATTCGGTCCAAGTTTGAATTTAAGAGGTTTATAAGTACACATGTACATTTATGCATATAGGACAATGAAAATTGAATGTGAATGTCACTATTGATGAGTGAATTGAAAGAAAGAGTCAGGTTTTTATTGAAAGAGTAAAATTTGGGTGTTTAGAGTGTAATTTGATTCAAGATCAAAGTCTCCATTTGCATTATGTGGTTTGTTCATGCTAGTGTGAAAAAGTTGTATAAGGACTAGGGTTTAAATCCTCAAATTGCTTGTTGAAGTGCATTGAGTGTTGTCTTCCAAACTTATTCTAGAACATGGGTTTGATGATAATGGAAGGATAAAACATGCCCCTCATTGACCCCCTCATTTTTATTGGTATTTGATAAGCTATTAGCATTGCAGAGAAGGAGCTTAGCTTTCTACATATTTATGCAAAATTTAGGAAAAGTTAGCGAGGTTTTTAGAGCTTCAAAGCAAGTGAACCAGGTTGTGCAGGGGATTATAAAAAAGAGCAGGGGCCCAAAACTATACATTGATGTTTTTAGTAGGCCTCAATGGTTTTGGTAGTTTAGGAAAACTTCATTGTTTAGTTCGAACTTTTTTGGGTTTTATTTATCTTACCATTTGGACACGTTTTCTAGTACATGTCTCTTCTTACTATCTTCAAATTTGTGAAAATTCAAATATTCTTCTAAAACCCTCTCCTTCACTTTCTAAAATTTCTAGAATATTTTTCTTTTCAATTAAGTTTGATTTTATTTTTCTTTTCTAATTAAAATTGAATTGGTGTAAGTGAATTTATTGCATTTTGATTGAAAATCACTTTTCCTATATTACATATGCCTTTAATCTATAAGTCATCCATTGGTCCATATATATTATCACTAAATATATATTATATTCTTTTATTTTAGTGAATAAGTTCTCTCTTGATCCATGATTGAAAACCACTTTTCCTATATTACATATACCTTTAATCTATTAATCATCCATTGTTCCATACATATTATCACCAAATATATATTATATTCTTTTATTCTAGTGAATAAGTTCTCTATTGATCCATCATATCTAAAAACTATTTGTGTCTGCAACAAGTTAACTACTCAACCTATTTATATAAATATCATATATTCATTTGTTTTAATAGATAAGTTCTTTATTAGTCCATCCTATTTAAAATATTAATTATGCGTACTTTGAATTAACTACTACTTCATAGTCTATTAATATAATAGCATTTCTTTAATTGGATAACACTAGTCATATTAGTAAATTCTTATGATATTGTAAATTAATTTTTTAATTGGATAACACTATTTATATTAGTAAAATCTTATGATATTGTAAATTAAAAAAAAATGATTTCTTGAAATTGTTATATTAAGTGAAACTCAATCCTTCAAGAATATTATATCCCATCATATTTTTTTTAAATTCTTTTAAGATTCTAATTAATATTATATTTAGTTATTCAATTTATTGTTGGGATGCATAAGACCATTGAGATGACTCCATTATAAAGTAGTTCAATTTTTAAACAAATATATCTTTTCAAATAAAGTAATTCACTTTTTTAAAAAAATTCCACATAATAAATACCTTTCAATTTTTTATACTAAATCAAAAAATTGATTAATTAAAAAATAATATAAATAATTAATATTTCTTACCCAAAACAAAACCAACAATCTATATATATATATAACAACCATTTTTACCTCTTACAAGAAAGCGTTTATTGAACGTGGTGTGTCTCTTAAGCCACTGATTTCTTGTAACTCAATTCTTCAAACTTGGTAGGCATCTCTATGTGTAAAATATTTGACAGGGACATACACATCTTCGCAATGACCACAGTAATAAGTTCACTCACAAATTTAACTAGGCAGTAGTTATATGGCGACTTGTCCCATGAGGAAGATTTTTTCTGATCATCCAATTCAGGGACCCCTTTTTTGATTGAAGAATATATTTTTTGATTTTATAGTCTTCTAATATTTGTTTTGGGTATTTATTCACTAAAATCTCCTACAAATTTATACTTTCATGGATGGCATGACATCTACACCTTACCATCATGAACATGATTACAACCCTTATAAATGTGACCCCTCTTTTAAATAGGTCGTACATAAATGTTTCTATGCATCGAGATAATCTGCTGAATAAGTAGTACAGATCTCATCAACACATTTAATTTGTCATAAGGCAGCACATCTGCTGCCTGTTGTAGCACTGAAAAAATCTCAAGATTTAAAACAATTCAAAACATGGCTGCTGCAAATATGGCTGAATTAGTGAACAGATACAAACCCCACCTTGCCATGATTGCAATACAGTTTGACTATGCTGGAATGTACATTATAACAAGTGCAGCCCTAGGCAATGGGATGAACCAGTTTGTGTTTGTAACATACAGGCATGTGATTGCCACATTGGTCATAAGTCCTTTTGCATATTTTCTAGAAAGGTATGATCATGTGAAATATTGTTATAATAACAAAGTTTCATGGATATGAATCAGGAATATTAGTTACTTTTAATTTGCAACATCCCTATATTTCCAAATTGTAACATTCAGGAACCTTGCAGTTAGTAGGTATCGGGGTTTATATCTTAATGATCGTAAGTTACTATCATCCTCACCAATTCGACGACAATCTTTTGATGATAGAGTGAAGATGTTTGAGCCATCAATCTTAAAACACCTTGAAGCCTACAAGGAACAAAGCCATGTCCATGCCTAGTGTGTTCAACCAAAATTATGACAGCATTAAGTGGACTTCCCAATAAACCATAGCTGCTGCACATAAGAACCAGTTATTTCTTATGTATAACTTTCACAGAGTAAATTTCGTGTCTGATATGGTGATGATGATGAGAAGGGTAGGTGTTTCGGTTTTCTTGATAGATTAATCTCTGAGTAAGATAATAGCTTGATATTTTTTCTCTTTTTTAACAATGCTATTGATGCAGGGAAAAGAGGCCTCCGATGACTTTTCCTGTTTTCTGCAGAATTTTTCTCCTTGCTTTATGCGGGTAAGCATGGTTTTTCCATGCGCTATGATGAAGCGTTTTGGGTTCCATGGAATTTCTATAAATCAATGGATTCGGACATGCTTTAAAGTTTAAGCGTTCTGGGTTCGATAGACTTTTTATAAGCCTAATGTGTTCGGATATGCTTTCACAGGATTACCATCAATCAGAATGTTTACTTTGCAGGGCTACATTACACTTCTCCAACATTTACTTCAGCCCTAAACAACCTGGTTCCTGTGGTAACATTTCTAATGTCTATTACCTTCAGGTACAGTAATTTATGTTTGATGAAGTTTTTGGGTCCCAAGGAATTCATGTTTACTTCAATTACAGATTTCTTTCGTGATCCAAATTCCACCTAACCGTATTTTTTTCCATCTGATATTTCCCCAGACTAGAGGCCCTTGACATCACTTGTAGGGGAGGGCAAGCAAAAATATTAGGAACTCTCATCAGCTTCTGTGGGGCATCCATCATGACATTGTACAAAGGGCCTCTAATATCCAGTCTATATTCTTCAAGCCCCCTTGTGTGGAATAGCTTATTTCAAGTCCCAAATCATATATCACAGAATATGAAAGTTGGTCCTCTTCTACTTCTAGGGAGCTGTGTGCTCTGGTCCTCATGGATTATGATGCAGGTCATTTATTCCAACCTTTACCTATTGCCACGCACATAAATATTCAATATGTCATTTTCTTACAGACCTTGTCATCTAGATCTGATTTTCAATTTCCAGTAACTAAAAATTGAGTGATCCACAAGAGCATCTCCTTAATAATACCACTTTAACATTTTTTTTGATTGAGTTTCAGGCAGAGACAGCAAGGTTCTATCCAGCCCAAATGTCAATCACAGCAATAATGTGTTTTCTGGCAACAATACAGTCTACCATTGCCACATTCATATTTGAGCATGATCCTTCAGTTTGGAGACTAGAATGGAACCTTGAGCTTCTTAGTGTAGCTTACACTGTAAGTCCATGTAAAATGAATAGAAAAGTTATTTTGTCTTATTGTGCAATTCCATATATACCGTGTGGAATCACAAATATTGCATGCTCTTGATTGTAAGAACCTCAAATAAACCTTTTGCTTGCAGGGGATTGTATGCTCAGGGATAACATTTTATTTATCCACTTGGGTCATTCACAAGAAAGGCCCTGTCTTCATGTCAATGTTTACTCCATTGGTGACAGTTATTGTTGCACTACTTGGTGCCATCATTCTCCATGAAAGTCTTCATGTAGGAAGGTTAGTGTTTTAGATATGTTATAACCATATCCACTTACAAACCCAAATCTTTATATATATGAGGTGTGGTATTTTGTTTGTCTTTCTAGTTTTCTTGTATCCGAGCATGGTGTTTTTGATGATTATGGTTGCAACAAACTTCCAAGGTTTTTCCACATATAATGATGGTAATGCTGTTGTGTGTGACTCAATGGGTAATTTGCAATGCTTTTAAATTTTTTTTGTAGCTGCTAATCATCAAAGGCATGTAGAATTTTTGTTGCATTGAAATAAACACTGAGATTGTTGTATCCCATTCTTTCATGCAGTGTGGGAGGGACAGTGCTCATTGTGGGTGGTTTGTACTGTCTGCTATGGGGCAAAGGAAAGGACATGGAAAAGAGGGGAAAAGCAATGGGGAAGGAAGTACATGGAGTTAACCATAATGAGAAAGTTCAGCCTAACCTACATTCCAAATGTATAGACATTAAAGAGCCTTTGTTACCTATAAGCAAAAGTTCTGATGATCATATTTGATAAATTAGCCACCTAATGGGTACTCTGTTGGCGTTAAATTTTCTAAAGGCAAGGATAAAGTCTGGTAAAGACAGATTGTATTGTCATGTCATGTGACAGTGAAAAAGCTAATTTCTTGCCAAGTGGACTTCAAAATATAGGTGAAATGTCACTGCAGTAAATAATATTTGTGTAAGTGAATGAAAGATTTCAATATTGTCCATGATACCAAGCAGTTTATGAGATCAAGAATTGTAATAAAATTGTTCCACGCTAACACATTTACATGACATCAGGGCTGCCTTATTAGCTTTAAAAATTTTCTGATTCCTTTTTGATGTTAGATCTTTTAATGTAGATTTGATAAAAAATGTTGTTTTGTCTAGTATCACCTTCTCAAATAAATCAGTTAGGTACAAATCGGTTTAATAGTCTACCCTCAAATTATCTTTGTAATAAATATGGATGTCACTATAGACTACACATTCCATGATATAGTGACATTCTATCTCCACCTAATTGCTGTACTTGCTTTTTCTCTTCTTTCTTTTCAATCCAATTCATTTCTTGGACTAACTGATCAAACTTATCATCAAAACCATTTATAGTTTGATCAATACTATGAACATAGTTTTGAACACTATCTAATTTATCAGTAAAGGAATGTATAGTGTTGAGATATTTATCTACATTGTCATGGACTTCTTTGACATTTTTTCTGACAAGGTCAAGGGAGTCTCTGATATTATGTACAGTTCCTAATGGAGTCCAGATCTGTTGGACATCTTGATAGAGGTTGTCAAAATTTTCTTGAAAATGAGAATTAAATCTAACAATATAATTCCTATGTTTAAGTTCATCAGATCACTCCTTGTCTTCAAGTTTTGCAGATTGAAAGGCATACGAAAAGTAATTAACTTTTATCATTTCATATTTATAAAACCTTTCAATGGAGGCCATCATCCACCTCTATACAGAGTTATATCATCTTCCTTGTAGAATTCAAGAGTTTTGTCTCTTGGCAAGGCATACATAGACAAAGGAGGAAACTTGTCTTCTCCTTGATTAACTTGTTCATCTTCTAATTCAACAAATACATTTCTTTTTCTAGTACATCTGCTGGACTGACTAGAAAATATTTCTCTAGAAGATTATCAATATTTAGCAGAGACTTTATGGGAGAAACTTCTAGGTAAAACATGATTTCTACATGATGAACAATATCAGAATGAGTTTTATCTTTATGCATGTTAGGTGTAGAATAGGGCTATCAAAATTGCAGAGTATATTTGATGGACACGTGTTTGACTTGCACCATTTTATCTTTTGCATATATTTTTATATGTATTTGGCCTTGTGAGCATAGCAATAGACTTTGGAATATGAAGTTATTTCTTTGGACATAGTGAAACGCTGAAATATTAAGTGACATCGCTTTGTAAAATTCTATATATAGTGCTCAATTGTATTTAGATATGGTTCCGATATGATAGAGATTAATCTATATCGTTATGAATTGATTTTTATATGTGTCTTTTATCATTGTTTTGTGTAGTGAATACCCTATTTACTTTAATCTGTTAATTATATAATTTCTGCCGATTGTTCTGATTCTATTAAGTCTACGTTTCTATTCATAACAATCTATGTTTTACTTGTTAATGAATATATCCAATCTGAATTACCGTCTGATGTTTATTTTTGTCACTTCATGTGTAAGCTATCCCTATATTAACATGTTATAAAGGGTTTTCTAGGAACCTCTGCTAACAATGGTACGATAAGCTTGGACTTTTTTGTTGAAACATGTTGAGATGGCTACCAAGGCAAAGAGATATAGAAATATGGCTCAATGAAATAATCTAAAATTTTATAGAAGAAGAAGCAAAAAGAATAGGGAAGACTACAAAAGAAATTATTCAAGACCATATCTATGGAGAAATGTATAAAATTTTTTGGTGCGAATTGCTTGGGTTGGTAGCTACGTAGTTATCTAGATTGAAGTATTATTGTTTTTAGCCAAGAAGGATGGAATTCATAGCTTGGTCAGAAGGAAAACTAGAAAGCCTGTGAAATCTAGATATTGATTGGACTCGTACGATAGACTATTGGACAAAGACTACCATTGATGAATGTATCACATAATTTTTTATACACACATATTTGGCTTTCGAAGCTATGCAGGACCTATTTGTTAGAAGAATCCACAGAAAGTTACTTCAGTGAGTACCTATTCTGATACAGATTTTGGTTGTGAAAAAATTCATGGTGCCTACTCCTGCCAACATGGAGTATTCGCTTCAAGCATTATGGGGATGGGTGTGAATTAGGAGTGAATGATGTAGAGATGAGCAGAGGTATTTGAATTTGAACCCAAAATATGGAGGATGAAAAGAGCTAGAGTGAGAATAAAATTTTGGGATTGGAAAAAGAACTACGACAACAAAGAAGATGGAATAAATTGAATAAATTAGATTTAACTACAAATAGGAGTAGGAATAAAGTAGAGGATGGTTAAGAGAGGGGATTTTAGAGAGAGTCTACACAAGATGCTGGAAGTGTAGAAGGTAGAGAGTATGTAGAGTAGAAAAGAGAAGGGCCCAAGAAGGAAGAAGAAAGAAATGAGGATAACAAGGATATGAAGCAGAATGAAGAAGAAGAGGAAAGTAGGATAACATAAGAGCAGTTAAAGGATAGGAGTAAATCGTAGTTAAGAGGAAAGATATTGTTTGAATTAGGGAAAGAATATTCTTGAGAAGATATTATGCACAATTACAGAAGTATCACAAGTTCAAGATCATAGACAAAATAAGTTGAGGACATAGATCATTCATTTCTTGAGTATGCATCCCCCGAGCCCAATTTATCATTAGTTAAAAGATTACAAAGTGCAAAGGAAAGGATAGATAGAAAATGGTTTGAATCATTTATGGATAAATTTGGTAAGATTAGTGTAGAGACTAAGAAATCAATAGATAAGAAGAGGATAAAAGAGTCTAGATTCACTTTTGAGACTAGTTTTAAGGCACCTATAAGAACTAGTGTAAAAAGGTCTACAGTGGCAATTACTAGTGCACAGAAACCTGTAGTCATAGTTACTAATGCATATCAACATGTAGTAGCAGTTACTAGTGCATAGATGCCAAAAGTAGCAATTGAAAGTGTGCCAAATATGGCATTGAATCCAAAATTGCTTTAACAAAATATGATGTATATACAAACCCTGGAAGTATTTGTTAACCTATGACATGAAGTGGCAGGTTAAGGGACTAACCTCTGAATATATAAAGAAGTGTGAGCTCATATGAGATTTAACATGTCGAGCTTTAGAGTTTATTTGTAAAAGGGATTTTAATGTCTTAGATATTCAACAAGTTGAAGAGTAGCTAATTGCATAATTTAAGATCAATATGTGATCGAGTTCGACTACTCAAGATCTAAATAAGATTTGGCAATAAAGTGAAAATATGTATGATATTATGATTGTAGATTTTTAGATGTGATAAATAAAATTGATTTTATCACAGAGGACAAGGACAATGTTACCTATTTTATAGAAGGGTTGTGATCTAGATTTAGATTTTCAATTACACAATTCTAAGTTTTGACTGAAACTAATGTTTGAGAAATTGTCTTATGAGTTGAACAAATTGAGGACTATGGAGACACTCCAATAGCTAGCTCCAAATTTGAAGCAAAAATTGATGCTTTTCTCAAGAAGATGGATGAGATGCATTAAAGTGATAGACCTAAATTGAGCTTATGGTGTATAAAGTGTGGCCAAGAAGGGAATCATAGGAATAATTATCCTAAACTCAAAACATAGTTTCATGAACTATGTAGAGAGGTAAGGCACACAACCTCAAAGAGTCATCTATTACAACAATACATTCAAAAATCCTAGAGTTTGTAGTGTAATTTTTTCAAATTGACCAATCATGATGAGAAGAGTTATTAAGGTTTGAAATAATTGAAGGAAGACATCACCGAGAATGTATTCGTAGTTCAAGTGCATCATTTACCTATTGTGAAATAGGGAATTCTAGGCCAAAAAGTGGAAATGACTAATGGGACACAAGGCGGTCCTAGGTGGATGCCTTTATTGCCTCAATATCAACCCTAGGGTCTGACTGGTTGAACACCATTGTATCCACAATATCAATATCAGTCTTTATATCATAATGTGAGTCCTCAAAATCAATAATGTAATAGGGTTCCAACATTACTTCAACAATAGTATGATGGATATAATACATAATAAACACAGTAAGGAGTATTTGTTAGGCAGTGTCACACAATTGGGGATTTCAACATAATAGAGGAAGATATAGAGGAGGGTACTGAGGGGGATATCAAGGAGGTCACAACAATGATAAATGGCAAGCTTTCCAACCCATTCAATGTTATTTGTGTGTTGAGTATAATCATTTTGCATGAAATTACCCCACTAATCCCCAGAGATAAATGTACTGCATTTATTTTAGAGATGAAGGACAACATCGGGCTGAATATTATTTAGTATTATAAAAGTAAAGAAAATAAAAGAATGTGCACAATGTGAATATGATAAATGCGTAACCTAGGTAAAATGCATTCATGCAAGTAGTCACTAGACAATAATGCATAGATCAAGGGTTGCCTCCATTAGAAATGTTGCAAGATCATGAAATCAAGAATGTGTAACTGGATAAATATATTGATCATACTATAGAGAAGAGATTGATGTATCAATCTATATAGGTATTTTGGGACATACAACCTCAAAGTGCATTGGAAGGAGATGACATAGCTATTAACACAAATGTATGGGAGAATTATGCAAATTATGAGACAGGAAGGTATTGTGACTACATTGACATATTTGTTGAAACTATTCAGTACTCTATGCAATGAAGTGACAAAAATTACAAATCTTTTTCATAATCTTCTAGAGTGCACATAGCTAGGATAGTATCATATTGATAAGGTGGTTTGGTATATCAAATCTAAGAAAGCTTGGGATGTTGACTCATGTATAGACATTGAGCTTGCAAGATATGAGATCCCTAATGCAATATTTGATTTTAGAAGTACTATCAACATGATTCCTAGATCTACTTGGGAGGATATTAGTAGGCCAACCTTGAGCTATAATGCTATTACTCTCAATCTTGTAGATTATGGGAGAGTAGAGCCAATTAGTTGATTGGAATATGTGGAGATTAAAGTGGATGAGCTGAGTCTATGAGGAAATTTTGAGATCATTAACATGAAACTAAACGAGACCCATTATCCTACCTTGATTGGTAAGAAATGGTCTTATGATGGCCAAATGACTATCAATATAGTATGTAATCAATTAGAGACACATCAAGGGGACAAGATAGTTATTATACCACTAAATAAATCAAAACATAAGATCTATGTTATCCCAAAATAACTAGAGTCACCTCATGCATACGGTGATAGAAGTTGGTTCAAAATCAACATAGATACAAAGCAAAATGCTCTATGATCTGTGAAATATCAGTTCTTTAAACCATAGCTTGAGAAACACATACAACTAAAGACCATAAAGTAACTGGTCTACAATCTAGTCTAACAAAGTCTCCAACTCTTCAATTTAAAATTGAAGGATGTACCTCTCTGTCTATACGATCTCCAATTAAGTCAAAGGTAGATTTCCTATATAATACAAGTAAAAAAATAATGGATTATATAGATCCTACTATAGAAGGTGTCTTACCTTGGGAATTGACATCTTCAATAAGTGGCAACTTAGACACACATATGTTGAATTGGGCTAGGGGAGATCATGAGGTATGGCCTCTACGAATGGTGTTCACCATAGAATGCTAATTGCCATAATATTTTATGATAGAGGATCTCAATCAATTTATCTTGAGGTTGGATCACCATGTATTGGATATAGATCAAAGAGTCAGTGCACTCAGTTATGCCTTGAAGGGAACTACTATGACATGGTGGGCAATGCATAGAAAACAAGATTTATGATGGGACTAAGCATGAAATTTTTTGCAAGTAAGATTTCAGTTACCACTCACTGTTAGAATAGAGTGGCCATCCTTCCAAGAAGATAAATATATAGAACTATATATTCATAAATGTGTAGATATATGGTCTACTCAAGGTGTTGAGCCAAGATAATGGGTGCATATTTTTAGCCACACGCTGATACCACTTCCAACTATGTGGTATATGCATTAGGAGTGCAAGAGGGAAACTAAACATTGGGTACACATACAAAAATACTTTATTCAAACTTTTGTGTTTGAATATGACAATCTAGTAGCACACATTGTATTGCAAAAATTTAAAACTTTTCTATGTTACGACCAGGTAGAAGATTTGGGAGCTATGACAGACTCATCATCGTAGAAAGAAGCAACTTGAGATTTGAATCTAGTGATTCATAATTACAAGGCTAGTAAATAGAAGCAATGTATTACTAAACCTTGTAATAAAATTAAAGATGAACTGAAAAAATATAGTGATAGTGATGGGGATTTTGATTTATAAGGCTTCTTTCAACCAAAGTGACAAGCAAAACTAATAAATATTAAAGCACATAACAAGAAGAGAAAAAAATATTATGCAATTTAAACATTCCCAAATAAGGAGAACAAAATCTATGAGAGGAACTACCCAATGGATCTAACAAACTATATAAAGAAACACTGAAGCAGATTGACAAAAATCTTGGAATGGAATCTATAGCCAAACTTGTGACTTTTGGAGACTACTAGGTTCACAATGAGATTTCAGAGGCATTGCAACTATTAAGAGATTATCAAGATGTCTTTTTGATAAAGTTCACATAATTTAAATATGTAGATCCATCATTAGGGGAGATGCACATTAAATTGAAAGAGTGCACTAAAACCATTAAAAAGTACCCATAGAGAGTAAATTGTAACATGATAATGAAAGTGAAGGTTGAGTTGGATCACATGCAAGAAACATGGATCATATATCTAGTAGAAAAGATAGATTGGGTTAGTCTTATGGTAGTGTAGCTAAAGAAGACCAACAAGATTCGGGTATGTGTGGATTATTGTGCACTAAATGATGCTTGCATTAATGATTCATTTTCCATTCCCTTCATAGATGAGTTTCTTTAATTAGTCATAGGCCACAAGGTATATTCATTCATAGATGGATTAAGTGGATAACATGAAATTCCTATCATTGAGGAAGACCAGGCTAAAATAACTTTTGTAATGGAATAGGTTTTGTTTGCATATAAGGTAATGTCCTTTAGTCTTAAGAATGCTCCAATAGTTTTATCTAGAGATATGGTAACTACATTTAAATATTTTATTCATGATTTTATAGAATTCTATTTAGATGATTGGGTTGATCTTTCTTTATCTGAAGATCATTTGTCTAAGCTACGTCTAATGCTAAAATGTTTTCAAACCCTGTACATTGCATTGCATATGAAGAAATGTTTATTTTTCACACCTTTCAATGTTTAAATTTGTCATATCATATGTAGTGATATAATCTTGGTTGACCAAGCTAAAATTATAGTAATAGTGGGGATGACACCTCCAACTAGTTCCATAGAGGTGTGAATCTTTCTAGGTCACACCAAATATTATAAAAAGTTCATCAAGGGGTACATAACCATCTTTGTGCCATCAAAAAAAAATATTATGCAAAGATAAAAAGTTTGAATGGACACGAAAATGTCAATTTTTTTTATTGAACTCAAACAAAGGCTAGTAATAGCTCTTGTCTTAGTTTTTCTTGATTGGAAGAAGCCATTCCATGTACATGTGGATGCATCAGGGATCACAATAAGAGTTGTCTTAGTATAGCCAGGGGATGGTGGGTTAGATCATCCTCAAATGTAGAGAAAAATTATACGACCATAGAGAGAGAATACTTAGCAATGGTGTTTACTTTACATAAATTTATGCATTATATTTCATCTACACCATTTAATTTTTTTGCATATCACCAGTCTTATGATACTTGGTTAACAAGCCTATGTTGGGTGGAAGGATCTCTAGGTGGCTGATGTTATTTCAAGAATTCCAATTCAAAATCAATGAGAAGTCTAAAAGAGAAAATGTGGGACTTGATTATTTGAGTAGGCTTCAGAATGGAGAAGAACTAGAAGAAATATAAGATGAATCCCCAGATGCACACTTGTTTAGAGCCTCTGTGATCCCTCACAATATAGAGGAAATTACTTCCTAGAAAAAGAAACTTTTCTTGCACATTATGTTGAAAGGGATAAGAAGCAAATAGTTACATGGGCCATTCCTTATAACCCATCAATGGATTCATGTATAATATTAGGAAGGATGATGTGTTACACATAGTAGACTTATAACATGAGTAAATGTAGCTCATTCATGAAGTACATTAAGGAGTCATATGAGGCCATTTTGCAGGAGAAGCCATTACGATAAATATACTACAGAGTGGTCTTTAAGGTTTTTTTAGTGGCCTATAAAATAAAAACCTTGGAGGTTTCTAGGTGAATTGATTTTAAAATGGTGGTAAATCAATTTGAAAGGTGATTAATTGTGCAGGTTAATTAAGTGATGGAACATCATAGATCAAGGTTTTCTGAATAAAAAACTTCCCTTAACATAAATATTATTTCATATTTGAGGTTTTTTATGTCTTTTTAGGTTGTATACGACTAACATCAAAATTCACATGATCATTTACATATGTTGATGACCATCTACATATGTAGATGGTTACCAACATATATCGACGATCGTCAATATATGCAGATAACTACTAACATATTTAAGCAACCATCTACATATGTCGATGGTCATTGGTATATGATGGCAGTTGTTTGCATATGCAGACAACCACTAGCTTATGCTGACGACCATCAACATATGTAGGCAATCATCAACATATGTAGATGGTCTCCAACACATGTAAGTAGTCATCTACATATACAGACAACCATCTACATGTGTGTAGACATCTGCTAGCACATGAAAATGGTCGTTAGCATAAGTAGATGACTGAAAACATATACATGTGGTTGTCAGAATATGAAGATGGTCACCGACATATATAGGTGGTCATATGCATATGCAGGCAACCATCTACATGTGCAATGTCAACCCACTAGCTGTAGATGGTTGACAAGAGACGTAGACGGTTGACACCAGATATAGGTGATAGAATAACATGTGAAGTGAATTTAACCATATTACCTTTCAAGGTACTGGAAAAAAATATTTATATGAATGTAATTTATTTTAAACAGTAGGCAAGATGACTCTAAAAAGTAACTTGCATCCTAAAAATTTAGGTGATTCTACACTATTCAATACCCCAAAAAATCACCAAATGCAGATTTATAAAATAGGAATATTCATGAATTAATGAAGAATCACCACTAAAATTTTCCTTGGTAGTCTTTGGTGGCTAAATTTATTTTAGGATGCTCATAGGGTGGGAAAACACGATGATGTTTACCAAATAATGGAAAAACTGAATCACCAAGAGGAGATGCCTTTGGTTCCAATGCTAAGAAAGCAACCTTTTAAATAATGGGGCATTGATTTTTTTAGGCCTATAACTCTTCCAAGTAAATGTAGTCATGTGAGATATATCATTATTGTGATAGTTTATTTCACAAAATGGGTGGAAGCTATTGCTACACCAAGTTACGTTGTGAAGGATGCTGCTAATTTTTTTACAAGAATATCATTATAAGGTTTAGTTGTATAATTAAATTGGTTAGTGATAGAGGAAATTACTTCCTCAACAACACAATCAAGACTCTTACTAAATATTTCATGATATTGCACCACAAAATCATGACCTATCATCCACAAGTGAATGGGCAAGCTGAGGCTTCAAACAAAGTATTGAAACACTAACGAAGAAATTCAATGTTCAAAAATATGATTGGGAGGATCACATTCATGTAGTTATTTTGGCATATCAGACAAATTATAAACTTGTGATAAGCTTCACTCTTTTTTAGTTGGTTTATGGTCATGAGATAGTTATGCCTATGGAATACATTATTCCTAGTTTGCAAATTATAATGATCATGAGGCTGGGCGATTAGGACTCACTAAAACACATATTGATGGATTTGGTCAAAATGGAGGAGAATAAACAATGAATTTTGTGGACATAGGAGATAAATAAGTTGAGTCAAAAATTGTGGCATGATTGTAATTTATGATCTAAGTAATTTTATATAAAGTTAGCTGTATTACTCTATGACAATAGATTTAAAGCATTTTTAGGAAAGTTTCCTATTAGATGGAAGGGACCTTATATTATTCATGATGTTTCACAACAAGGTAGAATTGTTTTACAGATATATATTGAATCATTCTACCAGGGTGTGTAAATGGTTAGGCTTAAGCCTTACCATCATTAATCTTTATCATTCATTTTTGGTAAAGAGAGAGGGTGCTGAGTAGCACCATGTAGTTAGGATTTTTGTCTAATATTATTTTCTTTTCTATTTTGTTTTTTTGGGGTTAGTGTGTTTGTATAGTGCAATATTTGTGTCATAATACATCGAAACTAAGCTTAGTCATTGAAGATCGTAAAGTGCGATCGATATACAGATTCAACTTGAAGGAAAGAAATATAGCAAAAGGAATATAATGGTAATCAATTAAGTCCATGAATGAGGTTTCAACAAGATAGTTACAAAAAAAAGATGATCAATGATTATTCAAAACTATTAATCATAATGCACTTGAGAGATGCATCTTTCTCAAAGCAGATCAAGTGGTAGAATTATAAGATGTGCTATAAAGGAACATGGATATATGAAAAAACATCTAGTCACATAAAATACATATCGTTAGATGAATCAAATATTTTCAATGCATAATAGTAACCATCATATCAAACAACAGTCAATTAACATTAATTATGGAGGTAAACTCATGTACAACCAGCTTAACACATTTAAACTCAGTGTTTAGATGGATTTGGGTGGCAAAGACTATATAATAGAGGGTTTGGACAACTCAAAGACATTACACACTTATACAAACAATAAATTTTTTTGATCTACATCCAAATCAGTTACTTATGCACATATTTTTCACCAGTTCCAGACCAATCAAATAAAGTGTTCAATTTAGTCCATAACAATAATCATATATAGGGTATACTTATTGATTCCACTCATCAATGCGTAGAATGATGAAATGGGGATTGGCCTTAGACTTAGACAAACCAAATATCATGATTTGAATCCCTTTGATTTTATTGATGTGGTAGAAGCTACTCTATTACTCCTAACCCACAAGAAGTAACACAAATAAGAGCAAAAGCATTTCAACATCCTCTATGAGGCTCTGATGTTGAGTGACTGATCAAATTTCCTAATTTTGGGTAATTATATGAGGTAGTTCTTACTTTAATGAGTATATATAACGGAGGTGTCATTCATATTTCTCAAGATATTGATCAACCTTGTGACCATGGTAAGAGCCACATGGCTTTATGCTTGAGGTAAATCACTATTTTCCTTACAAATCCATGGCTCCACCTATCCACTTGGACACCAAATAAAAATATACAAGGGTAGGCAGAGGAATACTCAATGATTTTGTGGAATATGATTTGGTGCACATCATATCTAAATGCGTCACCGAGTAGTTCTGATAGACAACCAAACATGCAAAGCAGGCAACCAAAGGCATTGTGGACATTATGTTTCGCATGATACACCTACACAAGGATTTCAATTAGCCTAAGTTTATAGCATCAAAACCCATAACAAACATTGAAAAAATTCTTGTTAGCACATCACAGGCATTGAATCCACCAAAAGGACCAGTCAACCCAGCTAGAGATTTTTGGCTTGATACTGCATTCACCAACATTATGTTCACTAAAATAGGGTAATATTATGAACATTTGGTGAAATTCAATGCGTGGTCATTGGAGATCCAAGGCATGATGATTTATCACCCTAGGGTACCTAAGTACATGATGTAGTATCGTGGACAACATGCATCTATTATAAAGTTTCATAATGGCATCCAAATCAAAGTGTGTAGACACCTAAAACTAGCCACCAATGGCTTTTGATCGGACTTCAGATTAATTCCTACCAACCATCACAAATTGAGCCTAAGAATCATTGAAAGTCCCAAATTTAATTGTGAATCATTTATCAAGGCTCATAATCATGTTGAGACATCCCTAATTAGGGTATCCTATTGTATGCAATAATAACCTCTCACAGATTCATCCCTAATCATCTTGTCACATCACAATAGTCAATTTGGCCTATGGACCTATTAAGTGGGCACATGAACATAAATCAAATATTCAAAAAGCTAAATGGATAATCATAATTAATTAATAAGCTAAACCAAATTAAATGCCTAGTTGAATTATACATGTGCAATTAATGAATTATTAAAAAATTAAATTCAAAAATATGAAATATCCTATCTTTTCATGATTACCTTTGCAAGTTGTCAAGCCTTTGGAAAAGATCTCAAAATATCTCTTTTTGGAGACCCATGCCTATTCATTGCAAATCATGAGTGTTTGACACCTTTTAACTATACTAAAGGTATGTTGACTCACTTAGGTTAGGTTTGAACCCATTCTATGTTTAAACTACACTTTAACTCACCTTGAGTTGGGGTTAGTTCCAAAGCCTATAAATATAAGCCTTTGCCTCTTCATAAGAGAGCTTAAAAATTGTAGAGTTATAATACAGGTTTTGTTGTAAGATTCATATCAATAATGTTATAATGCTAAAATCTCATATCAAGTAATCATAAGCCATATCACACCAAAATGGTGCCAAGGAGAGAGGGAGCTACACAAACTCCATTGTCAAAGACTCTTTGATCAAAAATTGAGCAAGCCACATAATGAATCATTTGGAGCATTCAAGGAAGGTAAGAGATTGTTTCTCTTTTGCATTTTTAGTTGTGTTTTCAATTGAATTTTGTTCATTAGCTCCCCCTATGATCTAGGTTAGAGACGTTAGCATGTTAGTGTGTTTATTTCATTGTTTTATAGATTAACACAAGACTAACCTCCTCTTTTTTGTCAAATTATTATGATCATAAATGGCACGCCTAGTGGGACCCAAAGCATCTCATGTACCAAGAATATCAAAGTGCAACTCATAAATTATCAAATTAATGCTTGAATATCTTCAAAATTAGAGTTTTAGCTTTGTTTTTGTTGTGTTTTATTTTTTGTGTTACTCATATTACACAAAGATCAACATCAGTTTGGCATAACTGACATTGATTTTGCCTAACCAACATCATTTCTATCTAACCATCATCAATTTTGACTAACCATCATTGGTTAGGGTGTGGGGTAGAACATGGCCTAAAACCTTGGATTTTGAATCTTCTTAAGACTCCTAGTTGTTATTTATTGGTTTTATTGACTTATATACTCTCTGTTTAATCACCTTATTGTAGGTTTTTATGGAGTTCTTATGCTAATTTGAGCTAACCAACATTTTTTGAAATATTTTGTTTTGCCTTCAGGTTCAAAGGTAAATAACATCGATCTTTATCGATTGACATCAATTATTTTATAATTGACATCAGTTCTCTGTTAACTGGCATCGGTCATAGGTGATCGACATCAGTCTCTATGTAAAAAAAATAGAGACAAACCTGAGAGCTCAATTTAATAACTATTTTTCTCATCCATAATTGCACTTCATCGTAGAAGGAAACTCTCTAACATTTGTAGGTCCCACATGGGAAAGTTCCAAATTTGAACATACTTAAGTATTGAGCATTTCATTTTAGTACCTAAAAATAATGGTTAAGTCTTGATGATTTTGTTTTAGTGCTTAAAAAGGAACATAGGTGTTTATATTTAGTTTGTTTTGTGAAAATTCTTACAAGTTTTGAAAATTTAAGGCCAAGGGGCCACAAAATGCATCAAACATTTGATTTGGTGCATAAAATTAACACTTAGATTGAAAATCATTAAAAGTGTTTTTTTATACTTCTTTATTTTTTGCAAAATGAAGAGTGCATGTATGCTCTCCCCCATCCCCTTTACGCAATTTAGGTGACCAAAAATGCCTTTTCCTTGAAATTTGTGCCTTTGTCTAAGGTGTGAAAAGAATGTTGTTAAAGATATTTGTTAAGCACAAAATATACTAAGAGAGGGGGGTGTGAATCAATATA
This sequence comes from Torreya grandis, assembly GCA_037957365.1. NCBI lineage: Eukaryota > Viridiplantae > Streptophyta > Pinopsida > Cupressales > Taxaceae > Torreya > Torreya grandis. Next base: position 1,485,198 of record JARHVA010003792.1, read on the forward strand.
TTATATATCTTTTACTTAATCTAATTCTTTTCTTTAACCACTTAATCACACATTCAAGTTATGCAATAAAACTGAAACAATAACATGCACCACACAAAAGAGAGAGAGAGACACCAAATTTTTACGTGGAAACCCAAAGTGGGAAAAACCACAGAGAAAAATCTCAAGTATATGAATAAGCACCAACTCAAATTACAAATTTCGCAAGAACCAACTTGTAGGAGCACCAACCCACAAGAGCACCAACCCCTCTTGTGTATAAAACACAACTATCTCTCAATGTTACTTACTCAACAAATGATAAAACTCTACAATATCTCCTGATTTTCTCTCCTCTTTTCTTATATAAAACAATTACAAAACCATGCTCTCTCTTGCATATAACACATGGCTTCTCAAGCCTTTATCTATATCTTTCTAAATGATCTTTAGCATTCACCCTTTGTGACCCTTCAATCCTCATGGAAAATAGCACCAAACTTACATGATCCTTTGTATCCTTGCATTTGAAAATTCACATGGTGACCCTTCATAAGCAAATGCATCCTTCCCTCTTTTGTCTTTATTTTGGTGACTTTTCGTATTCCTCAAAGTGTCCCTTCATGTAAAAATGCACCATACCCTCTTTTGTCTTCACATGGTGACTCTTGGAATTCCTCAAGATGACTCTTCATGAGAAAATGCATACCATTCCTTTTTTGTCTTTACCCCATGACTCTTTGACTTCTCCATGGGCCCTCTTTTGACTTATATGCAACCAAAAATATATTTGTTAATATTAAATAAATGTTAACACACATTAGCTAAGATATGAATATTAAAAACACCATTAAATGCAATGGGACCTTTATCACCAATGCTAGCCTTTGACATCAATGACAATATTTCCAACACTATCCCCAAAACCCATATGGTTTGAGTGATCTAAACACAACCTCCATAGGTCTTTTCACTTGGTCATTTTTTTTATGCAACTTGGATTATGAGGGGGAGTTCATAGCTTCTTCATGATTTATTCAGGGAATATTTGACTCGAGATTTCATCTCTCAACATTGTTTTAAACCCACTTCATGGTGGGGTATATAAATCAGGGCATTTATACTATGGTTTCTAGAGAGTTGAGTAGTTAACCTCTCCAATTGTAATGAAGACCCGAGTTAGGTTTGGCTAACCAGAGGATTACACTAAGAAGTACATGGTATTAATTTAGTCGGTATGAACTCAATTAACATGATGCATCTCTAGTGTTAAACACACTTAAGACCATATAGATGATAAAAAATTTAAGTTTTAGAATGACCCCACTTGCCACATATAAGTTATTGATGTGGGACAAGTAGCCTAAAGTTTCATGTTACTATATAATCTCTTGGGAGAAGGGGGGTGTAAAAACCCAACTACTTCATGCACTTTTATTTTTTTATTAACACTTAAAATCCTCCCAAGAGCATATATATAGATGGAATTCAGTGATACGATGCAACCTTGTCAGTTTTAGGATTTAGGATGCTTTAATTAGTTGTATTTGGTCTTTTTATCATTTACTTGCTTGGTATTTGAGTATAAAAACATTTATTTATTTGTGCCATGTCCAAAATGAGTCGTGTGTCCACATCACTCAATTATTTGAGGAAGTGTTATGCCATCCTTTTGACACCTTGCCTTTGACTTTAAATTTTTATCAAAACTATTGTGTGTCACTTGATCAGAACATGTAATGTTACACTACCCTTTAGACATTGTTTTTAAGTGTTTATAGAACTCTAACCCATTTTATCATGAAACATTCACTATTTATTCGAACATGTCTAACTATACTCATAATAGAGCCATGCACAATCCAGGGTATAGTAATGTGTTCATACAAGAAGACTTTATTCAAAATCGAGATGATGTCATTTATGAGATGGATCCTTATACACTATGAAACACTCAATCATGGGAACAAATCCAAGATCCTTTGGCCCACTATTTGGTCAACACACCTCCATACTTGGAGCAGGACCAAGAGAAAATGACACAATAACTAACTAGCATACATTTGGTTGTAGAACAAGTCCAAAAACAACCATAATATGTTACAATGCCATCAGCCTATGAGCCTTATTTGTTTGATTTTCACTTTCTTGCAAACAAAGATTAAGTCTTAATCAGAGCCATGGAGGTAGAGGATAAGTTTCTAGCATACTTTCCCCATGAAAACTTACCCAGTATAGTAAGAGTTCCTTACAACATGCCTTATAATCAAAACATTGAACATGCTTCTTCTATCAATCCTCAAACTATATTGTTGATTCCATATTAAGACCCTTGTATGCCTGTCATAGAAAAAGGCCTCATGGATGACCAATTCATATAGATGTAGACAACATACCAAGACTATATAAACTTAGTGCATAACTTCAACAAAATGACCATGTCAAATGATCCTCTTATAGATCTAGATCCTTCAATAGGAATATTAATTGAATTGACAAGCCAATAAAATTAGGGTATAGACCCATTTACATGAAGCACTTCAGTTGGAGATATATTCAATGCCCTGCCATTGAAGAAGTGTCTTCTATTTTTACATAGAATAGTGAGCCAAACATAATGGATAATATGCAAGTATCATCCAATCCAGATCAAAGTGGTGTAAATGCATAAATGACTAGTCCACAATAAAATGTGCCTTTATTTAAAAACATGTGTGGTTCACAAACATAGGGGGTAGGAGCTTATACCTTAAAACCTCAACCAACAACCTCTAATAATCAACCAACTTTTTATTCATGCACACAACCACAAGGATTAAGTAGTCAAGCAACGACTAGTACCATAGCTCAACAAAATGTGATGAATGTTACTCCACCACAATAGGTGATGACTAAAATTAAACAATAATAAGAACCATCCAACATACCCTTCTATTTCTACATAGAATAATGAGCCAAACATAATGGATAATATGTAAGTATCATCCAATGCAGATCAAAGTGGTGTAAATGCACAAATGACTAGTCCACAATAAAATGTGCCTTTAATTAACAACACGAGTGGTTCACAAACATAGGGGGTAGGAGTTTATACCTCAAAACCTCAACCAACTACCTCTAATAATCAATGAGCTTCTTATTCATGCAAACAACCACAAGGATTAAGTAGTCAAGCAATGACTAGTACCATGACTCAATAAAATGTAATGAATGTTACACCACCACAATAGGTGATGACTAACACTCAAAAATAATAGGCACCATCCAACATACCCACACAATAGAGGCAATACATTCTACCACCTCAATAGGGGGCAAACAATGTTCCACCTCTCCAGGTAGTAATGAACATACCTCTTTTATCATAGACCAACATACCAATACAATCACAAATGATGTCTAATCAACACAATCAAACCTTCAACATACGTCTAATTCTCAATAAAGATTTGCACAACTAAGAGGTTCTAATGTTCCATAAGTACCAATTAGGCAACAATTGCCTTTCATGCCAAATGTGCCACAAACTCAATGATAGGGCCTTGGTTCACAAGTTCCCTTTAATCAACAAGGTTTGACTAGTCAACAATAAGTTCTTAATCAACCTCAATAGGCAAAATACATCAACCCTAACCATATCCTTTCATATCAGTAACAATTTCTTCAAAACCAAGCCTACATATTTAATCCTAACCAAAATATCATACCACAATGCATGTAATTTCAAAAATCACATCCTAATCTACATATACATATTCCTGGTCAATTCCCTAGCCAAACTAACCTTCCATAGCAAACCATGCCTCCACTATACCCCAACCAAAGTAATCCACTTTTGGCTACCTAGACTCCACCTCAGGCCAATGTTCCCATTGGTTTCCTCGCACAAGAACTGTAATAAATGAAGGATGTAATTGTAACCATCCAAGCTAGGAAACAAACCAATAAGTTTAAGTTGGATGACATGTGTTCTTACCCTTTCAAAATGGAGTATTTAAAAATACCATTTTCTCTAGGGTATGAACCACCAAAATTTGACAAATACAAGGGGAATGGAGACCTCAAGGCCCACTTAACTAAATTTTTTGTTTCTTTTTTGCTAGTGGCCTATAGTGACATATACCTCCTACTATTGTTTCCAAGGAGTCTAGCAAGATAAGCTTTGGAGTGGTTTTTGAAATTACCTAAGAATTTAGTTTTTGACTTTGATGATCTTTCATGTAATATTGTGCAACACTTCTCCTACAATCTTGAACATGAGATTTTATTAGTAGATTTAATGCAAACTAAACAAAAGGCTGATGAAAGATTTGCAAGTTATCTACAATGATGGAGATCCCTTACTAGCCAATTCACCCATACTCTGCTAGAAAAGCAACTAACTACTATGTTTATCAAGAATTTTCATAGTGAGATATTTTACTTTTAGAACTATAGTGTGCACACAATTTTAAGGAAATTAGAAACAAATGTTTGTTGATTAAAAGAGCCCTTATTAATAAAGGGGTCATTAAACTTACCTCATCAAATCAAAACCAAAACAATGGCTAAAATTAGAACCAAGTCCAAGCGTAAGTGTCGCAACCAACCTAGGCCAATATTTATGAAAAGTCTAAGCCATTCAATCATAATAAGAGTTTTGCTAAAAATGGAGTAACCAAGTTGAGACATGTCCAAACTATGTAAATGCCATCTGCTTAGCCTACATCACATATAAAAATTAATCTTAACCAACAACCTCTTTAGCAAACATAGAAAACGTAATAGCCTAGACCAACACAACCAATGCAACAACCTTTGCCTTTGCTAACCCCTCTACTAAGAAGAAATGGGCCTGCTCATCACATTTTTAATGACCTTAGAGAGCCCATTAGATCCATGTTTCTCAATCTTGCTACCGTTAACATAATTATTTGGCCTATATCAAAGCACCATCTTGAAGGCATTCCCTATCTAGATTGGTATAGTCAAAATGAATTTTGTGAGTATCATCAAGTTAATGAACATAATTTGCATTGTTGTGTGTAAAATAAAAAATTAATTGAGAATATGTTGGAAAACATAGTGATAACATTAGATAATGGAGCTTCTACATCTAATCAGAATCTAGGAATTTATCAAAACCCCTTTCCACAACATAACAACCAACAATAGCAGCAACAACGACTATCACAACAATAATAGTATCAACAGTTGAGATAAAACCCAAAAAATTAGTAGTAATAGAACTAACAACATCAACCAAATGGATGGGACCAAGGCCAAAATAATGCCAAAAATCAACAAACCTACCATGCAGTTACACATGACTACAACAAGGTTGTAGATTATATTGTGGGAAGGTCACATTTTCACCATCTTGATCAATCCAAGACCAAATACTAATTGAACAAGACTGTTGCTAATCAATTCTAACCAATGAACCCATGCTAGTGATCCTTCATTGACCTAGGACCACATACAGGCATATCAACAAGAATAAATTACTACTTTTAGACCTTATACTGATAACTCATCATTGACCTATGACCATTCACATGTGCACAGACAACTGAGACTTATCCTATCTGGTCAACAACCACCATCATTTCCTAGCAATAATGGCTTTATATCTAGTCTCAATTTTGTAATCACAATTCAATGGTGAAAGATTACCATACTAGGACCATAGCCATCTATCACTTCACCCATTCAACCCACTATTCTGGATAGTAACAAGCCACTACCATTGTGCAGGAAAATATGTTTGATATTGTGGAATAACTACAAAATATGCCTACACAAATCTCCATTTTGGATTTGTTGCATATGTCCACCATCCAAAAAAACATCTTGACATATTTCCTTAGCCAATGCCAAGTTCCAAATGACATATCTCTAGACAAATTTCAAGCTTTGGTTGGACATCTAGCTCCAAGTCAATAATTAACCTTTAAGCGATATGTCATCCCTTAGCCTACTACATAACAATCCATTGTACATCGAAGTTATCATAACATGGCACAAAGTGAAACACGTCCTCATAGACAACAGATCGGGTCTAAATATTATGTCTCTAGAGCTCATTAAGCTTCTTAGATATATGACAGTTGATCTTCAGCTAGAAATGATCACCATTAAAGCCTATAATAATGAAGAATGAGAATCATAGGGAACCATCAGCTTGCTAGTTATTATCAAGCCCTTGATCCACAATACACTATGCCATGTGTTAGACCTTGATTTATCTTATAATATGCTTTTGGGTATACCTTTGATACATGAGATTCATGCAATCCCTTCAACATTACACTAGTGTGTCAATTTCTCCCATTTAGGTATGGAGGTTACTATTCATAGAGATTTATATCCATACAAACATTATACATTCTCGGCTAATCATTATACCATCTCGGCTAATGACCTAAGAGAATATTTGACCCAAGATATATTCCACATTACTAAACTTCCATAGAACCCAAAGTCCTATAGAAGACCTAAAGCTAGACCACCTTACATGGAATGGAAAAGAAAGGAAAAGGCCAAACTGCATAGTCCAACACCTATCATTTTCATACTAGTCATTGGCCAATAAGAAGACCTATTTGGAGATGATGAATCTTGGTTGTATAATGGAAAATTGGTCAATTGTTACCTAAATTCTAAGTATCCTATTTCAAACAACGTCATATCAAAGCTTGCCTATGTAGGGGGAGGCCTTGGGCTGAATCAATAGGGTCCACTTGAGCCAATTTTTGCCACTCGGTATAAAGGAACATATACTATTAGATTTAAACCATTTGGGGGTGACCCCATGTACCTTATTTGTGTTCCAATGCCAAGGACTAGTGATGATCATGTCAATGATGAAGTAGAGTATGATCATAGCCCTTTTAATGACCTATCCAATACCAATTTATTTGACACTAATTCCATTTGTACCCTTCAACCAGTTATTTGCCATAACCCACTTCCATTATATGATCCTCAACTTATAGACTATGACCAACAAGAATCAATAGTGCTGATTAAAGAGTTTCAAAATGATGAAGCATTGTATGATTTTCTAGGCCTAAATGACAATGTTACATTGGGAGACCAAAAATAAGGTTTCTCAATCAAATTGGATCCTACAACCTATTTTGGATAATGGGTGAACACCCTTAGCCACAAACAATGAAATAAAACTAGGAGGTCCCAAAGTGAAAACCTCTTTGAGGCACTTTTAGACCATGGAAATAGTAAAGAGAAAGGCCAATCTAGTATTGAAAACTTGTTTTAGGCACCATTAAATAGGGGTGTTCAACCTTCTACAAACATAGCTTAGGAGACGACCAAAGATAAACTTGCTTCTGGGTCCAAGTTTAGTCTTGAAGAACAATAGGATTTTAATTGAATCATCCAAGAGTTCCCAACAATATTTATCACATGGCCATCCCTACCATTGGGGGATTTTAATTCATCTTGCCTAGGAGAACTTAAAGAGCTAGTCCTAAAGAGTACTCTACCATTGCATGCTAGTTCAAATCTTTGCTGACCATTTTGGAAGATGGTTCAACTCTTCTTGTGGAAGATACTACAAAAGTTAACATTAGGAATCTAGATGACTTGAAATGGATCAAATTAGGTGCATTCCTCACTGAGGAGGAACATGAAGTATTTACAACCCTTCTGAAGGAATTTGTTGATATATTTGCCTAGGCCTATTTTAACATGCCTGGTTTGGACTTTGCCTTGGTTGTACACCACCTTGTGGTACATCATGATGCCAAACCTATAAAATAAAAATTGTGAAAGATGCATCCTCGCATTGCTATATTAGTCAAGATAGAGTTGGAAAAATTCTTGGAAGTGAGATGTATTTAATTGATTGACTAATTTATAGTGGATCTCAAATGTTGTGCCCATTAGTAAGAAGTCATAAGGAATCAGGATCTACACTAATTTTAGGGACATAAACAAGGCCTACCCTAAGGACAACTTTGCTCTACCAAATATTGACATGATTATCGATTCCACCAAAATATAAGCCAAAGTATAAGCCATAACTCTGATGCCACCACTAACCAATTTGAAGCAGTTTCATAGTTTGCAAGGAAAGATATAGTCTATTAGATGATTCATCTTTCAATTGGTAGACAAATGCCATCCATTTACACGTCTATTGAAAAAAAGGGTAAAATTTCATTAGGATGATGAATGCCAAAAAACTTTTAAATAATTAATGGACTATCTTGCAAATCCACCTATTTTATTGCCTACAATGCTAGGAAAGTCATTCCTACTAAACCTATCAACAATCGATAAATCCCTGGGGGCACTTCTAGCTCAACATGATGATAATGTAAAATATCATGCCATGTACTATCTAAGCCATACACTAGTCATGTATGAGCACAATTATATGCCCATTAAAAAATCCTAGTTAGCTATGGTCTTCACATCTCAAAAACTATGGCATTACATGTTAAACAACAAGACCATGGTTATTTCCAAAGTAGATCAGTTCAAGTATCTACTATCTAAAATAGCTTTACAAGGTTGCATGGCCAAATGGATCATGCTTCTTAGTGAGTTAGAGATAGAATACATCAACTAGAAGGCCATCAAAGGACATGCATTTATAGATCAGCTTACTAAAGCACCCCTTGTAGATATAGATTTGCTAACATTCCATTCCTAGACAAATCGATTATGACCATCATTGAAACACCTCTTAAGGAGAAACACTGGAAGCCATATTTTGATGGATCACTCACAACACATAGATTGGGGGTAGGTCTTTTATTCATTACACCATAGGGGGATCTAATTCCTAAATCATTTTGGATTAGCTTTCTTTACACCAACAACATGGCCAAATATGAAGCACTCATTGTAGGGCTTTGATAGGTAGTACAATGGAACATACCTCATCTAAAGGTTTATGGTGATTTTTAGTTAATCATCAATTAGGTTATAGACCATTTTTAGACCAAGGATGATAAGATGGTACCATATAAGGCCATGGTAAACATTCTCAAATAACAGATTGTTGATGTATAGTTTGAACATATACCAAAGGCTAGTAATAGAACAACATATGCCATGGCCACCATTGGATCTTTGATTCATCATACAAATACGATGAAGGAATACTAGTTTCTCATTGAAAATCTATTAGTGTCAGCTCATGAAACTTCAAACATTGTAATGATCTATGATATTATTGGTCCTAACTCTATATGGTATTCTAACCTATATGCCTATCTTCATGACCACATTCTACCACCATACCTATCCCATAAACAATCCAAGGCCTTTATCCACCATATTACAAGTTATACCTTACTCAAATCAACCCTATACTACCATAGTTTTAATGGAATTTTGATTCATTGTTTAAATTTGGTAGAATATATAATAATATTATAGGAAGTTCATGAAGGAGTATGTGGGGCCCACACAAGCTGGGTTGTCCTATCCAAAAATATCTTATGTATCGGGTACTATTGGCCAATGATGGATGCAGATGCAACTACATATGTGAAAAAGTACAATAAATGTCAATGACATACCAATTTGATTCATGCCCCAACCAAGAATTTGAAACTAATGATTACACCATGGTCATTTACTACTTGGGGCCTTGATCTCATTAGGAAGATAAACCCCACCTCATCCAATGGCCATAAAAAAATCCTTACTGCCATCAAATATTTCACTAAGTGGATCAAAACTATACCCCTCATGTGACTAGAAAGGAAATTTTTCAAATTCATATTCAACCACCTCATTTACCACAATGGTATACTCTTTGACATTATATCTGATAATGGTGGATCATTCAAAAATAAGGATGTCAAATCACTATGTGTCGAGTACAAAATTACTCAAAATTTTTCCATGACATATTACCCACAAGGTAATGGTTAAGTAGAAGCATCTAACAAAACTATTGTCAACATCCTTAAAAAGATTGTCAATGATGCTAGCCATAATTGGTACCTCCAAATATTCTATGCTCTCTAAGAATATCATACCAACCATTGCACTCCAATAGGATCCACTCTATATTCATTTGTTTATGGCACTGAAGCCATTATTCCCATTGAGGTTGAGTTTCCTTCTTTGCATATCTCTTTGAAGCATGTCTTGGACAATGAATAATATCAAGTAGATTGCCTATAAGAGCTGGAGTTACTTGATGAGAAACATCTGGCCATAGTAAATAACTTTCAAGCATACTAGAATTGACTCTGTGGCCACTACAATTAGTATGTTAAACATAAAATTTTTGAGCTTGGTGATCTTATTCTTAAATAAAACCCAAAAAATACCATGATCAAGAAGAAACATAAAGTCAATTTCAAACCCAACTGGATAGGCCCATTCATCATTGTTACAAACTATGGCACTAGAGCATACAAGCTCATTACACCAGATGAGGATTAACTTGATGAGCCGATGAACATTAAATACCTCAAGTGTTACTTCATTTGAGAGACTTGGTGTATTATCTATGAGGCCCATTTATATTGTACTATAATAATGACTTTCTTCTTTGTATTAAACCATTTATATGTGGGCTTAATTATAACTGCCTTTGGGTAAATCAATGTCTCACTGTCATGATACTAATTATAAATACCTATGGGAAAATTAGTATCCTTGACCTATGTCATTTTTCCCTAATTATAACTACCTATGGGCAAATTAGGGGAAATAATTATTTATCATGCCTTGAAGTACCACCTTACCATTCTTATGCCGTATTATGCCATTTTGCCAACTTTACCTGATTTGTTTAAATTGGCTATTACATTAGTTAAATTCCTTTACTGTAAGGCAGAACTATAGTGACTTGAGGTCCCATCTTGGGACTATATAGGTGGTACTCGATTCACATGGAGATCAGCTCAATCACCCTTCTCCATGTTCTCTCCATTTTATGAGCAACCTAAGCCACAATCTTGCCAATTTATGAGTAATTCACATTTGAATGCTCTTTTCATTTTACAAGCTTGGACCATTTAGTGTCTTGTCATTATCTATTGAGTTGAGATGCTCCAAACATTCCAAAAACATTTGAAAATTGATTTAGAAAATCCAAAAACATTGATAATTTCTTTGCCTTAAGGATTATGGGATCTCTAACTAAGTCACAAGAAACCACTTATAATGTAGTTTCCCCATCCTTACTAGCCTTGTATCCCACACTCTCAATATTTTGAGAGACCATTCCCATATTTATCTATAACAAAATCATGTATTATTTCTAATCATTTTCTACTATCCCATTTCTTGGGAGAACTACATTTGGCCTGAAGTTTTTATTGGATATTACATCCATGGAACTATGTAGGCAACATCCACTTGCCTAGTGCATCTGGAGATAGCTTGGGCACCCCCTTCCCTTTATTCTATTTCCCCATCTTATTTGTTTGATATGTTATCTCTTATCTTCTAGGTTAAATGTTTGCCATGTTGTATGTACTAACATTATGATTAACCAATGTTTGGTTTTGTTTCAATTTGTTTTCTCTTCATTTTGCTTTGTTCTTTTTTTTTTGTTTACTTTCTTGTTATGCCTTGATTCAGTCTCTCTAAATTCATTAGGCAATTCCTTTATGTATTATTCTTGAATCTATCCATATTCATATGTCAACATTGCCATCATGGTCTTTATCATTACTGCATTATTTTTGATTGAATATTGGATCATGTGTCAGTCCTTATGGATATTTTAGTCAAGTCCTCATGATGTTTCATCATGAGGCCTACCATCATGTGCTACAATAAAAATAAGATCCAAGAGTCTACATGATAATGAGGTAATGATATATCTCCTTGGCACTAGAAACATTCCCAATCTAATCCAAATCATTCCCACATACATAGTAATGAAATCACAAAATAATTTTAATCTTTGTTGGTTTGAATAAAAATCTCTCTACTTGCAAGTTACCCAAATTCATTTTTCACCTTTGTACCAATTTCCATCATCTTCCATATCATGTTTTCTATTATCATAATACCAATACTTATAACCACCTCTAGGTAAATCATTGTATACCATCCCACTTGCATTACCAATGATTATAACCACCTTTGGGAAAATCATTGTGTTTTCATCTATTTGAACATTGATGATTCTAATCACCTTTGGGAAGATCATTCTCTTTCTTCTGCCCAATTGAGGAATGTTTTTATCCTACCAATGATTCTAACTACCTGTAGGTAAATCATTATTTTCCCTTTTGCTGATTATAACCACCTTTAGGAAAATCAGTCTCTTGTTACCTTAAGCATTTTTCAATTATTATAATCACCTTTGGGCAAATCATTACCTTTTTTTATCCCACCTGTGCCGATGATTATAACTACCTATGAGAAAATCATCTTGTTTGTCTGCCCTAATTGATGTAGCTCTACATGCCACTAATTATAACTACCTCTGGACAAATTAGTCTCTTCTACCCCATTTCATCTTCTTGGTCCAATCATTTCCTCCTTTCGAGGTACCAATTACTGAGCCCTTTGCCAATTTCTCCCTTGAGGGGGAACCTATGGTTCATCCATTTTTGTTAAAGTCGTAAGCATACAAGACGAATGAAGATGTTATTATGTTTATAGCTTGTAATTCCTTCCTAAACAGGTGCAAACTATAGACACCTAAAACTGGCCACCAATGCTTTTGATTGGACTTTAGATTGATTTTTAATAACCATCATATATTAATCCTAAGAATCACTAAAAGTCCCAAATTTACTTGCGCATCATTTGTCAAGGGTCAGAATCATGTTGAGACATCCCTAATTAGGGTAACCCACCATATGTAACAATAACCTCTCATGGATTCATCCCTAATTATCTTGTGGCATAACAACAATTAATTTGGCCTATAGACCTATTAAGTGGGGCACATGAACATAAATCAAATCTTGAAAGAGCTAGATGGTTAATCAGAATAAATTAATACGCTAAACCAAATTAAATACCTAGTTGAATTATCCTTGTGTAATAAATGAATTAATAAAAAAGGAAATTCAAAAATATGAAATATCCTAAATTTTCATGATTACATTTGAAAGTTGTCAAGCCTTTGGAAAATATCTCAAAATATCTCTATTTAGAGACCCATGCCTATTTATTGCAAATCATGAGTGTTTGAGACTTTTTAACTCTACTAGGGTTATGTTGACTCACTTAGGCTAGGTTTGAACCCATTCCATGTTTAAACTACACTTTAACTCACCTTGAGTTGGGGTTAGATCCTAAGCCTATAAATACAAGCCTTTGCCTCCTCATAAGAGAGCTTAAAAATTGTAGAGTTATAATGCAGGTTTTGTTGCAAGATTCATATCAATAATGTTATGATTCCAAAATCTCATATCAAGTAAACATAAGCCATATCAAGCCATAATGGTGCCAAGGAGAGAGGGAACTACACAAACTCCATTGTTTTTGAGCACAAATTGAGCAAGCCACATAATGAATCATTTAGAGAATTCAAGGAAGGTAAGAGATTGTTTCTCTTTTACATTTTTAGTTGTGTTTTCAATTGGATTTTGTTCATTAAGCTCCCCCTATAATCTAGGCTAGATATGTTAGCATGTTAGTGTGTTCATTTCATCATTTTATGTACTAAAATAAGACTAACCTCCTCTATATTATCAAATTCCTATGATCATAAAGTGCATGCATTTCCCAGTGTAACCACAACTCTGATACCCTTTTTCATTAGTATGTTAGATGCACAAGTGAAACTTCTATAACAAAAATACCTAGGTAATAGGTTAGTACAACCTATGTGCTTCATACCTCCAGGTGCATAATAACCTATGCCTACATAGGCACAAGCTTAATAATAGGTGCAAGCCTAACTATAGGCACTACCATAAATAGTAGTGGCTCCATCACAATATGATAAAAGAAAGAGGAATACACCAATGCAATGAGATTCACCACCACCACCACCTAAAAAAAGGACATGCCATACAAAGTCTTAGCTTGGCAACAAACATGTTATAAATATAGTGGTTGAATGCGACCTGATTGAGCTAGGAGTTAAAGAAAAAAAATTTCTGCATTCCATGCTCATAGACATCATCAATGATATTTATGAGTAAGAAGATGAGAAAGAGTTATTTTTTTAAAAGGTAGTGTGCACCTACTAAGTGCATAATTACCTGAGATAGGATCTATGGGTTGATATCACCTAACCCCCTTCTTCCATTATAGTTGACACTATAGGTCAGGAAGTAGTCCAACAATGGTTTTAAATAGAACTTTTCTAAGTAGATCCACCTGTAGGATCCTCCAATATATAGGAAGAATAAAAATTCCACCTCCATCCCTACTATACAAACCTAAGACCCATGCTATAGCTCAATCATTTACAATAATGAAATATAGGATGGTGTCTTTTGTAGATACAATAAAGGAGATTGGAACATAATAAGCACACAAATCCCAATAACAACCTCAGGTCCAGATTGCAAAGAGGATAAATAAGAGCCTCAATCCACTGCCAACTTCTATAAAGAAGATGACTATGTGAAGAGGCATTGTTGTAGAATTATCCTATTTATAAGACTCAAAATCAATCACACTACTGGACTCATCGACTCCCATGGAAGAATCTGAAGAAAGTAGTTTGCCACAACCTCAGCCATAAGAAGAAGCTATGAAGGAACAAGAAGATATAACAAAGGTAAAAATGGAAGCTGAGAGAAAGAAAAATGAATAAAATAAGAAAAAGAAAGAAGAGGCAAAACAAGCTATAGAGGAAGAAGACTAACACAAACAGTAGGCCACAGAGGAATGTAGGTAAAAAGATGAGGAAGCAAAGGCTCAAAAGAAAAGAGTTGATGAAGCAGAGGGGAATAAAAAGTAACAAGCAAAAGCAGCAAAGAAACATCAATAAGTGTATGTGTAGAGCAATAAATTACTCTACATTTCATTCTATTTTTCAGTTGTGCACTACAAAATTTTGTTCCCGCATACTTTGATCCAAGATGGTGAAGTTTTGAAACAGAGCACAGGCGCTAATTTTCCTTTTGATTCATTTTTGTCTAACTATTGAAGTAAAGTGGAAGCTGACAAGTGTCATCATCTGAGGCATCCTTTCTCAAGCAAAAACTACCAAGTGTCATCATCCAAGGTACCTTTCATATTTTCTATAAGTTGGTAAGAACATGCCATGTATCTCATAGCGACTCAGTGGAATGCGCCAAGTGTCAGCGTCCATGATTTCATATCAGCACACGCGTTCATCTCTTTTTAGCAAAAGGTTTTAACAAAGTTAAGTATTAGAATCAAGCAAAGAGCGCCAAGTGGTAGTCATGGAAGGTCTCAATTTTGCTTTTCTAAAAGCGATGGAAGACGCCATATATCCTAGCAGAAGAGAGCGAAAGCCACCACGTGTCAAGATCTGAATTATCGTCATTTTGATTCACTGATATAACAAAGACTGTGGTGGGTCCCAAGTTTTGTTTCTTAAGTAAGTGGAAGCCGCTAGGTGTCATTGTCCGTGTAAATGTGAAATGAGACCCAATTATTCTATGGTATAAATAGAGTAATGCGGAGACTGCCACGTGTCATCTTCCACAAGTTTCTAAAAGGGTAGCTACAATTAGCAGAGATCACCACGTAACCCCATATAAGTAAAGCAAAGATTGCCATGTGTCCTTTAATGAAGCAAAATAGATAGACACCTATTCCTATGCCCCTTTTAAAGTTACTTGGGTAAGAAATGCTGTGGTTTTAAACTATTAAAGTTTTAGAGGAAGCAGATAGTGACAAGTGTCAAAGGCGGAACACTCCTGAGCGAAGACACAAAAGAGTATAAGTTACACATAAAGTGCCGTGTGTCTTCAATAAGTGTTGTAGAACATGACAAGTGTTGTCCTCCAGTGTTTCCTAAAGTAATAAGAAGAAATTGGATAAGTGTTACCTATTGTTTAAGAGAAGGGAGCATCTTGCAATCTGTTCTGCAATCTGTTTTAGCCAATGAACTGCCAGAAGATGAAGCATACTGCTAGTTCGGTTAGATTTCAGTTCAGCCATTAGATTGGGAACAAGTAGACAATCTAGAGTGAATCAAGGCTATAAATAAGGGTGCAGAGATCACCAGGGAATCATCATCTATTATAATCCATTATCATAGAGAATTTTTTGAGAGAGAATTATTGTAAAGAGTCTCAACTTTCTAGAGCTGTGACAGTAATATCATTTGCTTTTGTCTCATTTTCTTGAGTTGAAAGGTTTATATAACTGTACGTGTTTTGCACCTTTTATATGACTGGAAGATTCAAATAAGAAGATTGAACCCTATGCCTTTGTTGATATTTTTTGTGTCATTTGCAAAAGTAGTCTAGGCTGTAGACTTTCTAGAACTGTGATTAGGAATGTCATTTGCTTTTGTCTCATTTTCTTGAGTTGGAAGGTTTACATAACTGTACATGTTTCTGCACCTTTTATGTGATTGGAAAATTAAAATAATAAGATTAAACCCTATGTCTTTGTTGACATTTTCTGTATCACAGCAAAAGTAGTCTATGCTGTGAGCTTCTGTTTCTATTGTTTCCATCTTTTACATTGATCATGCACTTGTTTGCTCTTAAATGTAAATGAATCCTACATATAGTCTCACTATGCTCATGATTAAGGTCTAATTACATTCAGGTGCATCACCATAGATTAGTTTTTCTTTCTTGCATTGTGTTTCTAATTTAAGTTTCTCTCCCTTTTCCTAGTATTTACTTGATTTAAAGAAGAGCTAGCTTTTCTAAAATTTGGAGGTTGTTTCAAGACACAAGTCCCACATCTTGAAACTTCCCATTGTTGTTGATTAGAATCAAGCACAATTTTAAATTATCAATAGTTTTTGGCACGCCCGGTGGGATGAATATTTCAAGGAGTTGAAGAATTTTTGGTGTGTTCTTCAGCCAACCAGCCTTTGGAGGTTTTTATTTTATCAACACCAATGACGACTCTAAGTTGAATCAGCCAGTGAAGCAGTCCTGGTATCAACAAGAAATCACCATTTGGTATGTATAATTCTATTACTCAAAGCTATGGGTCTTATGGTTATAAGTTTTGCCCTTCACAGGTCCGATACGACCAGCCTCAGCCTTGTCATTAGCCATATCAGTCTTATGCCCAATCTTCCCAATATGTTACATCCCATGCTCAACCTAATCTCATTTCCACCTTCAAAAAAGCATTACTGGGATATAAAAAATATGTATTAGAGCTTGACAACAGAAGGGGATGTGGCCAAGAAATTCCTAATCATGTCATCCATCAAGTAAGAAATTCAATAGATCTAATTAAAAGTGAATGGGATCCCATTGAAAGAGCAAATTGGCAAAGGCTTACATATGAGATGTTGGATGTGTCTGGCTTAATTGCATTTTTAGAAGAGAAGCTGAGTATTCATGAGAGACAACCCTACCAAATCTATCAACCTACATATCCACTGCCACAAGTTTCATATCAGATATACATAGCCCTTGCTCATGAGCCAAGTCAAACCTGTCAAGGTCCTTTCCCCAATAATGTCAAGTCTATGTTGACAACAAAGGAAGTGGAATCTAAACCCTCACTTCCCCCTCAAGTCTCTCCCACCCTTCCTCAAGAAGCTTCTTATTTTTCATCGTAGACTTCATGCACTCCCCACCTCTATGATGATTCCTATGAACTCCAAGAAAGACTCTTTCAAGAAAATCTAGCTAAGCAAGTTGAGGATTTAGAGGCAAAGATGAGATTGCTTAGAGAAAGAGAGATAGAGCTTTTAGACCTTAGAGAGGAGCCTGCACCAAAAAATACCTCCTCTACCAATCCTTAGATCTCTCAACATGATGTCCAAATTCTGAGTTGGAAGAGGGAATATCATGAACCAACTAGGGATCTTGAAGAAGATAAAATTGATACCTCTTCCCAAGGGAAAAGTTCTGGTCACAAGGTCATGATTTGGAAACAAACAATGGAATCATGGATCAAAAAGAAGGAGGAGAAAGTTTTTGCTCAAAGCCTTGAAGAAGTTGAGGCTGCTCTCACTCATGATGATGATCAAGCAAAAGATCTTACATTGGAACACACCCCATCTACATCCCTCCAAGAGAGCTATCAAGCTACATCTGATATAGATGAAGTGATGGACAAATGGAAAGAAGAGGATCATTCGATTCTAGCTCAAGAATTATCTCCTCTTTTGCATATGTATAACCATCAGTCTTCTTCTTTATCCCTTTTCAAAGAGGAATATATTTTGGTGGAAGAAAATAAGTATGCAGAGGAGTATGCTCAGTTCATGGCTAGTCAAGAAGATTTCATGAGTGCAGATGAAGAAGAAATCACTATAGGCTACACTATTCTTCAAGAAGGCTGTGAGCTGGCTTCAGGTGGAAAAGATAGCATTGAGACTCAAATAAGTATGCAGAGGGGATGCAAGCTTTCAGTCTCATCCTTTCAAGAGGTTGAAGTCATCAAGGAGGATGATCATGAAATGAAACTTGAGAATGAAACTGATCATGTTTTGAATGACTTGTTTGAAGTCATTGGGGTAGGTTACACTATTCTTCAAGAAGTCTATGAGCTGGCTTCAAGTGGAAAAGATAGCATTGAGACTCAGATAATTATGCAGAGGGGATGAAAGCTTTCAGACTTATCCTTTCAAGAGGTTGAAGTCATCAAGGAGGATGATCATACAATGAAACCCGAGAATGAGGCAGAAGGAGATAAGCCAATCAATAAGGTATATCTAAGGGCTTATGGTGATGAACCAACAACCATCGATTTCTTGATGAGACACGACAGTATGAAGAACCGGCATTTGACAAGCTTTCAAGAACAAGAAGAGTATGCATATATTAGAAGCATGTTTGACTCTGATTCACTCAGATGCAGGCCAATCAAGGTGGCAAGTAGGAAGAGCAAGTCACCAGAGCTCTATCCCATTCAGCCATTTATCTGGCACCATAAATATTCTCACCATGAAGGAAACTTCAAAATTTTTCCTTTTGATCCAGGAGGGAGGCAAATATACTTGATTAACTGTATATAGTAGTTTGCTTTCAGTTTTGTTGCTTTGTTTTCTCATTTTTTCTTTCCCACTCTCTCTTTTAAATAAGTGTTCTTTGAGCACGTGACCGTGGCTCAGAATCTTTTCAAAAATTTCAAAACTCTCGACACATTAAGTCTCTCTCAAATCTCCATGATTCCCCAAATGTATCTGATTTGTCAGTGCCAGAAGTAAAAGTTGTTTTGATCTGGCTGGAATTCTAATTAAAGGTTGCAGTTCATATTTTGTAGAGTTTTCACACAAGGACATCATTAACCTTGATTTATCTTTTCAGGAGTTGTAAAATAAGCAGGGGCTATTTGATGTTGAATGGTCTGTTTATCAGACGACCTTACTGAAGTTGTGATTGTTGCCACATTTTTATATGTGGGAAATTGTGGTTTCTTTTTGAGCAGGCTAAAAAGTCCTTGGGGTCACCAATAACTGTAGAGCAATAAATTACTCTACATTTCATTCTGATTTTTAGTTGTGCACTACAAAATTTTGTTCCCACATACTTTGATCCGAGATGGCAAAGTTTTGAAACAGAGCGCATGTGCTAATTTTCCTTTTGATTCATTTTTGTCTAACTGTTGAAGTAAAGCGGACGCTGACAAGTGTGATTGTCTGAGGCATCCTTTCTCAAGCAAAAACTACCAAGTGTCATCATTTGAGGTACCTTTTATATTTTCTATAAGCTGGTCAGAACATGCCATGTATCTCATAGCGACTCAGCAGAACGTGCCAAGTGTCAGCGTCCGTAGTTTCATATCAGCACCTGCATTCATATATTTTCAGCGAAAGGTTTTAACAAATCTAAGTATCAAAATCAAGCAGAAAGTGCCAAGTGGAAATCACGAAAGGTCTCAGTTTTGATTTTCTAAAAGTGATAGAAGATGCCACGTATCCCAGTAGAAGAGAGCAGAAGCCACCACATGTCAAGATTTGAATTATCTTCATTTTGCTTCACTGATATAGCAAAGATTGTGGTGGGTCCCAAGTTTTGTTTCTTAAGTGGAAGCTGCCAGGGTCATTGTCCATGTAAATGTGAAATGAGACCCAATTGTTCTATGGTATAAACAAAGTAATGTAGAGACCACCACGTGTCATCTTTCACAGGTTTCTAAAAGGGTAGCTACAATAAGCAGAGATCACCACGTAACCCCAGATAAGTAAAGCAGAGATTGCCATGTGTCCTTTAATGAAGCAACAGAGATTGACACCTATTCATGTGCCCCTTTTAAAGTTACTTGGGTAAGAAATGCTGTGGTTTTAAACTGTTGAAGTTTCAAAGGAAGCGGATAGCGACAAGTGTCAAAGGCAGAACACTCCTGAGCGAAGACACAAAAGAGTATAAGTTACATGAAAAGTGCCACGTGTCTTCAATAAGTGCTACAAAACATGACAAGTGTCATCCTCTGGTGTTTCCTAAAGTAATAAGAAGAAATTGGCTAAGTGTTACCTATTGTTTAAGAGAAGGGAGCGTCCTGCAATCTATTTCAACCAATGAATTGCCAGAAGACGAAGCATACTGCCATTTCAGTTAGATTTCAATTTGGCTATTAGATTGGGAACAAACAGACAATCTAGAGTGAATCTAAGGCTATAAATAAGGGTGTAGGGATCGCTAGGGAATCATCATCAATTATAATCCATTATCAGAGAGAATTTTTTGAGAGAGAATTATTGTAAAGAGTCTCAACTTTCTAGAGCTGTGACTAAGTAATATCATTTGCTTTTGTCTCATTTTATTGAGTTGAAAGGTTTATATAACTGTATGTGTTATGTGCCTTTTATATGACTGAAAGATTCAAATAAGAAGATTGAACCCTATGCCTTTGTTGATATTTTCTGTGTCATTTGCAAAAGTAGTCTAGGCTATAGACTTCTAGAATTGTGATTAGGAATGTCATTTGCTTTTGTCTCATTTTCTTGAGTTGGAAGGTTTACATAACTGTACGTGTTTCTGCACCTTTTATGTGATTGGAAAATTCAAATAATAAGATTGAACCCTATGCCTTTGTTGACATTTTGTATCACAACAAAAGTTGTCTATGCTGCGAGCCTCTGTTTCTATTGTTTCCATCTTTTACATTGATCATGCACTTGTTTGCTCTTAAATGTAAATGAATCCTACATATAGTCTCACTGTGCTCAGGATTAAGGTCTAATTACATTCAGGTGCATCGCCATAGATTAGATTTTCTTTCTTGCATTGTGTTTTTGATTTAAGTTCCTCTCCCTTTTCCCAGTATTTACTTGATTTAAAGAAGAGCCAACTTCTCTAAATTTTGGAGGTTGTTTCAAGACGCAAGTCCCACATATTGAAACTTCCCATTGTTGTTGATTAGAATCAATCACAATTTTAAATCATCAATAGTATGTTTTAAAACAAAATAAAGAAGATGCAATGGCAATTGTAAAGGCTCAATAGGATAAAAAGTCCTGATAAGATCTATGCATCCAAGAGGAGTAAGCTATGTGAGAGGCCAAGGAAAGGAAGCCAAGGCTGTCATTGAAGCTAAAGACAAGACAAATAAATAGGCCAAGGCCAAGGCTAGTGTGGATGCTAAAACCAAAGTTGACATAGAGGCTAAGGATAAGGTTTAATAAGATGCCAAAGCCAAGGTTGAGGTAGAAACTAAGGTTAAGATCGAAGTGGAAGCTAAATTTAGAGCTGAGACAAAAATAAAAATCCAAGGAAAAAATAGATGGCACAATGCAATAGGAACTTATATCACAAGGAGGTGCATAGGAGGAGGATTCTCAGCCAAGACCTAAAATAACTAACTAATGGTTATGGGATGTTCCCAAATCATCCACCCAATGCATAACCTTTTCTCTTACTTTGGCACAATTCAAAATGGATATTGTAATGATTGTGACATCATCCATGGCTTTGGATATGACTATGTATGAAACATTTTTGGATGTCTTCCAGTAACCACTAACCAAACAAATTGAAGGCGCAACTACTTTTCAAGAATTAATAACATAGAAGGATTCAACTTGGAGTAATAAGTCTTGTACCCAAGAGAGGAGAACATAGATTTGAGCCTTCAATTCACCAATTTAAGCCAACTCATTGACAATAACTACCCCACATTGGTTACTTAAGTCCTATGTGATTAGGTCATGTCTGAAGAAAAGTTATTCTCAGCTTTATTGGCACAACTTTTGAAATATTGGCTAGCGACATACAAGATACAATTGCTATGATCTCAAGGGTAAAAATTTTGAAATAGAGGCAATTTATGATATCTTGGAGGAATATAAATAAGTTATATTAAAATTTTACTCCAAGCCAAATGGATAGCACAAGTTATGTTGAATTGAAAACAATAGCTTAACAATTATTTATTTGCAACTAAGCTAGAGTTTGATAGTGAAGACAAATCTAAAGTTGTGATGGAATATCATTTGATTACCCCTAGATAAATGAACAATACACTCAAAAAGTTACTTGATTCAAGGGATAATGTCATGCAAAAATTGTAGACTTGAAAAAATGAGATTTTACATAGTTTATTTACTATCATTCAAATGCAGAGACATGCAGATTGGTTGAAGGACCTATTTAAAGACATCCAAATCAAAGTGTAAAATTCTAGGGTACTCATCACCATTACATAAAATGAATCTATTTAGAACATGATGGTGATTCAAATCTTACTACACATTACTCATTATGGTGCGAAAAGTGTTGACTGACTAGAAAATGTTAAATTAAGATTTGTCCCAACTTTATCTTTCTATTGCATAACTTGTTGATGAGCCTCAATTTATTCCTTCATAATAGTTAAAATAAATGATTCAGTAGAAGAATATTTCTACAAGTTTGCAACTAGCAATCTAATAGCCAAAACAACTTCCACCAACATATTTTTCAGAACCAAGTGATTCATTTGCAGATCAAGTAAAACCATCACAACATCAATCTATTGTGCATCCAACCCAGAGAATGACACCACCTTCTTAATAGGTACTACGCACTCCAATTTTTTCAAGTTTTTACATAATTTTTTAGGATGACATTAAGCATTAGTATCGGGTCAGGGTTGGTTGAAAACTCGTAAAGGGTGGCCACTTAGTTAAGCTTGTCTATTAAAAACACGTAAGGATGGTAGGTTAGTATGATACTTAGTTGAAAACCTAAAAGAGTGGCTAAGTAGTATGAAAAGGGTTAAAAATGATAAAAAAACATCTAGAGTGACAAATGAAACTCTTGTTTATAGTTAAATTCCTCAACTCAAGCTTTAAATCAAGATACCTTGCTGTGACTCTATCTCGGGATGAGATAACTGTCTAAATTTAGAAAAGTGTTGGGTGTAAAATAGGGCTACCAAAATTGTAGATTATATTTTATGGACACACGTATGACTTGAATTATTTTATATTTTGTATATGTTTTTATATGTATTCAAATTTTGTAAGCATAACAATAGACTTCAAAATACAAAGATTCCTTCCTTTGGACATAGTGAAAGGTTAGAATATGAAGTGACAGTGCTTTATAAAACTATATATATAGTGCATAATTATATTTTGATATGGTTATGATGTGATAGAGATTAATATATATCATTATGAAATAGTTTCCCTATGTGTCTTTTATTATTATTATTTTATGCATAATTAATACCTTATTTGTTTTAATCTATTAATCATATAGTTTATGTGGATTTCTTTGATTCTATTAAGTCTATGTTTCTATGCATAAAAATTATTTATTTCCCTATTAATGAATACATTCAATATGAATTGTCATTTGTTTACTTTGGTCACTTCATGTGAAATATATCCCTCTATTAGCATGTTTTGAATCATTTTCCAAGAGCCTCTACTAATAAGGCACAACATGCTTAAGCCAATAAAACTTCCCTTTTGTAGGAACAAATATACTATTTATAAGACCTTTCTACAACCAAATTGTTCTACTTAGTCTATAGGCATAAGGAAGGATTTTTTTATAATAGTAAGATGAATTTTATTCATCATGGAATATAATACCTATATATTTAAACTATCATACTAAAATGGACTAAACATGTCTAAACCAAAAACTAAAGAAATCCCCAAAATCCATGCTTCCAATTTTAACTTCTTTACATCCTTTATCATAGGCATTTACTAATAGATTAGTGTTATCATCAAAATTTGAACACTTGAGGAGGTTTTTAAATCCTCTTCAATTAAGTAATAACATGGGAACTCTTCAAAGGTTGTGGTTGACCTTATAGCTGAAGAGAACCTCTAGATAAGGTTAGTTCCCTTGATGATCTCACCTAGAAACTACAAACTAAGCATATTGATTGCAAGAGAAAAGGGAAAGAAGACTAAAATAAAACTAAACTATGGATTTTATGCACTAAATTTGTCTCCTCCATGTTCCTATCATGCACTAAGAACATTAACTAAGACTGACTCTAATTTCATAACTCAAATGGAGTCTCCAAACATGAATGTTTCACATAGAGGCTATAACATGATGCATAGACTAAGGGGATGATCAAAAGGTCTAAAAGACACTAATGAATACTTCCACTTTTGATCCATAAATTAATATTTAAATCACTCTATGTAATATGAAATGATGACTAATAGCTGCAAGGAGATAAGAAGATAGGACAAATGAGAGGAGGTTGCATATAACGTCACTAGCATTCATCAACTAACATGAAGTATATACTAGTTTAAAGCATAAGAGAAGGATATAAATTAGATTTATTCATTTTAAATGAAAAATAAGTGTTCATTTAGATAGGGCTATGCCATATCCATCAAAAGGATCCCTTATAATACCAAAATTAGGCATATATAGGAAAAGGAAGGAGAGAGAGAGAGAAGAGAGGTGTCAAGAGACAATTATGGATATAAAGCAATCATGGAATAATTTACAAGAAAAAATAAAATTCAAAGGGATAGTTATGAAGTCCCTCTTCAAAAAGTGTGCACTTAGTTTGATGATAGTCCTCATACGGTGGTGTAGGAGTTATGTTTGGATTGATGACTCATCCTTGAGCTCTTGAAACAACCTCTTGGAGTGGTTAAAAAGTGAATAGTCATATTATTGGGGTATAAATACCTTGGAAATTTTTTGAACATCCAAAGTCAATCATCTCTCCACCTTTGTTCTGAAATTTTCTTCATCATTCTCACATTTGCTCTTTTAGAGGCCTATTATTTGTATCCTATTTTGGTACAAAGATACTTGGTTTGATAGATATACAATGATTATAGGAAAAATAAGAGAATAATTGGGTAATAATTATCCCATTACATCTTCACCCAAAATTTTAGGGCTCAAATTCTAATGTAGACCCATTTTCTCAACACCCATCTCTCACAATTAGGCCTAATTAAAGCCTAATGCAAGCCCACAATACTGGAGACCATACAAGGCCATACATTACCTATAATATATATATACATATACATATATATATATATATACATATATATATATATATACATATATATATATATATATATACATATATATATATATATATATACATATATATATATATATATATATATATATATATATATATATATCAAATTACATAAGGTTTTTTGGAAAAGTTTGAATTATTTTCATGAGTTAGAACTCAAGTTGGGCAAGTTACAAGTTTTCTAGCCCTAGTTGGCAAAAACATAGGCCTGAGTAGGCCGAGAGCTAAGAAAAATGGATATTTTGTGTTTCATGGTGTTTCAAGACAAAAAAAATAATATTTTAGGCCTGACATAACCTCCTTTAACTCCTCCAACCATTATTTTTGCAAGATCAACCTTGAAATCCCTCTAACATTGTAATTTCTCCCAATTTTTCATGCATTTTGGATTGTACAAAAACTTCTAGGTGTTTTTTGGTCATTTGATCAAATTAATTTTTTTTTTAATAAATTTTAAAGACCTATAATATATTCTCAAACAATTATTTATCCATTCAAACTCCAATTATAATTCAAACATTGAATAATCTCATGAATTCTTGAAAACAGGGTTAGAAAGAGAGCTCTTTAACAAGCTTGAAGGACTTGATGTTTGTATGAGATTCAATAAAGTTTATTCATTAATGATTATATATTTTAGATACATCCACATACCTTACCATAATCAAATCATGGATTTCACTCCTTCATTCATCCTCGAACCTCACCCTTCATGCAAAGTTTGCCTCTCTCAGGCTTGGGAATGTAGACATGTAGGTTTGCAGACCTATAGGTCTGCATTCCTCTTTATTTTAAGCCATTGATGATGTTATATTTGGTAATTTAATCTTGTATTCATATATTTAAACATTTTATAAAATATTTCAAGATTTAAAACTTCTTTGGAGCTCCTTAAATGCCTTCTAACACCTAGTTTTGTCTTGAAGCACTAGACTATTGTTCTTTGGGTTTGTACCCTTAAAAATGCATCTCAAGGATGATTTTGAAAGTTTTAACCATTGGTTGTTAATTATTTTAGAGTCTCTTGTTTCTGACCAGGAATTATATCCATGCATATTTCACCTGAACTACCAATCCAAACCTCAAAATTATTGCTCATAAGACTTTCTTCATTGTCTTAGAATGTTGTAGGTGAACATTTAGGACTGTATATGCATTGAATTCATGTTTGGAACTATTTGGTGACCATTTTAGAGCCATAATAAATTTATTTTGACATTCACCAAGATGTTTTAATTGTTATTCTCTTGTATAAACACAAAATTATGTTTGCTTGAATGCTTAGCATACCCCTAGACTCCATCCATTCACCATTGAAAATATTCTAGATATACTTGAGAGGGAATGATAAAAAATATAATGTCTTAAAAATAAATACATTCTTACCATAATTCTCTCAACATGAAACTTATCCAAGGCTCTCTTTTAGCCCTACATAATAAGTTAACAATATGCTTGTGTAGGCCTGTAGGTCTACACTTCAAGCTTAAAATCTCATTGAAATATTGATCCTTGAAAGGGTTATATACATAAGATGGATTTGGATGGATATTAAGACATTATAATAATATATTATCCCACATTAATATCCTTTAAAATGATAAAACTTGTAACACATTAAGAACTTTCTCTTCTTGCATTAGCTGGCTATATATAGTCACTTTGTATGGATATTGACATAACCTCTTTGTATTTTGGGTGATAATGGTGCTTTTAAGAGATATTAATAGGATATATGAGGTTTTTTAAATAATTTTTACAAGGTTTTTAGTCTAATACACAAATTATTTCATCCTTAAGTATGCCAGGACTTCAAAACCCTACTTGCCACCTTCAAGAACAATGAAACATAACTCTTTTTACTAACTTGGATGCTCACACATGCAAAATTATTATGAAAAGTGATGTGAGAGGAATATTCAAAACCTTTATGATCTCAAACAATTAACCATTTGTATCCATTAATCCTGCACACTTGTTGAGACAAGAAAAAACCTACTTATGGGGTTTTAAGAGGGTTTTGGGCTGCTTAACTTGTTAAAAATTGTTCATAAAGAAAAACCATTCAATAAGAAAACTAATGAATAGAATTTAAATGTAATAAGGTCACATATCAACCCACAAGATCATTTTTTCCAACTCTCTTTCCTCTTCATGTAATGAACACTGAAAATGACCTTCACAAGCTTGTCAAAGGGGTCAATGGAGAAGATGAAACATTTTTTGCATTATTAAGACCTAAAAACTTTTTAAAAAGCCTTATTTGACCCTAAAAACCTATTACATACATGGAAAAATCCAATTCTGACATGAAATGGCCATCTCCACATTGAAAATTAGATTAATGAGCTCTTGGCAAGTCTGTTTCTACGTTCTACTTTAGTTTCTTGATCTTTGGAGGGTTCCACCACTTTTGCACTTTGAAAATAACCTAAAACAACATGTGTGATAAATAAATAACCTTTTAATATCTTGAAGACACATTATAGAGCTCAAAATACAATTAATTCTTCATACTTTACAAAGGTAAACATTACCTTAATTTCTCCAAATTTACCTTAACTTATACTAAACATGAAATAATGATGTTTTCACCTTACCATATCATGTATATATAATTATTAATCCACCATAAAACATTATATAATATTGGATGTCAACATACCAATGCTCCACCATGGGTTAATATACACTGACATTTGCAAAGTAACCTTAAACTTTACTAAAATACCTTAATCTCTCCAAAACTCAAATAAGACCTTCATGAAGGGATGAATGACAAGACTAGGGGGTTTTATCACTATTATATACCATGAAAGAGACCCTAGGATGAACAATCACTTTAAAATACACATTTTATGACCAAGTTTTACCAAGGACAAAACCATAACTCTCAAAATACTATCAACAAGGTTGGACAAGTCTAGAAGAAAAGTTTTGAATTGTCCTCATTCATGGTGGTCAATTTTGGATAACATCTTTGGAAACCTTTTGGGATTTCATTCTTGATATGAATCTTGATTAGTTACCTTCATGCCTCAATTTGGCTATGGATTCACCTATACTCAACACAAACTAAAATAAGACTTGACACTTGATTGCAAACCTCTTGAAATGAATGGAACAACTGGTTGTCTTCAACACACACAACAAGACAATAATAAAACACACCAAAGTAAGACACCAAACAAAGCAAGATAGACATTGTGCTAATAATCCCTTAGGGAAGACAAAACAATAAACTACTATGTACAACTAACCTTTGAGAACTATTCCTCCTAGATCAAAAAGAAAACTCTTTGAGTCTTCTTCATGTGATGAGAAAGAATGGTGTACAAGATACTAGTCAAGCTTTGTTCTTGATTTGAAATCTCTTTTATTGACCACCACTATCTTTGGCTTGACCTCAAATAGATATTTAACAACAAACATGTCTCTAAAAAAGACAAATTCATCTTGAATTTCATGATTTACCTCATACTATTGTCCATCCTTGGTAATGTGAGAGAGCTCCAAGTTGATCACAGTTTTATTTGTAAGGGAAAAAATAACAACCTCAACTTTTATTGGTTATTAAAATTCCATCTCTTGCTCATCTTGAATAGAATCATCTTCATCATATCTTGCTACACCATGAGCTTAAACTTCTTGGTGATGACTCGTAGGACTTGTTCACTTGATAGGAGATTTGTACTTCTCATCAACAACTTCATCTTATTATTATAGAGGTGCTGACCTCTCAGTCTCTTCAAATTCCTTGAACATGTGAAAATAGGACTTTCACATGTCCTCAAGACCTCCTTGATTTTTTTTTTTGATATTTAACAATATCAACCACCATGATGTTCTCTTCAAGATCCTTATTATTCATGTCTTTACCATGTCCATTATCCAAGACAACCATCCTAGCATTCTCCTCATGGGTTATATATTTGCTATCCAAACTTGATAATTTTTTTATTAATTCCTCCCAAATGGAAGCTTATTCTTGGTCACTTGAAATCATGCCAAGTTCAATTCCATTATTTCCAATCTCTTTAGTGATAAAAGGCTGGTCAAGCATGTCAAACTCATAAATGGGATAATAACATAGCTTCAAGTTATCTTCTTCAAGCCCTATCAACTGCTCACTAGAAGCTACTATGACTTATTTCAAAGTTTCATCTTGCTCATGAGATTCAACAAGGCTAATATCCAAGGCATCTTAAATAATACTCACCTCATGCTTATCTACAACTTGATCAACTACTGTATGATCATATTTCCATTCATCAAGACTCAATCTATGACTAATAGATTGCTCTTCTTCTTCCTCCATGAAGAATGGAAGTTCATTTTCCTGTCCACGATCTAGTTCATCATGCTTATCTTGTGTCAAACCTGATTTATCCTCTTCTTCATCAACATCAAAGTCATACCAACTAGAACAATCCACTTGGCCATTTATGACATCTTAAAGGCTGCCCAACTATTGTCAAGGAAGTGTAAGTCTCTCCTCATCTCTAAAAACTGATTTGCCTTCCACTTGACAAGGAGGACTACCAAGAAGGATATCTTAATTATATACACTAGAATCAACCTCTTCAAATAATTCTTGAGATCCACTTATAGCTAAAACCTCCTCAAGCCTTTCAAGGACTACCACCTCACCTCTTTTCTTGACAAGTTCTCTTTTCTAGTTGAATGTTCATCTTCTACCCTCAATGTAGCATGTTTTCCTTCAAAAAAGGAGAGGGTTGGAGGGAAAGAGACTTCATTGGTTTTATTGAAAATTGATAGAGTGCCCTTCCAACTTGGGACTTGGAGAGGGCTAGGTTGATTATAGTGTTCTTTGAGAGATGGAGAAGGGAATTATGTTGAGGATGCTACATTCGTCTCCTTTCACTCCTCAATAACTCTATCAAACTTTGATGTGTCTTGAACTTCATGGATAGTTGTAACTTTAAGGGTAGGCGAATAACTTGAGTAAATTGAGAGATCTCTTGACTTGACTTCTATACACTTCTATTTTTCATGACTTTGGATAGGCATGGAATAAGGTTATTCATCAAGAGTTAGCATGATATAATTATGGTTTGATATTCTTGAGGAAAAGTTGGTGAAGGTGACATTGACATGAACCTCTCTTTGGCATATTAAAATTTGGGCTGGATTTTGAGCAAAATGAAGTTGAATTGGAATAGGAGAAGGCATACAAGACTAAATGTATTGCATTTTTTCCCTCTCTTCAAGTAATAATCTATTTTATAGACCTTAAATCAAACCTCTTATTTCTAACATCTCGTAAATTGGCATGTGTTGATTCCTTCTCTCAATATCTACCGACCTTCTCTTAAGTAAATGCACAAAATAATTCATCATTTAAATGTTTTCATTCTAAATAAAAGGGTTATATATAATCAGTCAAAGTTCCTTCTCTTTATCAAGCTCCCTCATTTAAATTTCTAAACTTATAAGGGTTTGTTTTAAGTCTACGAAGGATGGAGTAAAAGCGAAATGACTTTGACAAGGTTGACTAGAGGGATGAGTAGGTTGCCAAAGAGGCTGAATTAGATTAGGAGAGGGCATATAAAGATACTAATTACCTTGGTGAGGTTGACATGATACTATTTAAGATCCACATGAGGTAAATCCATGAATGCCATAAACTTGATATGAAGAATGTGAAGGTATAGAGTATGCATTTTGACCAAAAGAATGATGAGAATACATACCAATTTATAATTTTTAGACACTTGGGCTGCTTATACAAGCTGAGATTCACTTAGAGTTACCATTGATGTTTATGGTCATGCCTCTAAAGGTTGATGAATTAAAGAGTAGCATCAAAAAATCTTCAATGGAATGTAGTCCTTATCCCATCGAGCATGCTAGAACTATTATCATCAAAAGTTACACCCTTGAGGAGGTTGTTAAAGCCTCTACCCTTAAATGATACTGTGGGAACTCTTTAAAGATTGTGGGTGACCTTATAGCTGAAGATAACCTCTATAATGGGTTTATCTCCCTTAATGCTCTCACCTAGAAACTACAAACTAAGCCTATTGCTTACAAGAGAAAAGGGAGAGAGAACTAAAAGCATACTAAAATAGGGAGGTGATACACCTAATTTATCTCCTCCACCTACCTATCATGCACTAATAACATGAACTAAGATCAGATCTGATTACACAACTCAAAAGGAGACTCCAAACATGAATGTTTCACATAGAGGCTATAACATGATGAATAGACGAAGGGACTGATCAAGAGGTATAAAAGACACTAATGAATGCTTCTAATTTTTATCCATATGATACTATTGGAATCACTCTATGTAACATTAAAGGATTACTAACAACTACAAGTAGGTAAGAATATATGATCAATGAGAGGAGGTTTCATACACCATCACTAGCATCCATTAACTAACATGAAGTATACACTAATTGCAAGCATAAGAGAATGATATGAGTAAGATTTATTCATTTTAGAGGCAAAAAAAGTGTTTATTTAGATAAGGCTATGCCATATCAAGCAAAATGATCCCTTACAATGCCAAAATTAGGCATATATATAGGAGAAGGAAGGAGAGAGAGAGAGAAGAGAGGTGTCAATAGCCAATGATGGATATGAAGCAATCATGGAACAATATATAAGAAATAATCAATTGCTAAATGATAGTTATGAAGTCCCTCTTCAATAAGTGTGCACTTAGTTTGATGATATTCCTCTCAAGGTGGCATAGGTGTTATGTTTGGATTGATGACTCACCCTTGAACTCTTGAAACTACCTCTTGGAGTTATTATGAAGTGACCATTCATATTATTGGGGCCTAAATACCTTGAAAACCTATTAAACATCCATAATCAATCATCTCTCCATTTTTGTTCTACAATTTTCTTCATCATTCTCACATTTCCTCTTTTGGAGGCCTATTCATTGTAGTCCTATGTTGGTACAAAGATCCTTGGTTTGATATATATATATATATATATATATATATACACATTATAATAAAAATGATATCATATTTGGGTACCTATTATCCCCTTACAATTTCACCCAAACTTTTAGGGCTCAACTCCTAATGTAGACCCACTTTCTCAACACCCATCTCTCCTAATCAAAATTTATCAGGGGCCTAATGCAAGTCCATAGTAATATATACCATAAAAGGACATAAATTACCTATATAAAAACACTAAAATATTTTTAGGCATATTAAATAAGGTCTTTTTACAAAGTTTGAATCATTTTCATGGGTTAGAACTCAAGTTAGGCAAGATGCAATTTTTCTAGACCTAGTGGGCAAAACAGAGGCTTGAATAGGCCAAGAGATAAAAAACTAAATATTGTGTGAGTTTTTACCTACCCTCCTTCAAATCATACAACCATTATTTTTTCAATATCAACCTTTAAATCCCTTTAACATGCAAATTTATCCTAATTTTTCATGCATTTTAGACTGTACAATAGGTTGTAGGTATTTTTTGGCCATTTTATCAAATTAAAAACATGTTTATCACTTTAAAAGGCCTCAAATATATTATCCCACACTTATTTATCCATTATAAATTCAATTCTAATGCAAACATTGCATAATGTCATGAATTCTTGAAAATAGGGTTAGAAAGAGAGATCTTTAACATGCTTGAAGGACTTGTTTGGGCTTGATATTTTTATGGGATTTAGGAAGGTTTATTCATCAGTGATTCTCTATTTTACATATCTCCATAGACCTTTCCATCATCACATCATGGATTTCCCTCCATTCATCCTAAAACCTCACCCTTCATGCAAAGTTTGCCTCTTTTAGACTTGGCAATGTAAACCTATAGGTCTACATTACTCTATAGTTTAATCCATTGATGATGTTATATTTTGTAATTTAAGATTTTATTTATATATTTTAACCTTTTATAACATATTTAATGATTCAAAACTTCTTTGGAGCTCCTTAAATGCCTTCAAACACCTAGTTCTGTCTTGAAATCACTAGATTATCGTTCTTTAGGCCAGTACCCTTGAAAATGCATCTTAAGGATGATTTTGATAGTTTTACCCATTGTAATTTTCTGCTATAAGAGTATATTAACTCTACCCATGAAGTATATCCATGCATATTTCACCTGAATTGCCAATCTAAACCTCAAAATTGTTACTCATAAGACCTTCTTCATTGTCTTATAAGGTTGTAGGTGAACATTTAGGATTGTATATGCATTAAATGCATGTTTTTAACTATTTGGTGACATTTTTTTATCCTTGAGAAATTTATTTTTAAATTCACTAAGGTTTTTTAACGGTTATTCTCTTGTAGAAACATAGAATTATGTTTGCTGGAATGTTTAACATATCCCTAGACTCCATCCATTCACCATTGAAAAAATTCTAGAGATATTTGAAAAGGAATGAGATAGAATATAATGTATTAAAAATACATATATTATTATCATCATTATATCAACATGAATCATCTCAAGGCTCTTTTTTGGCCTTGCATAATAAGTTAGCAGGATGTTTGCGTAGGCCTATAGGTCTACACTTCAAGCTTGACATCTCATTACAATATTACTTCTTGAAAGGGATATATGCATACTATGTATTTGGATGGAGATGAGGAAATTACAATAATAACTTATCTCAAATGAATATCATTTAAAATAAGAAAACCTACAACACATTATCAACTTTCTCTTCTTGCATTAGCTAGTTGTACACAAGTCACTTAATATGCATATTGGCACAACCTATTTGTCTTTTGGGCCCTAATATTAATTGTAAGATACATAAAAAGGATATATGAGGCTTTTTTGAGATTATTTAAAAGTTTTTTAGTCTAATACATAAATTATTTCATCCTCAAGGACGTCAAGACCTCAAAACCTTACCTGCCACCTTCAAAAATAGTGAAACATAACTCTTTTTGCTAACTTGGATGCTCAAACATTCCAAATGATGATGAAAAGTGATGTGAGAGGGATATTAAGACCCTTTAGGATCTAAAATAACTAACCATTTTCATCCATTAATTCTTCACACTTGTTGAGATAAGAAAAACCCTGCCCGTGGGGTTTTAATAGGGTTTTAGGCTGCTTATTTTGTTAACAATTATTTATAAAGCACAACACTTAAATATTTAAAATAATTAAAAAATTTACAATGTAATGAATTCCCATATAAATCTGCAAGATAACTATTTCCAACTCTCTTTCCTTTTCATGGAATGAACTCCTGAAAATGATCTTCATAAGCTTATAAAGGGGTTGATGGAGAAGATGAAACATTTTTTGCATTATTATAACCTAAAAGTGTTTCCAAAATATTTATTTAACCTTTAAAACCTCTTATAGACTTGAAAACATCCTTTTTATGACATGAACTGGCCATCTACACGTTGAAAAGTAGCTTAATGAGCTCTTGACAAGTCTTTTTCTACATTATACCTCAGTTTCTTGATCTTTGAATAGTAACCCCACTTTTTAACATTGAAACTAACCTAAAAAAATATGTGTGAGGAGGAAATAACCTTGGAATATCTTAGAGACATGTTAGAGACCTCAAAATACACTTAATTCTTCATATTTTGCAAAGGTAAACATTACCTTAATTTCTCCAAATTTACCTTAAATTTTGCTAAACATGAAATAATGATGTTTTCACCTTGACATATCATGTATCTAGAAGTATTCATCCACCATAAGACATTAGATCACCTTGGAGGTTAACATACCAATGCTACACCATGGGTCAACATACCTTAACCTTTGCAAGTTAACCTTAAACTTTGTTAAAATACCTTAATCTCTCCAAAAATCAAATAAAACCTTCATGAAGGGATGAATGACAAGACTAGGGGTGTTGATCACTCTTCTAGACCATGTAAGATACCCTAAGATGACCAAGCACTTGACAAGACACCCTTTGTGACCAAGTTTAACCAAGGCCAAAACCATAACTCTTAAAAGGTTACTAGTAGGGTTAGACAAGTCTAAAAGAAAAGTTTTGAATTATCCTTATTCATGGTGGCCAACTTTGGCTATCAATTAGGACATAACTCACAAGAGACATGACCTTAATTAAGATAGGATAAATTGGATAATTGACAAACATGTGGAAATTTTGATTATCTATAATCACAAATAGCTAAATAATTTATAGGTTTGATATTTTTTGGAAATAGGGGTTTAATAAAGACACATATCAAACTAAAATGAAAATAATAGACATCAGGATGATACCTTATATTCGATGTTAGAACTTGGAGTAATTAGAATCACATTGGTCTAGTAATTATTCTTAGGATTATATTCAAGAACAATCTCAAATATTTTTACATAGGGCTAAAAAAGTACTTATAAGTACTTATATATATATATATATATATAATTTCCTAATAATACTTATAAACATTAGAAGGCTTAATAGGAGGAGGCTTATAATTAACAAGAGTACCTAAAAAATTTATTCTATAACATTTATTTCAGAGATGGGAATAAATATTTCACCAATTTTAAACACCTCTTCTCTTGGATCTTGTTGATCAAGACTGTAAAATCCTTCAGTTTTAGCTTCATTCAAAATCTAAAATCTGGGGTTGCTATAAACAACATGAGAGAATTCTACCATTCTTCAATAATAACTTTATGTGAGTGTGAGAGTGTTTAGGTATCCAAAAATTTGAGTAAAATAACACCTTTTCACAATATCAAATTATTGGCTTTGATGATCTTAGATAGAAATCAAACAACTACAAGGCAACATATAAATTACGAGCTTACAAAATAAAATAAAAATCTAGGTCTTGTTAGACCTCTAGCTCATTGGATCTGATACCATAATATCTTAGACTTCTTCAAGATCTTGGTTTGATATTAAGAGAAACAATTTAGAGGCTTAAGTCAACTGGCTATGGCTTCTTCCTATTATTTCAAAAAAAATCAATTACAAGGCTATATTATAATAATAATATAACTCTCAGACTCTTAAACTTAGATTCTATATCAACTCCAAACTATTTCTCAAGTTTACTACTCTAGATGCCCACTCTGCTTCCTTCATCTCTTATTTATATTAAAAGAGTGAGGATTATTAGTTATTACCAGTTGACATTATCTATCACATCTAATTGATTTACAACTCATAAGATTCCCACTAAAGGAAAGAGGATGTGCACAGAGTTAGGGGAAAATTCCATGGAGATTTTAGGTAAAGTGATCATGTTATTAAATAATGTGATCGCATTAATTAATTAACATGATCATGTTATTTAAATTATGGCTCGATAATTATCGAGCCATAATGCATATGAATTATTGAGAAAACAATAATGTGTACACATTAGTATAAATTCAAATAACATGTACACATTATATAATGTATTATATAACATGTATGCATTGTTTTTTAATAAGACCAAAACCATCTCCACAAGCATGTGGGAGTTACATGTGAAGGCAACTTTGGCCAGAAGCTTATATTTACTACTCTAAATGTTAAGTTGTAAAGTTATACTTTAAGTTTATTTAAGTAAATATAAGAAATTAGGGTCACTCAACATCTAATAGAGTTGGTCTCATAGTTTCTTGCCTTACGATGTGGAAAATAGTTTTTCAAATTCCAATCAAGTCAGTACTTAGGCATTTTAAGGTCTAAATATTAAACCTAGTGATTTTAGGACATAAATTTTGCAATTGATATGCATATTTGGTAAAAATTAAGTCACTTTTTAGGTTTTTTTTGCCTTTAAAATTGATTCCTAGCATTTCTAAGAGTCTTAGGTTTTTCAAAATTGAAGTTTGAAAACCATTCACTTTGAAATTGATGAAAAGTGGTGTGATTAGGGTAGCATAGGTCACATTGATGACCTGTATACATGAAACAACCACTTTGTGTTAATTTCAATTATTCATCATCCCTCCCTCATCCTTGATCACTTACTACTCATGCCTCATCACACTTAATAACTCTCTCATCATTATTCATTGTCCCTAATCATTCCCTCATTGAATCTCACTATCCCTAGTCATCTCTAATCATTCCTTCATGATCCTTTATTACTCCCTCATTAACCCTCACTATGCCTCATCATCCCTACTCACTCACTCCTCATCCCTCTTTATCCCTCATCACTCCCTCATTGACCCTCACAATCCCTCATCATCTTTAATCAATCCCTCATCATCCATAATCACTCCCTCATTAGCTCTCACCATCCCTCATCATGTTTAATCACTCCCTCATCATCCCTAATCACTCCGTCATTGGCTCTCACCATCCCTCATCATCCCTAATCACTTCCTCATTAGCCTTTACCATCCCTAGTCACCTATTTATCATCCTTAATCACTCCTTCCTCATCCCTCATCATCTTTAATCACTCCCTTATTAACTTCCACCATTCCTCATCATTTATAATCATTCCCTCATTGCCCCTTACCATCCCTCATGATGCAGAGCCCTTTTGAATACTTTACTTGTCAATCTCTCTACCAATATCCACCTAACTTTCACTTTGTCTTTTCTTACTTGATCTTTGTCTTTGAACTCTAAATACATTTCAAATTCACATCTAATTTTTATTCATTTCATTTATTCTCCACCATTCTTTGGATGGTCTCACTAAACTCTTTATTATATTTTCCTTACTCAATGCATTCAATATCTCTTAATTTGAGATTATTCCCCTTAATAGTCTTTATAATTTATAACAACTTGGATAAAATATTGTATCTAGTTCCTTAGGATTGAATAGGGCTCTGACAAACTTCCTTCCACTCCTTTGAGTTCTCTCTAACTTCTTCTCAACCCTACTTAACTTCTCAACACAATCCTCATATCATACACTACCTCTTACTCTATCATAGAATATTCTAGTACGAACTCAAATCATCAAATTAACCTCATTTATGGATACCCTATAACATATCCCATCTCTTCACAAAGTTCTAGGCTTTGGTTCAACTATGTGATAACTTCTTTTGGCTCTTTCTACTCTCAGATTAGGTCTTTAGGTTTCCTTCTACCCTATCTACCACATAGTCCTCCCCTATCCATACTTATCCATACTTACACAAATTAAAAACACTATATTATCTTTATTCATGTTGAACTCAAAATTTTCACCAAATTTCATGAATTTTTGATGGTTATAACTCCTAAAAACTCACTTTAAAAGTAGAAACCCTAATACAGGGTTTGGATTGGTTTTACAGACTTGAGAAGGGTAAAAATGAGATTTCAATCTTCCAAAGGTGTTTATAATGAATTTTAATATTTTATTATGTCTTATTTAAATATATTCACATTTTACATGTGTTATATTTCCATTTTAAAGCTATCGTAGATTGGCTTAACCAAATTTGAGTAGACTATGCACTTAGTCATAGGTCTGAAATAATCTGAGAAGAGGTTATTGTTATAATTCATTATAAAAATGGTTCTAAATAAAAATTAAGATTTAAAATACTCTTCAAAATGTTTACACACTTAAACACATCAGTTCCTTCCATATATAACACTCAATTTTCCAATTTCCATGAGATACCACTTTAACCGTGTTAAGTTTCTTGATGGCTGTAGGACTGTTTTAGTTTTATTTTTGCTCATCTAAATATATGAAAGCTACTTGAAATAATATAAGAATTCATGATCATATGAGAATAAAATCAACCCATATACATTTTAATGTTCACTCTAATATATGCATATACCTTCTCACATAAATGTATACTCAAAACTTTTGCTCACAAAAGACAGGGTTGTGTTGTTCAACACATAATGTCCTCCGTAGAATAAAAACATACAATATTAAAATAATATTAATTAATTGTTATTTAAAGTTACTAATAACTTATAAATTCCAAAATAACACCAAATATGATCTGTTATTCCACAAGACTCTAACCTTCACTCAGATTTCAAGGCACAGTTTGTAAAAGCATAGGGTATACAGTTTGTAATTTGAACATTCAAAAGATTTGAAACTAAAATGAAAAATGATATAATAACCATAAAATAAAAGGTATTTTCAACTTACCACTCACAAAAATATCACAAATAACTTGTTAGTTATCATATTTCATAATCATGCACACTATTAACTATCTTTGCACATATTCAAGAAGACATAAGGTCTATTTGCTTTCTTGTCTGTAAATAATCAAAACTTATCTTTATTAACTTGTTTGGGGTTTTTACATTAATAATTTCAAATCCTACCCAAATAAATCTCTTGAATATGAATTTGAATACAAAATAAGACATGGATAAGACTTTTATTACCAAATAACCAACTGAATTCTAACTTCTTTTGTATGTTGAGAGTGTCCTCTGCTAACTCAACTACTAACATATTTCTAAAATATGAGTTTAGGTATGTGTTATAACATCATAAAATCCTTGTTAAATTCTAACCAAACCAAATTTAATGTTTTAATTCTTGAAATAATATTGAAGTCTCTATGCAAATGAAAGATTTGGCAGGAAAGTCCAATACATCTCTAATTCAAAATTGACATAAAACTAGAAACTTAGAAAGACTCCTACAGACTTATTATGACCTTGACCACATTATAAATACTCAAAACATGTAAAATATATCACTATTTATATTGGGTAGTGATTATCTTGCATCACCTCATCATCCTTAATCATTGCTTCATCATACCTCATCATCTCTAATCACTCATTCCTCATCCCTCATCTCCCCTAATCACTCCCTCATTAATATTCACCATCATTCATCATCCCTAATCACTCCCTCATCATCCCTAATCACTCCCTCATTTAACCTCACCATCCCTCATCATTCATATTGACTCCCTCATCATCTCTACTCAATTCTTGCTCATCCCTCCTCATCCTTAATCACTCCAGTGAATACCTTGATGATGGTATTTTGTTGGGGTTTAAAAATTTTAGGATCTAAAAATGGAGAGTTGAGTGCTAGCATAAAATATAAGACATAGTGATCAAAATGATGTGGAGCAAAATTTGAAATATAAATATTTAACACCTATGAAAAAATATGGGCTTATTAGAAATGATGTAATTCACAATTGAAAATATGTCAGATAAAGAAAAGCAAGTAAAACCACCATAGCACCAAAAATGGGTAGTAAATACATGAGGATCACCAAGCAATGTGATTTCCTAAAACCAATCAATTGCTTTCCATATGAGGATATTTTATAATCTGAATAATTACATTGAAGGCCTTCTATTTGTATGTCTATTGATTAGTCATCATACCAGAGAGTGGAAAATAATTTTCAAATGATTAGAACAAGTAGTCTAAGATTAGAAAGTGGTACTTAATTCATAAATTCAATCCAATGAAGAGTGTCACACTATGATATCTCTACTTGCACATCTCAAGAAGTGGGTACAAGTTATCTAGCACTATAAAAATTTAAGTAGATAATAGATTATGAACCTAATGATATGATCATCACTAAAAATATCTCTACTTCCCCCAACAAGAGATTATATGAATTAAAAATATTGTTTCATTAACAAATGTAAATCAATGCTAAGCCAATACACTTCATCATTTTTAATGGAAGTCAGAAGAATTTAATTTCTCTTAAAACATATTTTCAAAAATTGAACTTGAAATTTATACATCCTCCATAACCATATGCTAGTGTATGGTCTAGTGTAAGCCTTGAGAAATGCATCACCTAGTAGTGTCACTTGGTGTACAAATTTAAACATTTTAAATATGCAATCCTTTGTGACATCTCACCATTATAGGTGTGTGATGTTTTACATGTGGTCAAACATGTATTTACCATTGACATGTAGTCTATGAAGTAAATCCTTGAAATGTTGTGATATATTGTCGTGATTTGAAATGCCATATGTCGTAGTTAGTTCATAAGCTTTCAGTCATTAGTGTCAGAAAGTGAAAGAATATTATCAGTTCTTGTAATAAGTATACTCTTAATGGTAAGAATTAAATGTAATGACATCATTATGTCACCATATCATAGTGTGGTTTATCCAAAAATAATAATAACAAAATAATTAAACCATAAACTAGATGAATACAAGGATATCTTTCAATCACCTAAATAAGTTCTTGCATACTATACACTAGACAATATTATTGATTTGATCCCTTAAATACCTCTACCTAAAACCTCTTTACACAACATATCATTTTTAGAGAATGAATAGATCAAGTGGTATATCCATGAAATCATGGATAATGGACACATCATGTCCAAATCATTGCTTTACAGAAGCCCAATTATGTTTGTGAATTTTTTTGAATCAATTAAAAATATATTAATAAGATTAAAGTGAAGAAATATTATCCTCATTTAAATATTAAGGCATTTTTACATCCTCGTCATTTAAATATTAAAGTCAAGAACTTGAAATTGATACATCCTCCATAACCATACGCTAGTGTATGGTCTAGTGTAAGCCTTGAGAAATGGATTACCTAGTAGTGTCACTTGGTGTACAAAATCAAACTTTTAAAAGATGCAATCCTTTGTGACATCTCACCATTATAGGTGTATGATGTTTTACATGTGGTCAAACATGTATTTACCATTGAAATGTAGTCTATGAAGTAAATCCTTGAAATGTTGTGATAGATTGTCATGATCTGAAATACCATATATCATAGTTAGTTCATAAGCTTTTAGTCATTAGTGTTAGGAAGTGCAAGAATATTGTCAGTTCTTGTAATAAGTATACTCTTAATGGTAAGAAGTAAATGTAATGACATCACATCATTATGTCACCATATCATAGTGTGGTTTACCCAACAATAACAAAAAGCAAATAATTGAACCATAAACTAGATGAATATAAGGATATATTTTAGTCACCTAAATAAGTTCCTGCATACTATGCACTAGACAATATTATTGATTTGATCCCTTAAATACCTCTACCTAAAACCTTTTTACACAAAATATAATTTCTAGAGAATGAATAGATCAAGTGGTAGATCCATGAAATCATGGATAATGGACACATCATGTCCAAATCATTGCTTTATAGAAGCCCAATTATGTTTGTGAATTTTTTTGAATCAATTAAAAAAATATTAACAAGATTAAAGTGAAGAACTATTATTATCATTTAAATATTAAGGCATTTTTATGCCATATCCATGGTGTATAAGTCTTTTCCAAAATTGATCTTAAGTTTGGGTATCATCATATTCATGTTAA
Source organism: Torreya grandis (assembly GCA_037957365.1). NCBI lineage: Eukaryota > Viridiplantae > Streptophyta > Pinopsida > Cupressales > Taxaceae > Torreya > Torreya grandis. Next base: position 1,527,837 of record JARHVA010003792.1, read on the forward strand.
AACTCTAGACATTTAGAATATAGTCTTAAAAACAAAGGAAGGATTGATTGATTAGTTGGTTATGCCTTTTAGGTTAACTAATATAATGAATTTATTCATTTCAAGATGTTTAATGACATCCTTGGGCCCTTTACCTATGTAATTTTTTAAAATCTACCTTGATGACATCTTAATCTTTAAAAAACATGGGATGAACATTTACACCATGCTGAACTAGTGTTTCACATTTTGCAAAAATATATTTTTGTGATAACATGAATAAAATTTCAATTTTCATGTAAGAGATAAATTATTTGGGACACATTTTTAAGCACACAATATAATGAGAGGGGGGGAGTGAATTAGTATATTATATATCTTTTACTTAATCTGATTTCTTTTCTTTAATCACTTAATCACACATTTAAGATATGCCATAAAAATAAAACAACAACATGCACCACACAAGAGAGAGAGAGAGACACCATATTTTTATGTGGAAACCCAAAGTGAGAAAAACCCATAGAAAATAATCTCAAGTATACGAATGAGCACCAACTCAAATTACAAAGTTCACAAGCACCAAATTACAAGAGCACCAAACCCTTTGCTGAGCACCAACACAACAACTATTTGTGAGCACCAACCCATAGGAGCACCAATCCCTTATAAATATTTGTGAGCACCAACCCATAGGAGCACCAACCCCTCTTGTGTATAAAACACAACTATCTCTCAATGCTGCTTACTCAACAAATGATAGAACTCTACAATATCTCTTGCTTTTCTCTCTTCTAAAATAAATACAAACCATGCAATCTCTTGCATATTTCAAATGGCTTTTCAAGCCTTTATTTATATCTTTCCAAATGACATTTGGCATTCACCCTTTATGACACTTTAATCCTCATGAAAAATGGCACCAAACCTACATGACCCTACGTATTCTTGCATTTGAAAAGTCATATGGTGACCCTTCATAAGCAAATGCATCCTTTTCTCTTTTGTATTTATTTTGGTGACTTTTCATATTCCTCAAAGTGTCCCTTCATGGAAAAATGTGCCATACCCTCTATGGCACATTTTATTTATATCTTTCCAAATGACATTTGGCATTCACCCTTTATGACACTTTAATCCTCATGAAAAATGGCACCAAACCTACATGACCCTACGTATTCTTGCATTTGAAAAGTCATATGGTGACCCTTCATAAGCAAATGCATCCTTTTCTCTTTTGTATTTATTTTGGCGACTTTTCATATTCCTCAAAGTGTCCCTTCATGGAAAAATGTGCCATACCCTCTTTTATCTTCACATGTCAACTCTTGGAATTCCTCAAGATGACTCTTCATGAGAAAATACATCCCATTCCTCTTTTGTCTTTACCCCGTGACTCTTTGACTTCTCCATGGACCCTCTTTTGATTTATATGCAACCAAAAATATATTCATTAATATTAAATAAATATTAACACACATTAGCCAATATATGAATATTAAAAACACCATTAAATGCTATGGGGCTTTTATCACCAATAATGCTAGACCTTTGACATTAATGACAATATTTCCAATAATCTTCCCTTTTGTCATTGACGGCAACCTCAAACTGAAACTGACACATCCTAAAATCTACACATACTGCCATCTAGAAAATATGCAGTAACTCCCCCTTATTGTAGCAACCTATACTTGTTTCATGTACCTATTTTGCACCTATTTATGTACTAGTACCTATACCTGTACCTATTTTTGTTCTTCTCCCCCTTTGTCATCAATGGCAAAGGGCCTATTCTGGAACTAACACTTAGCTCCCCCTCAATTGATGTTGATCCTCAATGATAGGAAGTAAAAGAAATTACTCCCAATTTTTATCGTAGATACTTAAATGTGTCTTTTGGTAGTGCTTTTATGAAAATATCTGCAATCTACTCTGTAGCACTCATATATTCCATCTTACCTTGTTGATTTGCAACCTACTCTCTCAAGAAGTGATATCTAATGGGAACATGTTTTGTTCTTGAATGCATCATTAGATTCTTCAAAATATTAATAACACTTATGTTGTCACAAAAAATAAAAATAGGTTCACCATATTTTACCTTGATATCTTCCAAAGTTTGCTTCATCCAAAACACTTGAGTACAATATAATACCGCTGCAATATATTCTGCTTCAGCTGTAGAAAGTGATATTGAATTCTATTTTTTGCTTAGCCATGATACTAAGATATCATTGAGGAAGAAATATCCTCTACTTGTACTCTTTCTATCATCTAAGAAACCTACCCTATCTGAATCTATATAAGTAATCAAAGTGAAACCTCTCCCTGTGGGATACCATGATCCATAATCCAATGCCCCCTTGATATATTTGAATATTCTCTTCACCAATTGAACATGACTATCTTTTGGAGCTGACTGATTTCTTGCAATCATACCTATTGTATGCATGATATCTGGCCTCGATGCTGTCAAATATAAAAGACTACCAATCATATATCTATACAAAGCTTGATCTACAACATGTGAATATTCATCCTTGCTCACCTTATTTCTTATACTCATTGGTGTGCCAACTGGTGCATAATCCTCAAAACTAAATTTATTCAACATTTTCTTGGCATATTTACTTTAAGATATAAAAATTATTTTATCTGACTGAAATATTTACAACCCTAATAAAAATGACAATTCTTCAAGCATAGACATCTCAAATTCTTTTTGCATATTTTTAAAAAATTATTTTATCATCTTTTCAATGTTTCCTCTAAAAATGATGTCATCAACATATACTACAAAAATAAATTGATGCTCACCTTCTGTTTTGATGTAGAGATTAATGTCATTAAGTCCTCTCTTGAAACCTTGATCTTGCAGGTACTTATCAAGTCTTGCATACCAAGCTCTGGGAGCTTGTTTCAATCCATACAATGCTTTATTTAATCTACATAAATGACTACTAAAATTTTAGAGAATAAATCTCTTAGGATTCTCAATGTAGACCTCTTCTTCTAGATTTCCATTTAAAAAAGTAGATTTAACATCCATCTATAACACTTTAAAATTTTTAAACACTGTATATGCAAGAAACATTCTAATAGCCTCTAACCTTGCCACTAGTATAAAAGTTACTTCAAAATATATTCCCTAAATCTGAGCATATCCTTTACTTACTAATTTTGCTTTATTCCTGGTCACTTCTCCATTTTCATTCAACTTATTTCTATAAACCCATTTTGTTCCTATCACATTGTGATCTTTTGGTCTAGGCACTAATTTCCAAGTATCATTCTTTTCTATCTGATTTAATTCTTCATCCATTTCCTTAACCCAATGCTTATCATTTATAGCTTCCAAAAAAGTTTTAGGCTGAATTTTGGATAACAAAGAGAAATTAACTTGCTCAGATTCACTTACCATCATTCTTTTGGTGTGAATTCCTTCATTTATGTCCTCGATGAAGTCACTTTCATTATTATTTCTCTAGACATATTTGTAAGGAGTTTTGGTGTCCTTTTTCTCCTTCTCATCTTCATCTGATTCTTCAAAGTTTTCCTCTTCAATGATTTTAGGAATGTCTATTGGATCACTGATTCTTTGTGTTTTATCTTCTTTTATTCTGACACTTGAACTTTCAACTATTTTCTTGGTTCTTTTATTATAAAATTTATAAGCTTTACTTTTGTAAGAATAACCAAAAAATATACCTTCATCCTCTTTAGATTCAAACTTACCAAGTTTTTCATCAATTTTTTATGAAGCATCTGCTGCTAAAAACTCTAAAATAATTAACTATTACTAGTTTGTCTTTCTATAACTCATAAGGAGTCTTGTCATTGTTGAATCTCAATAATGCTCTATTCTGAATATGCACTACTGTAAAAACTAATTCTCTCCAATATTTATCTAGTATCTTGGATTCATTTAGCATTAGCCTCACTATCTCCTAAACTGTTTTGTTTCTCCGTTTAACTACTCTATTTTACTATGGAGTTCTGGCTGTTGAATAATGTCTCTTTATTCCATGGTATTCATAAAACTCAATAAACTAATCTGATATGAATTCTCCTCCTTGATTTGATCTTAGACACTTAATTTTCAAACTAGTTTCATTTTCAACTAATGCTTTAAATGCTTAAAAATATTTGAAAGCTTTTATTTTTTTTAAAACAAACATTACCCAAGTCATACGTAAAAAATTATTAATAAGTAACATGAAATATTTATCACCTTGAGTACTTTGAGTTCCCATAGGTCCACACAAATCAATGTGAATAAGCTCTATTATCTCAGTGGTTGAGTACTCTTTTGTTTTGAACTACCTTCTGGCCTACTTCTCATGTTGACAAGGTCTACAAAGCATGTTAATTGGCTTTGTAATCTTTGGAATATTTTTGACTGCTTGCTTTTTTCTGATGTTGAAAATATTGTCAAAATTTATGTGTTTGATTCTCCTGTGTCATAGCCAACGTTTTTCAATCTGACTCAAACAACATCTTTGACCTTTGATGTTTGATAACATATACAAATTATTGTCTGTTCTCTGAGCATCTACAACTAACACATCTAAATCTTTTCTCTTAATTTTAAAATCTTCAACATAAAACTTTAGTGTGTGCTCCTAGTCACACATTTGACTTAAAATCAAAAGATTATGCTTAAGACCTTCTATGTATAAAACATTTTCAATTTTAGTTCTACCATTATCCAAACTTAGTGTACCTTTTTTGGCAATTTTGGTAGTAGTATTATCTCCAAATTTCACTATGCCACCATTGATCTTCTTCAAGGTTATGAAATTTCTCTTGTCTCCTATCATGTGCCTTGAAGATACACTATCCATGAACCATGGCTTTTATTCATTTCTTGTATTCAAAGCTATTTGTACAAATATAGATTTTTTAAGTTATTTTTTCTGTCATAAACTTGTCTGAACTTTCTTCTTGATGAATGGAGCCTTAAAACTCTGGTCCTTCTTGACTAACTCGAATAAGTTTGTATAGTACCAAGATATATGTCTAAAGTTGTTACACTTGTAACATATTATGGCCTCTTCATTAAAGCCTAATAGAGGAGCAAACAAGTTGTGGCTTCTGCTTGACTTTGCATGAGTTTTCTTCTCCTTATTTATGAAATTATTATCTCTTTTTGACATTCTATTTTCTTATGACCATATCGATTATAATAAAAATAGCAACCATAAAAATAGGATCTATTTATGTGATAAATGGAGCCTTAAAACTCTGGTCCTTCTTGACTTACTCAAACATGCTTCTACAATACCAAGTTATGTGTCTAAAGTTGTTGCACTTGTAACATATTATGGCCTCTTCATTAAAGATTGATAGAGAAGCAAAAGAGTTGTGGCTTTTACTTGACTCTGCATGAGTTTCTTTCTCCTCATTTTTAAAATTATTATCTCTTTTTTGACATTCTATTTTATTATGACCATATTCATTATAATAAAAATAGTAACTATAAAAATAGGACCTATTTATGTATCTCTGACCTGATTGCCTTTTGTAGCTTTGTTCTTTCTAACCTTATTTGTTTGATATGTCCTCTATATTCTTAATTTCTTCCCTTTTTATTTTATTTTTTGTAAGATCTTTAACATAGCTCTTTCATTTTTTTGTGTTAACCTTGTCTGTGAAAGTAGTGGCCTCTCTTTTCTCTTTTTCAAATTCAATACCTGTATTATCTGACATTAATATTTAAATTTATAATATCTTATTCAACATATTAGTGTTATTCTCAAATTTTGAATCATTGGCTGCTCTATCATTGATTTCTTTATTTGTTTTCTTATGATCTATTTTTAAAGAAGCAATTTTAATAACACACTTTCACATTCTTCACTTACTTTTCACAACTGTGTTGTTAGATATTTTTTATTCTTTTTAAATTCTTCAAAGTGTGCTTGTAGATCTTCAATTGTTTCTTTTGGCTCCTTTTTATTTTTCTCGATCTAGATCTTTAATCTTCGATTCTTCTTCTCAAGAGATTTTAACTCTTCTAAGACACAAATGAGTTCTCTTTCTAGATTCACTTCGGCTTCATCCTATTTTTCTTCTTGATCATCTATTCTTTTGCTTGGGGAGGCATCTTCATGTATGACCATGAATATAATCTCTTCTTCTTCTGAATTATTAACTCTATTATCTTTAGTTGAGCTAGGATCTTTAGAATACAAACTCTTCTTCTCAAATCTTTTCTTAAAATTTCCATTCTTGTATGTGGACTTTCCTTCTTCATTGTCATCATTATCTTTATTTGGGCACTTAACTTCAAAATGTCTAATATTTACATAATTAAAATATTTAAAAAGTAATTTTTTTTGATATTTATCTATGGCCTTTTTTGGCTTACAAATGAATAGAGCTCATACATCTTTAGCTTGGCTAAATTTTTCATCTCTTCAATTGTTGAAACTTTTGCATCATATCTCAATGATAGAGATCTCAAAACTTTTTGTACCACAATTGATTCTTCTAACTTTTTTCCAAGACCTTGAATTTGATTAACTATTTGATCAATCTACAAAAGGTGACTTGCTATATTTTCTTCCTCTTTCATCTTCAAACTCTCAAACTATCTTCTGAAAGTTTGAAGTTTAGCTTGATGAACCTTTCCATCACCTTTATAAATATTCTCAAGTTTTACTCAAGTTTCATGATTAAATTTACATTGCATAACTTTAATAAATTATGATTCACATAAACTTAACAAATTCTAATTCACATAAACTACATAAAATAGCATTTAAAGTTTTATCATTATTTTTACTTGCCTTCTTTTCCATTGGAGTAGTTACAAGTGTCTGTGGCTCTTCATATTCCTCCACCACTTCTTTTTAAATGTCGAATCCAAGAGCCATCAAATAAGTCCTCATCGTTATGCACCAAAAATCACAATTTTTTCCATCAAACAAATGTGCCTTATTTATAGAAAAACCTTCATGTGATCCAGCCATCATGCTTTCTCCAATCTACCTTCAAGCTGTAAATTTTTTTCAAAAAGGAACCTACTCTGATACCAATTTTTAAGCTTTAAATATATTGAGAGGGGGGTGAATCCGTATAATATATATCTTTTACTTAAACTGACTTATTTTCTTTAATCACTTAATAACACATTTAAGATATGCCATAAAACTAAAACAATAACATGCACCACACAAGAAAGAGAGAGACACCAAATTTTTATATGGAAACCCAAAGTGAGAAAAAACTACAGAGAATAATCTCAAGTATATTAATGAATACCAACTCAAATTATAAAATTCACAAGCACCAACTTAAAAGAGCACCAACCCCTATATCGAGCACCAACACAATAATTATTTATGAGCACCAACCCATAGGAGCTTGAACCCTTTGCAAAGATTTGTGAGCACCAACCCACAAGAGCACCAACCCCTCTTGTGTATATAAAACACAACTATCTCTCAATGTTGCTTACTCAATAAAAGATATAACTCTAAAATATCTCTTATTTTTCTCTCTTCTAAAACAAATACAAACCATGAAATCTCTTGCATATTTCAAATGGCTTCTCAAGCCTTTATTTATATCTTTCCAAATGACCTTTGGCATTCACCTTTTGTGATCCTTCAATCCTCATAAAAAATGGTTCTAAACATGCATGACCCTTCACATCTTTACATTTGAAAAGTCATATGGTGACCCTTCATAAGCAAATGCATCGTTTCCTCTTTTGTCTTTATCTTGGTGGCTTTTTGTATTCCTCAAGGTGTCCCGTCATGAAAAAATATGCCATACCCTCTTTTGTCTTCACATGGTAATCTTGGAATTCTTTAAGATGACCCTTCATGAGAAAATGTGTTCCATTCTTCTTTTGTCTTTACCCTATGACTCTTTAACTTCTCTATGGACCCTCTTTTGACTTATATGTAACCAAAAATATATTCGTTAATAATAAATAAATATTAAAACATATTAGCCAAGATATGAAGATTAAAAACACCATTAAATGCTATGGGGCCTTTATCACTAATAATGCTAGTCCTTTGACATTAATGACAATATTTCCAACAATCTCTCCCTTTGTCATTAATGGCAACCTCAAACTAAAACTACCACATCCTGAAACCTACACATACTGCCATCTAAAAAACATACAATAACTCCCTCTTATTGTAGGTACCTATTCCCTGTACCTATTTTGCACCTATTTCTACACATGTACCTATTTTAGTTCTTCTCTCCCTTTGACATCAATGGAAAAGGGTCTATCTTAGAGCTAACACTTATCTCCCCCTCAACTGATGCTGATCTTCAATGGCAGGGAGTAAAATAAATTACTCCCAACTTATCCCATAGATACTCAAATGTGTCTTTTGGTAGTGCCTTTGTGAAAATATCTACAATCTGCTTTGTAGTACTAATATATTCCATCTTAACTTGTTGATCTGCAACTTGCTCTTTCAAAAAGTGATATCTAAAGGGAATATGTTTTGTTTTTAAATGCATCACTGGATTCTTTGAAATACTAATAGCACTTATGTTGTCACAAAAAATAGAAATAGGTTCATCATATTTTATCTTGATATCTTCCAAAGTTTGCTTAATCCAAAGCACTTGAGTACAACACAATACCATTGCAATATATTTTGTTTCAGCTATAGAAGTGATATTGAATTCTTTGTTTAGCCATGATACTAAGCTATCACTAACGAAAAAAAATCCTCTACTTGTACTCTTTTTGTCATCCCATCAATCCACCCAATATGAATTTGTACAAGTAGCCAAAGTGAAATCTCTGCCTGTGGGATACCATAATCCATAATTCAATGTCCCCTTGATATATCTGAATATTATTTTCACCAACTGAACATGACTATCTTTTGGAGCTAATAAATATATTGCAACCATACCTACTGTATGCATTATATTTGATCTTGATGATATCAAATATAAAAGACTACCAATCGTATATCTATATAAAAATTGATCTACAATAGGTGAATCTTCATACTTGCTCACCTTATTTCCTATACTCATTGGTGTGCCAACTGGTACATAATCCTCAAAACCAAATTTTTTCTACATTTTCTTGGCATATTTACTTTGAGATATGAAAATTCTTTTATCTGACTGAAATATTTTCAACCTTAAGAAAAATGACAATTCTCCAAGCATAGACATATCAATTTTTTTTTGCATATTTTCAAAAAATTCTTTTGTCATCTTTTCAATGTTTCCTCATAAAATGATGTCATCAACATATACCACAAAAATCAATTAATACTCACCTTCTATTTTAATATAGAGATTACTGTAAACAAATTATCTCTTGAAACCTTGATCCTGGAGGTACTTATCAAGTCTTGCACACCAAAATTTTGGAGCTTGTTTCAATCCATACAGTGCTTTATTCAATGTACATATATGGCTACTAATATTTGAGAGAATAAATCCTTCAGACTACTTAATGTAGACCTCTTCTTCTAGATTCCCATTTAGAAGGTAGATTTTACATCCATCTGAAACATTTTAAAATTTTTAAACATTGCATATGCAAGAAATATTATAATAGCCTCTAGCCTTGCCACTAGTGCAAAATTTTCTTCAAAATATATTCCCTCAATCTGAGCATATCCTTTACATACTAATCTTGCTTTATTCTTTGTCACTTCTCTATTTGCATTCAACTTATTTTTATAAACCCATTTTGTTCCTATCACATTGTGATCTTTTGGTCTAGGCACTAATTCCTAAGTATCATTTTTTTATATCTAATTTAATTATTCATCCATTGCCTTAACCTAATGCTTATCATGTCTAGCTTTTGAAAAAGTTCTATGCTAAATTTTGGCTAACAAAGAGAAATTAACTTGTTTAGATTCACTTACCATCATTCTTCTAGTGTGAATTATTTCATTTATGTCTTCGATGATATCACTTTCATTATGATTTATCTAGACATATTTGGAAGGATTTTCGGTATCCTTTTTCTCCTTCTCATCTTCATCTAATTCTTCAAAGTCTTCCTCTTCATTGATTTTAGAAATGTCGACTGGATCACTGATTCTTTATGTTCCATCTTCTTCTATTCTGAGACTTGCACTTTTAACTATTTTCTTAGTTTTTTTGTTATAATATTTATAACATTTAATTTTGTAAGAATAACCGAGAAATATGCCTTCTTTTGCTCTGAATTCAAACTTACCAAGTTTTTCATCAATTTTTTTATGAAGCATCTGCTCTCAAAAACTTTTAAATAATTAACTATTGCTATTTTGTCTTTCCATAGCTTATTAAGACTCTTATCATTATTTAATCTCAATAATTATCTATTTTGAATGTTCACTATTGTAGCAACTACCTCTCTTCAATATTTATCTAGTATCTTGGATTTATTTAGCATTGTCCTCACTATATCCTGAACTATTCTATTTCTCCATTCAATTACTCCATTTTTTTGTGGAGTTTTAGTTGCTGAATAATGTCTCTTTATTCCATGGTCTTCACAAAACTCAATAAATTGATCTGACATGAATTCTCCTCTTTGATCTAATCTTAGACACTTAATCTTCAAACTGGTTTCATTTTCAACTAATGCTTTGAAATGTCTGAAAGCTTCTGATTTTTTCTTTAAAAATATTACCCAAATCATACGTGAAAAATCATCCATAAGTAACATGAAATATTTATCACCTTGAGTACTTTGAGTTCTCATAGGTCCAAAAAAATTAGTGTGAACAAGCTCTAACATTTGAGTGGTCGAGTACTCTTTTGTTTTGAACCACCTTCTGGCTTGATTCTCATGCTGACAAGATTCACAAAGCATGTTAGATGGCTTTGTAATCTTTGAAAGATTTTTGACTACTTGATTTTTGCTAATGTTGACAAGATTGTCAAAATTTATGTGTTCCATTCTTCTGTGCCATAGCCAAATTTATTCAATCTGACTCAAATAACATCTTTAACCTTTGATGTTTGATAACATATACAAATTATTGCTTGTTCTCTGAGCATTTGCAACCAACACATCTAAATATTTTCTCCTAATTTCACAACCTTATACATAAAACTTTAGTGTGTACCCCTAATCACACATTTCAATTACACTTAAAAGATTATGCTTAATACCTTCTATATATAAAACATTTTTAGTTTTAGTTCTACCATTATCCAAACTTAGTGTACCTTTTTTAGTAATTTTGGTAGTATTATTATCTCTAAATTTCACTATGCCACCATTGATATTCTTCAAGGTTATGAACTTGATCTTATCTCCTATTATGTGTCTCAAACATCCACTGTCAGTAAACCATAACTTTTCTTCATTTCTTGCATGTAAAGCTATCTGTACCAATATAGATTTTTAAGATTGTTTATTTATTTATGAACTTGTCTGAACTTTCTTCTTGATGAATGGAGCTCTAAAATGTTGGTCCTTCTTGACTGACTCAAAAAAGATTCTATAGAACCAGGCTATGTATCTAAAGTTATTACACTTATAACATATTATGGTCTCTTCGTTAAATCTTGATAGAGGAGCAAAAGAGTTGTGGCTTCTGCATGAGTTTCCTTCTCTTTATTTCTAAAATTATTAGCTTTTTTTTGACATTCTATTTCCTTATGACCATATTCATTATAATAAAAATAATAACTATAAAAATAGGACCTATTTGTGTATCTCTGAATTGGTTAGCTTTTGTAGCTTTGTTTCTTCTAGCCTTCTTTATTTGAGATGTCCTCTGTATTCTTAACTTCTTCCCTTTTTATTTCTTTTTTTGTAAGAGCTTTAGCATAGCTCTTTCCTTTTTATGTGTTAACCTTGTTTGTGAAAGTAGTGGCCTCCCCTTTTTCTTTTTCAAATCTAATACCTATCTTATCTGACATTGATCTTTGACTTTATAATATCTTATTCAACATATTAGTGTTATTCTCAAATTTTGAATCATTAGATGCTCTATCATTGATTGCTTTATTTATTTTCTCAAGTTTGCTTTAAAAGAAGCAATTTCAATAACATACCTTTCACATTTTTCACTTATTTTTTATAATTGTGCTGTTAGATCTTTTTCATTTTTCTTAGCTTCTTCAAAGTGTGCTTGTAGATCTTCAATTGTTTCCTTTGACTCCTTTTCATTTTTCTCAATCTGGAGCTTTAATCTTTGATTCTTCTTCTCAAGAAATTTTAACTCTTCTAAGACACAAATGAGTTCCCCTTCCAAATTCACTTTGGCTTCATCTTATTCTTCTTCTTGATCATCTATACTTTTATTTACAGAGGCATCTTCATGTATGGCCATGAATATAATCTCTTCTTCTGAATCACTGAATCAACTATCTTTAATTGAGCTAGGATTATTTAGAATATAAACTCTTCTTCTCAAATCCCTTCTTGAATTTTCGTTTCTTGTATGTAGAATTTCCTTCTTTATTGTCACCATTACCCTTATCTGGGCACTTAGATGCAAAATGTCCAATCTTTACATAATTAAAATATTTAAAAAGTAATTTTCCTTGATATTTACCTGTGCCCTTTTTTGGCTTGTGAAGGAATAAAGCTTTGTTGTCATCTTTATCATCGTTAAAACTGTAACTTAATTCTTGAATCTTAGCCTTCTCTTTCTTTGATGTCTTGAAAGCAACTTCTCTCTTTGAGGGTTTCTCTTGTCCGATCTGCATCTCATATGATGTAATAATACCATGTAGCTCATCCATCTTTAGCTTGGCTAAATTTTTCATCTCTTCAATTACTAAAACTTTTGCATCATATCTCAATGGTACAAATCTCAAAAAATTTTGTACCAAAATTGATTCTTATAACTTTTCTCCAAGACCTTGAATGTGATTAACTATTTGATCAACCAAAAAAAGGTAACTTGCTGTATTTTCTTCCTCTTCCATCTTCAAACTCTCAAACTATCTTCTAAAAGTTTGAAGCTTAGCTTGCTGAACCCTTCCATCATATTTGTAAATATTCTCAAGTTTTACCCAAGTTTTATGAGGAGATTTACATTACATAACTTTAATAAATTTTAATTCACATAAACCACATAAAATAGCATTTAAAACTTTAGCATTATTTTCACTTTCCTTCTTTTCCATAAGAGTAGTTACAAGTGTCTGTGGCTCTTCATATTCCTCCACCACTGCTTGCCAAATGTCAAATCCAAGGGCCATCAAATAAGTCCTCATCTTTATGCTCCAAAAAGCATAATTTGTCCTATCAAACAAAGGTGACTTATTTGTATAAAAACCTTCATGTGATCCATCCATTGTGCTTGCCCTGACCTACATTTAAGCTATAAAACTTTTTCAAAAAGTAACCTGCTCTGATACCAATTGTTAATCATAAAATATACTGAGAGGGGGGGGGTGAATCAATATATTATATATCTTTTACTTAATATAATTTTTTTATTTAATCACTTAATCACACATTTAAGTTATGTCATAAAACTAAAACAATAACATGCACCACACAAGAGAGAGAGAGAGAGAGAAACTAGATTTTTATGTGGAAATCCAAAGTGGGGAAAAAACATACAGAACAATCTTAAGTATATAAATGAGCACCAACTCAAATTATAAAGTTTGCAAGAACCAACTTGTAGGAAAATGAACCTCTTTGTCGAGCACTAGTACAACAACTATTTGTGAGCACCAACCCATAGGAGTACCAACTCCTTGCAAAGATTTGTGAGCACCAACCCACAGGAGCACCAACCACTCTTATGTATAAAACATAACTATCTCTTAATGTTGTTTACTCAAAAAATGATAGAAATCTATAATATCTCCTACTTTTCTCTCTTCTAAAACAAATACAAACCATGCACTCTCTTGCATATTTCAAATGGCTTCTCAAACCTTTATTTCTAGCTTTCTAGATGACCTTTGGTATTCACCCTTTGTGACCTTTCAATCTTCATGGAAAATGGTGCCAAACTTTCATGACCCTTCATATCCTTGCATTTGAAAAGTCATATTGTGATCCTTCATAAAAAAATGCATCCTTTCCTCTTTTATCTTTATCTTGGTGACTTTTTGTATTCCTCAAAGTGTTCTTTCATGGAAAAATGTGCCATATCCTCTTTTATCTTCACATGGTGACTCTTGAAATTCTTCAAGATGACTCTTCATGAGAAAATGCATCTCATTCCTCTTTTATGTTTACCCCGTGACTCTTTGACTTCTCCATGGACCCTATTTTGACTTATATGGAACCAAAAATATATTCATTAATATTAAATAAATATTAACACACATTAACCAAGATATGAATATTAAAAACACCATTAAATGCTATGGGGCTTTTATCACCAATAATGTTAGACCTTTGACATCAATGACAATATTTCTAATACACATTACACACACAAGGAGTGAATGCATGAACCTAACCAATATTCAAGTATTACAGGAATGGGAAACACTAAATAACTTTGCATCTAATTCAAATATTCTCAAAATTAGAAAATTATACAAGATATTTATGTTTAATTATTATCTTTTAAACCAAACTACCAAAGGTGGAACCGAATAAAGTTTCATTTAGTTAGCTGCACAACAAAGACAATTCAATGAACTAAAATTTAGACTCTATTTTGTGTTAATACTTATGTTACTTGACTATCAATTTGAAATATCATCTAATTCATTTAGTAATAAAATTGACTATCATAAATGGGTATTGACAACACAAGTCCTAGAAAAGAGTCAATTTATATTATAATGGATTAAACAACAAATGATTGGAATCAAAGATATCTTTAGAGTATATATTTACTTCAGATAATGAGGGAATGATTAATGATGGTAAGGGTCAATGATGGAGTGATGAAAGATGGGGAGGGTCATTGAGTGAGTGATTAGTGATGATGAAAGATTGATTAGGGATTATGAGGGATGAGAAGTGAGTGATTAGGGTGATTAGATATCATGATAATAAATGGAGTGATTTGGGATGATAAGCTTGAGTGATTAGAGATGATGAGAGATAATTAATGTCAATGAAGTATTGATTAGGGATGAGGATGGAGTGAATAGGGATGAGGAAGTGATTAGGTATGATGAGGGATGATGAAAGAGTGATTAGGGATGATGAAAGATGGGGATAGAGTGATTATGGATGATGAGGATAGTGAGGGTCAATATAGGAGTGATTATGGATGATAAGAGAGTGATTAGAAATGATTAGGGATAGTGAGGGTCAATGAGAGAGTGATTAGGGATAATGAGGAATGATGAGAGAGTGATTAGGGGTAATGAGGGATGAGTAGTAAGTGATCAAGGATGAGGGAGGGATGATGATCAAGTGAAATTAACATATAACATGGTTGTTTGATGTGTGCAAGTCATTAATGTGATCTAAGATACCCCAATAACACTAATTTGCATCAATTTCAAAGTGATTGGTTTGAAAAATTTAATTTTAACAAACCTAAGACTCTTAGAAATGCTAGGAATCAATCTAGAAGGCATAAAAACCTAAAAAATGATTGTGTTTACCAAAAATGGATATCAATTGCAAAAGTTATGTCCTGAAATCACTAAATTTAATACTTAGACCCTAAAAATGCCTAAGTATTGACCTGATTAGATTTTGAAAAAATATTTTTCACATCATAAGGCATGTGACTATGAGACGAACTCTATTAGATGCTGAGTGACCCTAATTTCTTATATTTACCAAAATAAATTTAAATTATAAATTTACATAAGTATAAGTTTACATTTATATTGTTAAACTTATACTTATGTAAACTTATACTTAGCATTTAAAGTTGTAAATATAAGCTTCTGACCAAATTTGCCTTCACGTGTAACTCCCACATGCTTGTGGAGATGGTTTTGGTCTTATTATAAAACAATGCGTATGCATTATATAACATGTACATGTTGTATAATACATTATATAAAGCATACATGTTATACAAAATGTACATGTTATTTGAATTTGAATTTGAATTGAAAAATGAGACTTTAGGCTAAAAAATGGCTTGGATTTTTGAGCCAAAGGCTTGTGACTGTGTATCTACAACTGAGACCAAGAGATTTGAGAAAAATCAACAAGTATCAAATTCAATCACCAAATACCCTATGGATTTCAACATCAAAATTCAAAAAAATATTATTGTCATGATGAGCACACTGTCTTATTTCTAAATATACGACTTTTATAATTTTTGGGCTTTTTTAAGGGTTCAAACTATATTTATTTCTAACCACATCTTTTTAGGCCACTGCATGCTGCACCTATACATGCCTATTCATGTTTATCTATTTTTTTTTCATTGATTGAATTGGAAAAAAAATTATGTGATAACAAACTAGGCCTAATTCTATACACATTAAAAAAAATCAATTTTCATTTTTTTGAGGTATTTAGGGTGGGCTGCACAATCGGCTATCCATTTTTTTGTTACTTTTCAGGATCTACTTAATTGTAAAATTAATAAAAAAATATTAATTGCAAAAATATTAAAATTTTTCATAATACACTAGAAGATCTTATCTAAATATTCACCAAAGGGTTTCAAACAATATTTAACAATGCTTAAAAAATGGTGGGCCACATGACCATCTATCTACTATGTTTTCTTAAAAAAAATAAGACGTCCTTTTCAAAATTTAGATGTTTTACCTACTTATACTTAACCATTTTTGAAAAAAAATATTTTTCTGGAAACTAGACTCGAAATGCTACAATTCATATTTTTATACCATCTTCAAATGTTGAGTGTAGCCATCTCAAATTATCTATAGAGGTTTAAATTTTAGAAATTTTAGAAAAATCATGTCCATGGGTAGGCCCTTTTTTGTCCCCCAAATTTGTGCACTTACCCAAAAAAAAAAATCCACTAGGCAAAAGGTATGCACAAAATAGACATAAAATGATACACACTTAAAAAAGAGACGTGTGCTAAGAAGAATTTGACGATGAGTCATGAAGTAAATCAATAAAATTTGGTTCATAGGATGGCCTTCTATCATCATCAGATGAGGATGAGATCCTTGTGTCCCTCTAATTTGACCCTTGTCCTTTAAAGAGGAATCTTTCAGCCTCTCTTGTCATATATTATAAAGATATTAGTTTGAATTTATTAATAATTTTGAATAAAAATTGTAGTTCCCAATAGGGATTATGAAGAGTATTATGAGAATTCATACAAGTTCCATCTTCTAATCCCATTCAATTCTTCTTCTTATGATGACACAATAAATTGTTGTTTCATATAGATGTGGTCCTTTAATCTAAGAATATGAGGTCCACATTTTCTAAAAATTTGAATTAAATATTCATTTTATTGTTCTTAAATTTTTATGCTCCATCTATAACTTTCCTTGTATATGAGATTAACAAATTTTTGGACCAATAACTCAAGATTTAGCCTTTTAATAATCAATTTATTATGATCAGCAAAAGTTTCTATATTACAAGCTTTATAAGTTGTTAGATCTTGAGACACATGTATATAAATTCTATTATATCACTCTATAACTCCATACCTAAATGTTTCTATTTGAATATGGTGTGAGAGAACATCAAATCTGATACATTTAAGTTTTGTGATGTAAAATTGAGGTGTCTTAGGTCCTTGTGGATGGTTCATTAAGGAGAGAGCGGGATATCTTTAACCAATCAACAAAAATATTATCTTATCCTATATTATGTTGGGAAATATAATTAAATATGTTAAAATAGTCATGCCAATGAACATATTTGCCTCTTCCATCCTTTAATCCATGATCCTTTTCTTTGAATGTTAATAACCTTGTACAATTAGTTTTGATCAAAATTCTTCAAATGCATTAGCTTAAGCACAAATTTTTATAGACACTTTTTAACAAAATTGATCTATTTATCTAAAAAGATCCATTTTTTGACTTCATAAGAATAGACACCAGAAGCATATTCATAAAAAAAATATTGGTTATCATCTATATGACAAAATTATCAAACTTGGGTACATGAAGTTCAGGAAGATTATAGTTTGGAACACTTTACTATGTTCATCAGTTCATACATACTTCGTATTTTTATTTAAAAATTATTGAAAACATAATCTATCTACACCACTATTAGCATCAAAACTATTTACATAATTAAGGATTCCAAGGAAAGCTTGTAACTGCTTCTAGCCAAGCTTTTCTAAGATCTCCAAAAATCTTTCTTTTATATGTCCTTAGATTTTTAACTTACTTTTTTTACTTTTATTCCAAGGAATTTACAGTTTATGTGACATAGCTGTATTTTTTTTTTATAAAAGCACTATATCGGTTAAGACAATTGTGTCATATAATTTTTTTAAATGTTGGAAGTGATCTTCAAGAGACTGAATAAGAATCAGAATATCATCAATATGAACATAGAGGAAATATGACATACCTATGAAGATTTTATCCATAAAATTCTAAAAATATGTAGGTGGTTTCATATAACCAAAAGGCATGACTTTACATTGGTAATGACCAAAATGCATGACTTTACATTGGTGATTACCAAAAGGACCACTGAAAGTTGTCTTTAGTCTTTCTCCCTCTGTGACTTTGATATGATAAAATCCTAACTTGTAGTCAAATTGAGAGAAATATTTACATCTTGAAACCTTCTATAAAATATATAATTTATTAGGAACAAGTTAAGGATAAGGAAGGGTAATGACATTAAGTGGTTTATAATTTACAACCATTCTCTTTTTCCCCCTCTTTTGTTCTGAATGCTTGTTTACCATGAAGGCATAACAAGAATATGGTGATTTACTAGGTTTTATGAAACCAATATCTAATAATTATTGTATAGATTTCTCCATATCCTAATAGTAATGACTAGGGATTGGATTTTTCTTCCCAATATTCATATGTTTCCATTCTTCTAGGTTTATGTCCATGGTAGGCATCGATTTGTTCTAAAAAATTTGATGATCATTAGAGAAAATATCTATCTCAATCTTTTGCCTCCATTTTTTTGTAGAACAAAATTGTGTGGGCTCTTAATTAGAGATATAGTACTAAATCATTGTTTTATAGCATAGACTAATATGGGAGCTCAAACTATTTATCCATTATTGGTAAATATGACACTTTTGGGTGTACTACCATAAGGTGAATTGAAGGCTCCTCATAACAAACAATCTATAGGTAAATGACAATGAGAAAATAAATCACAAAATAATGTTCTATATTGAATAGCTATGGGTTCTTGATGGTAATATTTTTTACATGTAGACCTATTTCTTTCAATATCTAAGGACTTAACTATGTTGCTCATCTAGCTCTTTTCAGTTATATAATACAATAGATTTATAGAAAGACATAGATGCACCAGTATCAACCTGAGCATCTAGTTATTTATTTTTGATTTAAATATAAATAAATTGAGCATACCTAACATTAATGAGGTTTGAAATATAATTATAATTTAGATCTAAAGGTACTAGAGTCGCTGAATACACTAGTATACATTTTCTAGGATCTACACATTATAGTTTTTGTTTGACAAGGTAAATTTATTTTATCCAATCTATTTCATTTCCCCATATATATTTTTACTAATGAGTTTCCCATTCAATAAATTATATTTTAGCATCATAAATTTCTTCTTCTCTAACATCCTCTGTATAGGGATATTTATCCCATGTTGGTGTTGAACATATTGTAACTACTTCATCTAGGAGTATGAAATTGAATTTATTTTTTACCCATTTATCAATAGCCTTAAAACTTTATGGGAAGGTAAGTAGTATAGGGATTGGAGTTATAACCATTGGTGGTTTACTATAGTGTGGAGGTTGTCTACATCTTCCTATAAATATTCCTTTTCTTCCTCTTTATTCTGTGGAAGAAGGTCATACAGGAGTTCTTCCCATTCCTTTACTTTTATCTCTAGAGTTTCCTTCTCTACACGGTTTCCATCATCTCTACATGAAATTGAGTGACTCTTCTTATAAATCGTCATCTAGAACATCCAACTCATGTAGCTCATATTCTTCATCAACATCTTCTTCAAATTCTTCAATAACACGCTCATATATTTCATCTTGATCATACACATCTTAAATATTTCATCATGATAATACATATCTTAATTTTCATCTATATCCCACAAAATTTCTATTTTAAAGGAATGAACAACTTTGACATCATGATTTTTGCATTTACAATCAAGGGCTTTATGACCTGGTTGATGGAAAACATATTAGATAATTTTATGAGACTATGGTCATGGGAAATTATGACGATAAATAAATTTATACTTGGGAGTAGGTGTGCAATAGCAAGGAAAGTTATAGATAATCTATAAATATGGCTTTATAATAAAAATATAGTTGGTTCATATTCACAACCCAAAAACTAGTCTCAAAAGATATATATCAAGCCAAACATGACATAAAATTTCACATAGACCAATTGAGTATTAAAAAAAACACTAGAAAGAGGAGGTGATGGATCATCCCAATCAAGCAGAGAGGCCTAAGTGGAGTGCTTCCTTTTTAGTGGAACTGGCACTACCCAACTAGCTTGTCTATCTTGAACAACTAAAATCACAAGAACTACCTGTTGATGTCTTAAAATTGTGCTAGATCTTAATCAACAACAATGGGAAGTTTCAAGCTGTGGGACAATGCGGCTTGAAAACAATCCTCTAGATTTTAAAGAAGCTGGTCTCTTCTTTTGTATTGGGTGTTGGGGAAAAGGGATAGAAGACCAAACAGAAACGCAAAATGCAGGAATTGAAACCTAACTATGGCAATGCACCTGAGAGTAATCCTAATCCTAACCTGAGCACAATGAAACTATTATGTGATTTTATTGCATTTAAGAGTAGACAAGTGCATGATCAATGTAAAAGATTGGAATAACAAAAATAGAGGCTCACAACAGAGGAGTCTTTTGCTGAGATACATGAATTGTCAACAAAGACATAGTGTTCAATCTTCTTAATAGAATCTTCCAATCACATAGGAGGCACAAAATTCACGCATAGTCATGTAAATCTTTAGATTAAAGAAAATGAGACAAAAGCAAATAACATTTCCAATCACCGCATTAGAAAATCTACAATATAGACTACTTTGCAAACAACATAGATAACATCAACAAAGGCATGGAGCTCAAATTTCCTCAATTCATTCAGCCACATAAGGGGCATAGAAACATGCATGATTACATAAACTTTACAACTCAAGAAAATTGAGACAAGAGCAAATGATATTATTGGCCACAAACTTCAGATAGTCTAAAACTATGAGAATTCTCCCCCCCCCCCCCCCCTTTTTCTTAGATTTTACAATCCTACTTATATAACCTTGGATGTCTCCTTTGATCACTTTCTTTCCCACACAATCTTCTCCATCCTTCGCTCATAGGGGACAAATAGATGGCACCTTCAATGCTGTGGGTGGCTCCAAAAATCTACCCGATGAACTATTTCATCTACTCAAATTAACTCCAGCCGCTTTTCCCTCCATTTCACTTTTGGCAACTGATACACGAAACACTCTGCTATGTTTTAAATGGGAGAGGACACTTAGTCAATTTTTTGAAAATCCCCTTGATCACCTAGAAGGCACCAAAAAATGACACTTGGCACTTTTTTCCTGATTCATTGAAGACATGCAGCTCTCTCCGCTTTCCTTGGCTATGCTGTAGATTTATTCGGGACTCATAATAGGCTCTTATGAATGGCGACATCTGGCAGCTTCTGTGGATTTTGAAGTAACACCCGAGGCCCACCACAAACTTTATTTAGCAATAAAACTTGAGGATGATCCCTCGGACGTTGACATGTGGAAATCTCCACTGCTCTTGGGAAGATACGTGGCATCTTTCACTTCTTCGTCTAAAGGTACGTGGCACCTTCCGTTGCCTTTTGGGGATGGGGTAAAAAGGGACTGGAGAGTGACACTTGGCAGCCTCCGCTGCTCTTAGCACTTAAGTAAAATGAAAGGATGCCTTTATGCATTGAATGAAATCATTAGACCAAAGTCTCCCAGATGATGACACGTGGTGGCTTGTGATTTTTCTCCAAAAAGGTATTTCAGGGCCTCCGTAACTGCCACTTGGCACTTTCTGCCTTCTCTGCTGCCTTATGTTTAAAGTCTTTGAATGAAGTGCAGATGTCGATATGAGATGCGAATGCTAACATGTGGTGCGTTTCACTTAACTACTACTGGGTATGTGGCATGGTTTGTGGTTTTCGAAGGTTACAAAAAGGGGACTCGGGGGATGCCAACTGTCTGCTTTGTCTCCTAGAAAGTGACACTTGGCAACATCCGCTTGAACTAATAATTGGGAAAAAATGAGATGAAGGGAAAAAGAAGGGGAAAAAGACCTACTCAGAGGGTGACACTTGGCAGCTTCTAATGCATCTCAACACTTAGGCAAAATGAACTGACCCTCTGCTTCAAAATTCTGCCGCTTCGCCTGAAGAACCAAAATTGCAGTGCTCAACTGAAAATAATTGAATACGATGTAGAGTAGGAAATTACTCTACACTACCTATCTAGGTGGAGGAATAAAAATCACACCAACATCCACATAATTATTCATTGTGATGCTCATCATGAAGGCCTAGCTAAGGATGAGGGGTGGAGAAGCAATTATGGGAGTAACATTTCCAATCTTGCAATGCCTATGGAGGTAAACATTATAGTAAGATGTTTGGAAAGATTATGTCCATAGTGCAAGGAGCACTTCTTTAGTGATTAAGAAAGTATTATAGATGTTTTAACTCCAAAGAAAATTTATTGACTCATGCATGGATCTAAAAGACTACAGAGATGAACCCATACACTTTTTTTGTTATTCAAAAAATGTTTTGAAATAATATCAATGTTAAAAGCTAGTAGAATTTTTAGACTATTAGCATTGAAAAATAATAAAATCTCTTAAAAATATCTAAATTAAAGTAATATAATTTGAACACCAAACATAATCTCCATGCACAATGTTAGAGTATCTTAATACTCATGCTTAATAGGTTCTAGATAGGTTATTAGTCTTTATCTAGTTTTATCCTATATGGGGATTTATCCCATATTGCCTAGTTTATCTAGCATCTTGCTTTGCGTTGCCTATTATTGTCATGAAATTTTACATTTTGTAACAAGACCCCCAATTTCACTCTCACAAGTAATTGGAGGTGTTTTAATAACATGGATGGTAAATTTTTTTACAAAATATACATCAAATCCATAGACCAATGGACAAAGCTTAAGTCACATATTAATATTTGATTTTTGAAAGGTTTGAATGACAAAATTGAGCATATTAATGATATCTTGACTATACCTCTTTTGGCAAGAAAATATCATGCCTTAGAGCCAAGTCCCACACTTGAAAACAAAGTTATACATGATAGTCATAACGAGACACTAGATGCTAGATGATGCTACTTACAAAGTTCTCATCCTTGGACGTATGAAGGAGGATTCATGAAGGATGAGATACTACAAGATGGCTTCACTATTTCTTGTATCATGAAAGCACAAAAACATGTCAATGCTTAGGGTAGACATAAGGTGTGTAATGACTCCTATGACATAAACTTAGGTGAGATATCTTCTCATGATAGTATTTGGTCTACTTTGGATCAACTTTGAATGGTGTTTGATTTTGCACTTTCAGGATGGATAAAGGTGGTGGTTCATATGTTTTTTATACCTATGTGTGATTTGAGATATCCATGAAGTAGTACAAGAGTGGACAAAGTCGATAAAAGATTGAGAAAAAGCTTAAATTTACCTAAGTTTAGCTTTAGTAGGTTTTATTACCATGTTAGGTACATCGTCAGATTCTGACAATGTATTCAGACACATCAGATTTCATTACCTTGTTGAGTAGATTCATAAATCTTGACATTGGTTTAAAAATTGTGAAAAGCCTTCCATTATGCAACAAACACCTTTAAATCCTACAACATGAAAAAAACACCTTTGAATCCCATAACATGTAGAAAAACCCATCAAAACATATCCAAATTTATTAAGCCAAAGTTCAAAGACCTTAAAACATGTATTACCCTCTTAGGAAGCCCACATTATAAAATGTACCTCTCAAACTCACTAGCAAGTAAGATTGACCTCAAAAACCCTAAGACTTTTTATAATCTTTAAACATGTTTTTGATTTCTTTTAAACCTATAAAGTGTTCAAATTGGTTCAAAATACCACCAAGTCTCCTAGCTCACATATCCTTTTCCCCTTCTACATGGAGGCTTAAATTAAAATAAATACTATGAGGACTTTTTAATACTCTTAAGCATGTATCTTCTTATTCAAATTCTAGCATTGTGTTTTATGTTATTCAGAATCTTGCATCATGTTTTATACTCCAAAATCTGAAAAGTGTTTTATAAAATTTAAAAAACCACATAAACTTTCCCCACTTATTCCTCCACATAGCTCACCATGTCTTTCCAAAGTGCATTTCTCCTAAATACTATAAGATGTGAAAATATTTGTTTTCAAAATGATTAAACACATGGTATTACTTAAGGTTTTCAAAGAACTTTTTCCCACACATATATTCATAGATTTTGGATTTGAATGGTGGTTTCTTAAAAATATGTGGTATCACCTTTTAAAAAGTTTATTTCCCACCACAAATTTGTGGCATTATCATTAATAAAGTCTTTTAAGATGCTTTTGCCCAAAATTCATGGCTTTGACCCTTAGAATGTGGTTTTTGACTCTAATTCATGGTATTTGACATTTATAACATTTCAAGAAGTGGTTAGTCCCCAAATTCATGGTATTGGCCAGAATAAGTGTAGTTTTACTTAGAAAACTCCTAGTTTTTGCTTCTTAAATTGTTGTTTTGGCATATAACTCATGGTATTAGATATGGGGGGTGGTTTTGACCATAAAATTTATGGGTTTAGGGCTTTTAAAGGTTGTTTTGAGAAGGTAAACCCATGGTTTTAAATGGAAGGATAGTTTGATCCAGAACTCAAAAGTTCTGGTTGGCAAATATTTCAATAGCACAAAAATAACACAATAAAAATGAATTCTCTGAGAAGAGACGTCGTATTACTTAACAATCACAATATAAATATAGGCTTATCTCTGGGAAGAGATGTCTATCTTCCCATTTTAGGTTATAATGCATTTATACATATTTTTGAAAAAAACATCGGGAGATCGAGTGGCTTGAGGAATTAGCGGGTGACAATTTAACGTCCCAACATTAAACCATTAAACGCTCAAGGACATAACTGTCACCGATAATACAAAATGAAAACAATACAAAATTTGACGAATTAACTATCACTGAATGGTCACCTCAAGGAATTAACTGTCACCCGAATGGTCACCCAAATTGTTGCCCGAATCATTCCTCCCTCCTTGAAAAGCAATGGTTCCCATTGCGTCAATATTCCCCATCAGGTGGGGTAGCTGTGTCTTGATTTGATTCTCTGTGAGCCATTCACCTTGGTGGCTAAGCTGGCCTCTTTTGACCACTCAATACAGCAGAATAGAGCATCCTCTTGTTGTCTTCATCCAAGTATCCACAATCTAATCCTCTTCTACTGGAGCAAAACTCTATGGATCAAGCTCATCAATGTCTAGTTGTTTTGCCACAACTGAAGTGTCTAATAGAGGTGGGTGATATGGTTTGAGGAGCTCCACATTGAATATTGGATGCAGACCAAGGTAGGCTGGTAGGTTCAACTCAAAAGCATTTTATACAACTTTTTTGGTGATGGTGTATGGACCATATTGTAGAGGCCAAATATTTCTATGTGGGCCTGAAAGTTGTTCCTTCTGAAGCCGTAACCAAACCTTGTCACCCACAGCAAAATGGTGTGCAATCTTGTGTTTATCATGGTGTTGCTTATACTTTTGATTCATCTTCTCTAGGATGTTGTGAACTTCTTGTTGGATATGTTGCATTTGTTCAATAAACTTTGTTGCTTTTGCTACCTCAGCTCTTCCATGAGCTATGTATTCCATGGTGGAAAATGAAACAACTATATCAATTGGTGCCATGGTTTGGAACCCAAAACATACTTGGAATGGACTATGCTTGGTTGAGCTGTGTAGCACCCGTTTGTATCCATGTTGTATGAAAGGAAGTCCCTCATCCCATGTGCATGGATGTTTGGAGTGATACATCTAAATCATGTAAATAATCAAGCGATTTACCACCTCTGTCTGACCATCAGTCTGTAGATGGAAGGCTATGGAATTCATCAGCTTAGTATCAATCATCTTCCATAAAGTGGACCAGAAGATGCTCAGGAACCTACTATCTCGATCTGAGATAATGGACTTGGGGAGACCAAAATGGAGCCATACATGACTAAAATATAGTTGAGCAGTTTCCTCAGCAGATATATTTTTCTTACAAGTAAGCATGATAGCCATTTTTGAAAAATGATCAACTACCACAAAAATATAGTCCTTGCCATGTTTGAAAGTGGGCAAACCTGAGAGAAAATCCATTGAGATTGATTCCCAAGGCCTGGTTGGTTCTGGCAATGGTGTGTACAATCCTTGCTTCTTATTTGTTGGCTTGGCTATTGCACATGGGATGCAAGATTTGAGATATATTTCCACATCTTTTCACATATGGGGCTAGTAGAAGTGTTTTTGAAGAACTGCCAATGTTTTTTTGATACCAAATTGTCCAGCTGTCCTACTAAAGTGTGCTTTCCATATCATCTTTTGTTGCTCTGCAATAGGAACACAGATGTGCCCCATATGGCAAAGGACATTATCTTGCAAATAGAAGTCAAAAACATGCTCACCTTTTTTGGAATGCTTGATAGGTGTCAGCAAAGGTAGGATCTACTTCATACAGAGCACCCCAAGTGGCAGTCTCATGTCTGCATAGGTCAAGAACTATTGTGAGTGCAATAATTGGTGGGTGGCGTAGACAATCTGTAGCTGTATTTGAGCTCCCCTTTTTGTGTTTGATTATCAGGTGGAATTGCTGAAGATACATGGCCCACTTTTAGTGCCTCTCATTTCATAGTTTGCTTTGCATCTAGATGAATTCCAATGGTCTGTCGTCAGTGTGGATGACCATCTCTTTCCCCAAGATGTAGTGTTTCTAGTGTTTGCAGGCTTGTATAATGGCATAGAGCTCCTTATCATATGTTGGGTATTTCCTGACTATATCAGTGAAAGTGTCACTATGGTATGAAATAGGATGGCCATGTTGCATGACGATAGCTCCCATGGCATATTCAGATGCATCTGTCATCAGCTCAAATGGTTGATGCAAATCTGGCAAGGCAAGAACAGGAGCTGAGTAGAGTCTATTATTCAAATTCTCAATTGGCCTTTTTTTGTATTTCACCCCATTGAAATGTAGCTTTAGCTCTTCCTTTAGTCACTTGGGTTAGTGACCAAGCAACATGTGAAAATCCAAGAACAAACCTGTGGTAGAAATTTGCAAGGCCCAAAAATCTGTGAAGCTCTATGAGGGTTCTTGGTGTGGGCCATTGTTGAATAACCTGAATCTTTTCTAGATCAACATGGACCCCTTTCTCATTCACAACATACCTGAGGTACTGAATTGTTGTCATTCTGAATGTGCACTTGTCAAGATTTGCATACAACTTGTGCTCCCAAAGAGTTTGAAGCACCTTACGGACATGTTACAAATGTTCTTCCCATGTTTCGCTATAGATGAGTATGTCATCTAAGTAGAAAACCATGAATTAGTTGGTGAAGGGTCATAAGATGTCATCCACCATCCTCATGAAGGTTGTAGGTGTGTTAGTTAGGCCAAAAGGCACAACCAACCATTCAAAGAGCCCCTCCTTAGATTTGAATGAAGTTTTCCAGACATCAGTGGGATCGATGGGAATTTGGTGATAACCAAATTTGAGATCAATTTTGGTGAAGAACTTCACACCATGGAGCTGGTCTAGCAGGTCATCGATTATGGGGAGAGGGTAGCGATTCCTCACAAAGATTTTATTCAGGGCTCGGTAGTCAATGCAAAGCCTCCATGTTCCATCTTTCTTCGGTGCTAAGATGATTGGGCTACCACAAGGTGAAGAGCTTGGCCTGATGTGACCCCTTTGGATCAATTCTTGAATCTGTCTTTTTATCTCATCATTCTCTAAGACTAATCTGCGATACATAGGACTATTAGGCAAAGGTGATCCTGGCATTAAATTGATAGAATGTTTTACTTGGCAATGCAGTGGAACTCCTGTGGGTGACTTGAGTAAGTTATCATATTCTCCTATGATTTGTTCTATTTACTTTTGTTGTTGTGTTGATTGTGTAGTCAAGACCGCAACATCGACCTCCTTGGATTTTTGTGGTTTGAATACCATGAGAACAAATTGCTTTGTCTTCTCCACCAATCTCTTGCATTTCTTAGCACTGATCAGGGAGACAAATGTGGGAGGTGGTACCTCTGGTACCCTATAGCACTGTGTTCCAAGAGTGAGGGTGATCCTTCAGGTTTAGGATTCATAGATGCCATGTCGCTCATACATGAATGACTGACCAAGGAATACATCACAAACATCTAGATTGACCACATCACACAAGACTTCATCTTGGAATGGTTTTATAACATATGAAAGGAGACATTGATGGGTGACACGAAGGTCTCTCCCTAGGTTTAACCACCCAATACTATAGGGCTTTGGATGAGGCTTCATGGATATATCGAGACTTTTCATAACTTTAGCAAAGATTAAATTCTTTTGACTCCCACTATCAAGAATGAAATGCAGAGGCTTACCTTTTACCCATAATTTGGAGTGAAAAAATCTTTTTGTCATCTAGTCTTTCCTCACGGGTCTGTGATGAAGTGATAATGGTGTCAAGCTCAACATCTATGATTTCTTCCTCATCCTCTTTAACTGTGGGTTGTGTATGAGGCAGAGTAATAGATGTCGAGTATTGTGACTCAGAGAGCAGTGACTTGATGGCTCGACATTCTTCTTTGGAGTGAGTTCCAATTTTATGGTAATCACACCATTTTCTAGCCTTTTGCTTCTGGGATTTTTTATCTTGAAACTCCTTCTGCTTCCAATTTTGGCCTCGTGTTTGACCTTCCTTGTTACTTTTCCATTTTGAAGGTTGACTCTTCATATTCTTCCTGCCATGCTTCTGTTCAATCTTCACTACAAATTTATATGCCTCACCGAGGGTTTCCAAATTGAAGAGTTCCATTTCCTCCCGTATGTACCATTGTAGTCCACCATGATATTTGAGAGTTTTATGTTTCTCACTTTCTTGAATGCCCAGTCTTGTAGACAAAGAATGAAAAGTGTCTGTGTAATCTTGAACAGATTAGTCCTTGCCTTGGCGAAGTTGTTGCCACTGTATGTATAGATCATCATATGCTCCGATGGGATAGTATTCTTCTTTTACTGCTTCCATAAAATCATCCCAGGTAGGTTCCACCCCAAGGCCAATGATATCTATACTGAACCTCTTTTTATACACTTCCCACCAATTTTTCACAGGCAATGATGATTTCAAAAGAGCAAAAGTGATCTTTTCTCCATCAGTGAACTGATTTATCAAGAAGTAGGAAGACAGTTGATCTAACCAATTTT
Source organism: Torreya grandis (assembly GCA_037957365.1). Taxonomy (NCBI): domain Eukaryota; kingdom Viridiplantae; phylum Streptophyta; class Pinopsida; order Cupressales; family Taxaceae; genus Torreya; species Torreya grandis. Next base: position 1,557,340 of record JARHVA010003792.1, read on the forward strand.
CCACTGCATCAGCATTGATTTTGCCTTCAAATGTGGGAATATCAAAATTTACCTAAACCTTGAAGGGTGTTGGGGCATTGAAGGGAAGTTCCCTCAATGAGGAGCCAAGATGTGTAGCCATGGAGCCAGAATTTCCCATCAAAAGTGTTTGAAGAATTTGAGAAAATTGTTGGAGCATCTATGCTTGTTGCCGTTAGAGGGCTTCATTCACCATTTCCTTGAAAGGATCAGATGTCTCAGTGTCATCCACCATTTGAAGTCTTTTGGGGTGCACAAGTGGAACGTTTGGAAGCTCTGTCGCTTCCCACCCAACTTTCCTATATCCTGACCTTGTCCTTGGGATCATACACTCTCAAGACAAACCGTTATGATACCACTGATCTAGAACTCAGAAGTTTTGGTTGGTGAATATTTCAATAGCATAGAAATAACAAAATAACAATGAATTCTCTCAGAAGAGATGTCGTATTACTTAACAACCAAAATACAAATATAGGCTTATCTCTGGGAAGAGATGTCTGCCTTCCCATTTCGGGTTACAATGCATTTATACATATTTTTGAAAAAAACATCAGGAGATTGAGTGGCTTGAGGAATTAATGGGTGATGATTTAACATCCCAGCATTAAAAGCATACAATGCTCAAGGACATAACTATCACCGACAATACAAAATGAAAACAATACAAAATTCGAGGAATTAACTATCACCGAATGGTCACCTCGAGGAATTAACTGTCACCCGAATGGTCACCCAAATTGTTGCCCGAATCATAGTTTTGACTACTTTGGATGTGGTATTGTACTCGATAAGTTCTCTATAAATTTGAAAGAGGTTTTCAATGTTCATAGTGACCTATACAAGTGGTGGATGAAAGAGCCATAAGTGAAAACAACATAGTTAATGAAAGAATTGAGGGTGGATTTCTTTACATGGGTGAATTCATTTGTAGATCAATCTAAATTTCAAGAAAGCTTTAAAGGAAAAGGCTCCAATTTTTTAAAGTCATTTCAAAAGGTCTTGGAATGGATTATGCTTTATAATAAGTTTAATAAGCCTTTAATTCAAGTCAATGGGGTGTATGAAAATTCAAAAACTTCATATCATTGTAAAAATTTTGGTGGTGAGAAATCCACAGTCAAAGTTTTTATATATAAGAGTGCAAAAAGTGAATAACCTAAGCAAATGAGAAATCAAGCACATGCCATAATGACAAAAGAAGATGAGAAATTCCTTGTAGTGGAAACAAATTTGGATCAGTTGCATGAGTATGAATTGGCATTCATGTCATGAAACTATGAATTTTGAGGACATAATGCATAATTATTTGTACTAAAGAGTCAATCAAGTTTGCATCACAGGATATGATTGCTTGTGTGTAGAGGCTTCCAGATTTAATACATATGATGGTGCTAAGGGGTCATTAGAGACCTTGGGAAGTGTATGGTGATAAAAATGGATTAGGAAAACATTCAAAATTTACTTGCTTAATATGGTGCTTAGATTAGAGATATTGTTCATACAACATGGAATTTCTAACAAGGGAAGATGGCAAAAGAATTTTAGTGTATGTCAAGATGGAATTCCTGAGGGAGAAATAAAACTTGATAAAGTGTAAGGAATCAAAGATTATCACAACAATAGAACAAGGTCCTACTCAATAAAAGGACTTTTTTTTCCTTAATAACCACCAAACATCTCCATCTTTCTATTTCTCTATTGCAATTTTTTAAATAACTTAAAAAGGTTATGTTTTACCCTTTTAAAGTCATTTGAGATAAAGTAACTATAAAATACAAACCTTTTACCATGAAGGTGGTTATGAAAGTGGTTTTGGGTGGCTACACCTATTGTAATCTATAAATAAGAGCTTGGGGTTCATTTATAAGGTTAGCTTCAGCTGGGATTAGGTTGGCTTTATGCCATTTGGTTTTATGACAATAAAACTTTTGCAAGTGGAAGGAAGAAATCTGTTTGTAAAGTCCCATGAAGAATCAATAAAGATATTATTTATAGGACTTTGTTCCATGATATTTTATAAATGATGATATGCATGAGTATTTCAATTGATTTTTATTCTTGTTCTTTCATTTTTCTAGATTTCTATTGTTAGATAGTCAATGAATGTGAAGTTATTAAGTGTGAAAAGTTCTATTGAATCTACATTAGGAACTTTGTTACTGGGAATCCTTGGTGAGATTAAAAATATGATTTTATGCTTATTTTTATTGGAAAATATAAAGTTGAATATCTTTCTTTGTAAGGTTGTACAATCTCCTTAGTGTATGTATTCTATTCACATGTTTAGTATATGTCTTTCCCATCTCGTTTTCATGAAAAAGGCTTCCTTTGCTACACCTCAAAATCTTGGACTATTTTGGTGAGTGTTTGTGTTTAGCTATCCAAAGTTGTCCTTCATATTTTTTAGAGTTATAATAGTAGCTTCTATGTTTAACTAGATAGAATAATCCTATTCTTATTTTCTCTTTTCCTTTCTCATTTTTCCCTTCTCCCCATTTTTCCTTTCATTTAATTTCTATCTCCTTTATGTAATTTTTGATTAAATGTATGAAACCCTCCATAAAATACATTTTTTCTATAAATAGATATGAATAGATTTTCCCTTTTTAGATTTCAATAAAAGTATCTTTTCCTACTAATAAGAGAGGGATTTTATCTTGCGTTGATGATTAATGTAAGAACTCAGTTCTCACACTACTGACTCAAAGTCACTAATTTGTCCCCTTGATAAATTTTTGAGCCAATAGTTTTTGGTGACTTCACTGAGGATTGAAGTGATTTATGTACATTATTTTTAGACATTTCAAGGAACCTCTCCTAGAATGGAGGTTGGTGACTCTGTTGATAAAAAGTACTTAGTGTCTGCACCTTCTTGATTGCAAAAATGGATTTGGTCCACCCCAAACCCAATGTTTCATGTGTCCCATAGGGAAAACATTTTGGGCCATTGGCTTTGGACCAACATAATGAGTTCCCATCAGGTTCAAGGAAGAGATTCCTAAATTTCTCTAGATAAAATGGTCAAGACATAGATAAACATATCCAGGCCTTCATAGTGTCTTGTAGCATTTTGGGAGTTATGTATGAGGATGTTGTTGTGAGAGTTTTTGTTGAAAATTTCATTATACCTATAGTCAATTGGTTTCGAAACTTAGAAGATGGATATATTATGGATTGTAAATATTTGAAGAATAATTTCCTAGATAGATTCAAATTAACTATGAACATGTGTGCACTTTTGTCATACTTCTTCTAGATTCAAAATTGAGATGAAGAGTAGATGAGAGAGTTCACACCACATTTTAACAAATTATTGAGATTGATCCCTTAGGCAAATCAACCAAGTCTCAAAAATTAACTCTACATTTTCATTAGTTCTCTTCACCCAGAGATCAAGTTCATCTTGATGAAGAACAAGGTAAATGACTTGGTGACTAAAAAATAAAATGACATTGAGATTGAAGATGATTTAGTCATGTTGGGAATGTTGAATAAACAAGTTTTAAAAGGTGCTACACATTTTACAAATGATAATGAAGAAACATTGAAACCTGATACAATCAAGAGTCCATAATATTCAAAAAAGAGAGTTTGAAGGCAAGTTACTGATCAAACATGTAGGAAATCTAACAGAGAAAAAGAGAAAGTGATACCTATCACATATAATTATTTTAGTTTTACAATTGTGGAAGAAGGTGAAAAATTGGAAGAATTAATGATTGATCTAAGAATATATGAAGAATTTGACTCCCCACTTGGCAAAAAAGAGAAAGATTTGCCTATTTCATCAAGTTTCTTAAACCCCATTATCCTTAGAAAAAATGAGCCATTGTAGGAACAACCAGTTGAACTGCAAATAGAGAGGAGTAATAAAGTAGAGTATGATGTTTTACTTTTTGAAAGAGAAGAAATTGTGGAACCAATTTTAACAAAGTAGACAATCCTTTCTCTATTAAAATGAAAGACTCAATAGTCAAAAATAAAGATTCCTTAGGTATCACAGAATAATTCTCTATAGGATCTAAATCCTAAGCATATGCAAATAGAAAATCATAGTCATGCCAAGGTTGAGGTCAAAGAAGACATCAATAGGAAGCAAAATGAATGGTGCCCAAATAACTATTACAAGTGAAATGGAAACTATCAAGGAAGAGAAAATTGACTAAGATGATGATGATGATGACAACAATCAACTCAAACACAGAGTTGTTGTTCACCTTCACCAGCCAGTAATAATACTACCAATCCACCAGTCAGTAAGAATCCTAAAGTTCTCTTCTTATGGAAAATTACTCTTCCCCATATCTGGTGGGGAATATGGAAGGAAAGAAATAACCGTATATTCAGAAACAAAGAGCTCCCTGGATGGGTGGTAGGACAGAACATCATTAGAGCTCTAAAGGAAAATTTTTCTTCTCAAAAAAATCTAAGCTCTAATCTCAATATGGATAATCCCCTGAGGACGGATTTTATTCTTGGTAAACCTGATAACCCCAGATCAGGTGTTACTTGGATTAGTCCACCTCAAGGTTGGATTAAAGGTAACTTTGACGGTGCTGCAAAAGGGAACCCGGGGAATGCTGGTTGTGGTGGTGTTCTGAGAAACCATGTGGGTATGGTTATTGATGCTATCGCAATTCCCATTGGTATATCTAATTGCCACATTGCCGAAGCTACAGCTGCCCTCCAGACCCTTAAATTAGCTGTGGATTTGGGATATTCCAAATTGTGGCTTGAAGGGGACTCTTTGAATGTTATTAATATCCTTAATAATAAGAATACTGCGTCATGGACCATGAAGGATAAGGTAAAGGAGATGAAAACTCTTTTGAATAAATTTGAAGATATAAAAATCACCCACACCTACCGTGAAGCCAATGGTGTTGCAGATTGGCTTGCTAACTGTGCTGTCCAGGAAGGTCAAAAAGTGAGGTGGGATGAAACCTTAGAAAGGAACATGGGTTTAAGGGCGATCGTTCTTCTCGATGCCACACATGTGAAAGAAGGTAAGATTGGAGTGTAATAAAAACATAATGAGTAGGAGGAGTGGCAGCACGGGGAAAGGAACTCAATTATTAAAGAGTAAGGTCCTCAAGCGGGAGAAGCGGATCCTAAAAAGCCACAAACTAAGTCGATGTCCCAATCAACTTGACAGCAGGAGGATCCACGGTAATATCCACAGTAACTGGGATTCAAAGAAAATGAGTATGGCACGTGAAAGGAAGGGAGAACCCCGTAAACAGGAGCCCAAGAGCTGTGCAAAATGGAGAGAGAAACATCAAGTGTGGAGAATTTTGCAAAAAGGAAATGTAACGAGCTACATGGAAAGAATCCACGGCTCTAAATCGCATATCATGACGGCCTTCTTCAAAAATTGGTTTGACGATAGGGTCACCTTGCATGGTATAACTGTAAATTTAACTGAGGATTTTCTTGCTGAGGTTACAGGGTTGCCAATGGATGGACTCAAATTTTCCAAGCAGACCAGCATTTCGAATGAGGCCTTTTGTAAGTTCCCCAAAATGGATGAGGAGGAGCAGAAGCTGGTCAAAAATGGGGATTTCTATGAGCTGGACCAGATTAAAGGGATATGGAGGGACGTCCTAAGCTGTATTAGGGAGTACTTCATCCTGGATGGAAGAAGCAAACGAGTGCATAAGTTCCATTTTGTTTTCCTCAACCACTTCAGGCATAAGGTCAGTTTGTCTTTTCCTTTCTATCTTCGCTACTCCCTGATCTAAAGCCTTTACGCTCATAAGAAAAAGGATTTGCGCCCTATTCTTCATGAAGGCCTTATTCTGCTTATTGAAGGCTATTGCAAGAATAGGGCACTGGTTAAGTATCCCAAACAGGGGAAAAATAAGCTGCCAGGAAATAAAAAGAATGAAAATGTAAGCAGGAGAGGCAAAATTAAGACCCCTAGTCCTAATAAACAGAATGTAGAAGAAGAAAGGGGTCGGGAGAGAATTGAAGAACCCGAGGAGGAAAAACTGGAGGAAAAGAAGGAACTGAGAGCTGGGACACCAACTCTAGTAATGATGAAGAAGGGTCTGAGGAAATTGAAAAAGATAAAGTCAATACAGAGGAGGATTCTGATATCAGAATAGAAGAGACGAAGGAAAACCAGAAAGTGTCAGAGGATGATATTGTCCAGGAAGATCCTGGTGAGGACCCAACTTCTAAGAATGATAAGGAAATTTCTGTCTAGGATGATATTCAAAAAATGGAGATGGAAATTCAAACTATAATCAATGAGCGGGAACAAAAGAGTCAAGAAGACTTCTTTGAAGAAGCCAGGAATAGCCCCAATAAAAAGTCTGAGGATTGGAGAGGGAAGAATCAGAATGATGAAATTCACACTCCTATGACCTGGGTTAACTATAAAGCTGAGTCTTCTTCCCAATTTGATTCCTGGTTGTGTAGGGAGATCATTGATCTCAAGAGAAAAGTGGAAACTATGGAAGATTCTCTGAAAGCTGCTTGGAACAAAGTAAACAACATGGAAAATCAGTTAAGCGAGATCCCTGTCAAGCTCAAAGCTTATGAAAACAACCTCCGGGAACTAATAAAGGACAACAGAAAGAAAATGGAGGAAGTAACGTCCAACATTTGTGCAGCTGCTATCAATATAGGTAAACGTGCTAATGAGGAGACCAAAGCACTAAAGGGTCCCAGCAAAAGGACAAGGCAAAGTTCCAGAAAGAAAGATACACAAAAAGGAGCTTTGTTGGAGGTTACCACCTAGGAAACTGCTTTGAAAGGAAAAGAAGCCATGAACTTGATACTGGAACTGGATGAATAATCTGGTCCTTCTTTTTGGTTTTGAAACTAGTACTGATCTTTGTTCTCCTTTTGTTATCTTTTGTTTGTTGTGCTACCAGATTTCTGTTTCTGGGTTTTGACCAGATGTGTCTCTAATGGTTTTAGGTCCATTTAAAACCTATTTTTGCTACTTTACTGTAGTGTTTTTTAGGCGTAGCCTGTGGGCTTAGACGTTCTTTATTTGGCTCTCTATTTCAGGGTTTCGGGGCCCCTTCAAAACCTATTTTTACCTCAATCTAAAACAATACTACCAGTCCACCAAGTACTCAAAAGTACTCCAAGTTTGAGTATACACACATACTCCAAGTACGCAACGTACTCCAAGTAGATCTCACACATACTCCAAGTATGCAACGTACTCCAAGTAGATCTCACCTGATCTTGCTCCTTGATGTGTTGCTGTCACCTTTGATCTTACTACCCCACAGATCTCCTTTGACCTCACACACACACACACCTGCAGATCAACTGACCTTACTTACCACATGTAGATCTTCTACTTGATCTTGCACACCTACAAACCAACCTGATCTTACATACCATGAAGAACACTTGTCCTCCAAACCAACAACCTTATGGATCTTTTACCAGACCTTGCTCTCCCAAAGATCTACCTGATCATACACACTTGGCACTCCTATGGAACTAGGAGGAACACACCTTGCTCTGTTCACTCTGAAGGAGCTAACCTTGCTCTCTTAACTAGCACCCGGGGAATCCCTGCTTTGATCCCTCACACTTTACAATATAGCCCATGAGTATATTATATAGATCTCATGCAAACAATAATTATACATCCAATTACAATAATTGGATCCACAGCTCCAAGACTAAAATTAGCCTTTAACATGCAAACAACTAGTTCGTTAACAAACTATTCATGAACTAACGGTTTTGGAACTGCACAGGCGACCAACGTCGGTCCTTGTCTGGCTGGAAATGATCAACGTCAGCTGATCCTGACCGATGTTGGTTGCTCTTCTCATTGTATATGACTGACGTCGGTTGATTAGACTGACGTCAATTTCTTTGCAACTCAACAACCTCTCAACAACCTCCTATTTGCATCCTGGTGAAGCTTTTAGATCCACAACCTAACAATCTCCCACTTGGAGATAAATAGTTGCACCTGTACCTGTACCTATACATCATCTAATCTATTTCTTGGCTTGTATCCCTCTTCAAGATCAATCCTGAAGACCAACCACCACACATCTTATGGTGCAACTCCTGTCATCCAAGTAACCTACTGCATCTGCATCAACAAATCCATGTAGAAAAGAACTTGACCCTACATAGCATGTGCACCTGCTGCTGGTCCCTCTTAGATACCTGAGAATCCACTGAAATGCCCTCCAGTGCTTCTTTCCCAGATTGGCCACAAACTTGTTGACAACTCCCACTACTGGGACAATATCAGGGAGTACACATGTACTCAACCTCATCATGTGATTGGGGACCCTATTTTGTGAACTGTCCATCCATAGGTGCGCTTGCCATACTGCATCCTGCACTACCTTCACACAATCATCTTGTGACAACATTAACTTGTGATCTTCCCTGTCTCTAGGATTACTCATGCCAAAGAATTTCACTGCTCCCAAATCCTTCATGGAAAACCTCTAAACTAACCTTACCTTTAGCTCAGAGAAACCCTGCATGTCGAACCTGCAACAAGCATATCATCCACATACAGTAACAAGATAATGTCACAACCATTATCCAACCTGGTAAAGTAAATGTAATGGTTACAATGACATTGACTAAAGATATGCTTTGTCATCCACCTGTCAAATTTGTACCACTGTCCTGCAGCTTGCTCAAGACCATATAACTTGGCTTTCCATCTCACATGTCCATTCTCTCTATTCTTTAACCAAGGAATGCCATGCTCCCACTGTTTCTATGATCCTTCTTGCTCTATAGTGAGAAATGAGTATACAGAAGAGGAATAACAAATTTGAGGCTTACTTACCCTTTCAGTCCTCCATATGGGTGTTTGAGACTCCTTGACAGCTTGCTATCCACCCAAAATCTGTTCTAGTGACCGACCTCGGTCACCACACAGTCTGCATCCAACTGATGTTAGTTTCATGTGACTGTCCTGACTGTCGACACCAATTTTCTGACTGATGTCAGTGTCTACCTATCACTAATGTTGGTTCCCTGATCAATGTCAGTCTTACCCTGCCCGACACCACTGGCTCTAGTCTGCACATGACCGACATTGGCACCTGTCTGTTTGACATCGGTTCCTTCTGGTCGATGCTGGTACCTGTGTTCTCTTGTGAGTGATGAATTTTTACCTGTGATCTCTCTTTGGATCAAAACCCTGTCTAAACTGTCCTGCTCAGAGTTACTTAGCCTTCTCCACTGATCTCTGTCCATCATCTCCTCCATGAACACCAAGGCTTTCCAGTTCTTAAGTCTGTCAAAGACATCTGACTTCCTCTTAAGAACATGCATCTCCTTGCTCATGTGACCAAGCCTACAAAGCCATGTCTTCGCAACAAAAGAAGAATCAGTTATATAAGTAGATAGATAAAGGATACCTACTTTCGCACCACCTGCTAATTCAAGTGCATTCGCTGTGAGAGTTTCTGTGCATCTCTCATCACCCAATTAGCCACATCTTCAAGACTGGGACCTGCATGACCTCCTTCAACACCCACGTGTTGGCCATCTACAATTTCAACCGCACTTCCCTTTTGCCAAAACTTTGACAAGGCTCACCAACCCCTAAATAAATCTTTTCAAAGTCTCCATGGACCTTAACATGGAAAAATACTCTATTTGGGGCTGCATGGAAAGAGGCAACATAATCTATAAACCAAGATTCTACTTTATCCAAGCAATATACAAGAGCAATCCATGCAACAATACCTACAACACATGATTCTTCATTCCCTTTATGCTGATCCGCTATCAACCAACAATTTTTCTTTTCCTGCTCTTTCTTTCCATAACACCGTAATTGACCATTCGTGCCTTTGAATTCCTCCATTCTTAGCTTACTTTCTTCTGCCATTGCTATACTCCCACTCAATCAAAAACCCTTGAGAGTGACCTATAATCAAACACAAACCTGCTCCCTGCAACCTTAGCTCTGATACCACTTGTTAGGACCCGAGAGCACAATTGATTACCAAGCAACTAAACACAGAATTTAACTAGAATCACAAGTAACTAGAATTCAAAAATAACACAGAATATGAGAGACAATACCCAATTGTATTAATACTCTTCTAGAACGAAATACAATAAAGAAGATGTCACAGTCTTCTTCCTCACACTCCTCTAGGGCTCCCACACCTCTAGGGCATAAACAGTAAATCTCTTCAAGAGCTCACTCTCTCAATTACGGTACCAACAATCAGCTCAAACACAGAGTTGTTCATCACCTCCACCAGCCAGTAACAATACTGCCAGTCCACCAGTCAGTAACAATACTGCCAATCCACCAAGTACTCAAAAGTACTCCAAGTCTGAGTATACACACATACTCCAAGTACGCAACGTACTCCAAGTAGATCTCACCTAATCTTGCTCCTTGATGTGTTGCTATCACCTTTGATCTTGCTACCCCACAGATCTCCTTTGACCTCACACACACACACACCTACAGATCAACCAACCTTACTTACCACATGCATATCTTCTACCTGATCTTACACACCTGTAGACCAACCTGATCTTACATACCATGAAGAACACTTGTCTTCCAAACCAACACCCCTGTGGATATTCTACCAGACCTTGCTCTCTTACAAATCTACCTGATCATACACACTTGGCACTCCTGTGGAACTAGGAGGAACACACCTTGCTCTCTTCACTCTGAAGGAGCTAACCTTGCTCTCTTAACTAGCACCCGGGGAATCCCTGCTTTGATCCCTCATGCTTTATAATACAGCCCATGAGTCTATTATATAGATCTCATGCAAACAATAATTATACATCCAATTACAATAATTAGATCCATAGCTCCAAGACTAAAATTAGCCTTTAACATGCAAACAACCAGTTCGTTAACAAACTGTTCGTGAACTAACAGTTCTAGAACTGCACAGGTAATCGACGTCGGTCCTTGTCTGGCTGGAGATGACCGACGTCAGCTGATCCTGACCGATGTCGGTTGCTCTTTTCACTGTATATGATCGATGTTGGTTGATCAAACTGACGTCAATTTCTCTGCAACTCAGCAACCTCTCAACAACCTCTTGTTTGCATCCTGGTGAAGCTTTTAGCTCCACAACCTAACAATGCTGACTTGTCTAATGATGAATTCTTTGGAAAGTGATTCGGAAAAGAATATCAACACCTCATTCATTCTGAAAGATAATCATATTGTGGTTCTAGCTCAAAAATAGATATGCAACACACTTCTCTCCAATTCAGATATTGTATCTATCAAAGATGCATTTGAAGTCATCCAAGAAGATATTGAAAAAGTTTAGTAATGTTCAAAAGTGCTTACAAAAGATCAAAAAATTCATAATGATTTCATTTCAAAATAGAAAAAAATTATTTATTTGTTCATTCATGATTATCCCTATGTGAATGATAACTATAAGTTCCTCTTCCCACATACTTGGTTGTTACTACTAAATGTGTTTGTAGTTTATAAGTCAAATTTGTTATTCCAAAATGATAAGTACTTATACCAACAAGTGAATGGTTTTGTATAATCTTCTCATTTTCATTGATTCCCTATAAATAGTTTTACTTTCCCAAATTTGGCTTGTTTTCTTTTCCCATTTTTGTTTTGGTGTGTGCGTGTGGTTTTTCAATAAATACAAAAGTCTATTTAATATCTCTCCTCTTTGTTTTAGCCTTTCTACCTACACATATTTGAAGTAGTGATCTATACCTAGGAAATATCATAGGCAATCACATGATTTGCTAAAATGATAGAATGGATAACTTTTTCATGAATCTCTTTAGTAAACAAGTCGTCAATATACAAATTTTTAGAATATAGGATCTCGATTGATAATACGTGTTAATTTATCATACAATTGAGATGGGTGAACTAGCTGTCAGTTATTCAGATTGGGACATGCAAATTTTTAGAACAGATGATTTCGCCCAACAGTGCATGTTCATTTCTCATATGATTGAGAGTGGAAAACTAGCTATTAGTTGGTTGAATCAGAATATATAATTTTTTAGAATAAGGGATTTGGCTTGGAAATGCATGTTCATTTCTCATACAATTGAGATAGGTAAATTGGTTGTTAGTTGGTTAGATCAAGATGTACAAATGTGAGTTACCTAAAAGTTTTCAAGAATCTACAAGAAAATGAAGGCACCAGTCATCTAAGATTCTAGAGTTCTCCTACATTCCCTTAAGAAATGCGGTCCCATAGTTGGAGCTAGTCATTGTTGAGAAATTTAACATTTTATGGAAACACCCCCAATTACACTCTCACAAGTAATTAGAGGCGTTTTAATAACATGGATGGTAATTTTTTTTCAAAATGGACACTGAATCCATAGCCCAATGGACAAATCTTGAGTCGCATATTGAGATGTAATTTTTGGGAGTTTGAATGACAAAATTGAGTATATTAATGATTTATTGACTATACCTCTTTTAAGAGATGGTCATGCCTTAGAGACAAGTCCCACACTTGAAAATAAAGTTATACATGATAGTCATAATGGGACACATGATCCTGGATGATGATACATACAAGGTTCTTATGTTTGGACATATGAAGGAGGATTCATGAAGGATGAGATAATAAAAGATAACTTCACCATTTATTGTATCACAAAATCACAAAAATGTGTCAACACTTAGGATAGACATAAGGTGTGTAATGACTCATATGACATCAACTTAGGTGAGATATCTTTTCATGATAGTATTTGGTCTACTTTGGATCAACTTTGAATGGTGTTTGATTTTGAACTTTTGAGATGGATAAAGGTAGTGGTTCATATGTTTTTATACCTATGTGTGATTTGAGGTGTCTATGAAGCAATACAAGATTAGATAAAGTTGACAAAAGATTGAGAAAAGTATAAAATTTGCATAAGTTTGGCTTTGATAGGTTTTATTACCATGTTAGGCATATCGCCAGATTCTAAAAATTTATTCAAACACACATCAAATTCTGTTACCTTGTTGAGTAGAGTCATAAATATTGACATTGTTTTGAACATTGTGAAAAGCCTTCCATTATGCAAAAAACACCTTTAAATCTTGTAACATGTGAAAAAACACCTTTGAATCCTACAACATATAGAAAAACCCATCAAAACATATCAAAATTTATTAAGCCAAAGTTCAAAGACCTTAAAACATGTATTACCCTCTTAGGAAGCCCGCTTCAAACTCACTATTGGATAATATTCAACTCAAAAACTTGAAGGCTTTTTATAATCCTTAAACATGTTTTTACTTCCTTTTAAACCTATAAAGTGTTCAAAATAATTTAAAATACCGCCAAGTCTCCTAGCTCACATATATATTTTTCCCCTTCTACATGGAGGCTTAAATTAAAATAAATACTATGTAGACTTTTTAATACTCTTAAACATGTATTTTGTTATTCAAATTCCTGCATTGTGTTTTATGTTATTCAAAATCTTGCATCATGCTTTATACTCCTTCAAAATCTAAAAAGTGCTTTATAAGATTTAAGAGTCCGCATAAACTTTCCCCACTTATTCCTCCATGTATTTCCAAAGTGCATTTCTCCTAAATACGTGGTATAGATGTGAAAAGATTAAACATGTAGTATTACTTAAGGTTTTCAAAAAACCTTTTCCCACTCATATATTCATGGATTTTGGATTTGAATAGTGGTTTGTTAAAAAATATGTGGTATCACCTTTTAAAAAGTTTATTTCCCACCACAAATTCATGTAATTATCATTAATAAAGTATTTTAAGATGCTTTTGACCAAAATTCATGGTTTTGACCCTTGAAAGGTGGTTTTTGACTCTAATTCATGGTGTTTGACATTATAACATTTCAATAAGTGGCTAGTCCACAAATTCATGGTATTGGCTGGAATAAGTGCAATTTTACCATGAAAACTTCTAGTTTTTGCTTCTTAAATTATTGTTTTGGAATTTAACTCATGGTATTGGATATGGGGGGTGGTTTTGACCATAAAAGTTGCGGGCTTGGGGATTTGGAAGGTTGTTTTGTGTAGGTAAACCCATGGTTTTACATGGAAGGATAGTTTTGACTACTTTAGAGTTAGTATTGATACTCGACAAGTTATCTATGAATTTGATAGAAGTTTCAAATGTTCATAGTGGCCTACATAGGGTGTGGATGAAAGAGCCATAAGTGAAAACAACATAGTTAATGAAAGAATTGAGCGTGGATTTATTTACATGGATGAATTTATTTGCAGATCAATCTAAATTTCAAGAAAGCTTTAAAGGAAAAGGCTCAGATTTTGTAAAGGCATTTCAAAAGGTCTTGGAAGGGAGTATGCTTCAAAATAATCTCAATAAGCCTTTAGTTCAAGTCAATGGGGTGTATGAAAATTTGACAACTTCATATCAATGGAATAAGTCTGGTGGTGAGAAATCCACAGTCAAAGTTTTTATATATAAGAGTGCAAAAAGTGAGGAACCTAAGCAAATGAGAAATCAAGCACATGACATAATGATAAAAGAAGATGAGAAATTCCTTGAAGTGGAAACAAATTTGGATCAGTTGCACGAGTATGAATTGGCATTCATGTCATGAAACTATGAATTTTGAGGACGCACATGCATAATTATTTGTACTAAAGAGTCAATCAAGTTTGCATCATAGGATATGATTGCTTGTGTGTAGAGACTTCTAGATTTAATACCTATGATGTATCTAAGGGGTCATTAGAGACCTCAAGAGGAGTATGGTGATAAAAATGGATTAGGAAAACATTCAAAATTTGCTTGTTCAATGTAGTGCTTATATTAGAGATATTTTTAATACAATAGGGAGTCTATAATAAGGGAAGATGGCAAAAGAACTATAGTGTATGTCAAGATGGAATGCTTGAGGGAGAAACAAAATTTGACAAAGTGTGATGAATCATAGATTGTCATAGAGCCAGAACATGGTCCTACTCTACAAAAAGAATTGTCTTTTTCTCAATAACCATCAAAAGTCTCCATCTTTCTATTTCATTATTACACTTTTTGTAATAACTTAAAAAGGTTATGTTTTACCTTTTTAAAGTAATTTGAGATAAATTAACTATAAAATATAAACTTTTTACCATGAAGATGGTTATGAAAGTGGTTGTGGGTGGTTACACCTATTGTAATACATAAATAGGAGCTTGGGGTTCATTTGTAAGGTTAGATTCAATTGGGCTTAGGTTGGCTTTATGCCAGTTGGTTTTCTAATAGTAGAAATTTTGCAAGTGGAAGGAATCTATATGTACAGTCCCATGAAGAATCAATAAAAAATGATTTACAGGACTTTGTTCCATGAGATTTTATAAATGATGATATGCATGAGTATGTCAATTCATTTTGATTCTTGTTCTTTCATTTTGTTAGAATGTTATTTTTAGATAGTCAATTAATGTGAAGTTCTTAAGTGTGGAATCTTTTGTTGAATCTACATTAGGAACTTTGTTATTGGGAATCCTTGATGAGATTAAGAATAGGATTTTATGCCTAGTTTTATTGGGAAATATAGGGTTGTTGAATATATTTCTTTGTAAGGTTATCCAATCTCCTTGGTGTATGTATTATATTCACATTTTTAGTATATGTCTTTCCCATCTCATTTTCATGAAAAAGGCTTCCTTTGCTAAAAATCAAATCTTGAACTATTCTGGCGAGTCTTTATGTTTAGCTATCCAGATTTGTCCTTTGAATTTTCTAGGGTCATCATAGTAACTTCTATGTTTAACTAGCTATAATAATCCCATTCTTCCTTTCTCCTTTCCTTTCTCATTTTTCCCTTCTCCCCATTTCCCCCTTCATTTCCTTTCTATCTCTTTTATGTACTTTCCAGTTAAGAAAGTATGAAACCCCCCATAAAAAAATATTTTTGTTGTAAATGGCTATGAATAGATTTTCACCTACTTTCCCTTTTTGGATTTTAATAAAGGTAGCTCTGCCTGATAATAGGAGAGGGATTTTATCTTGCATTGCCAATAAACGTAAGAACTCAGTTCTCACACTGTTGACTCAAAGTCACTAATTTGTCCCCCTAATAAATTTTTGAGCCAATAGTTTTTGGAAACACCACTAGGGATCAATGTGCTTTATGCACATGATTTTTAGACATTTCAAAGAACCTCCCATAGAATGGAGGTTGGTGACTCTATTGATAAAAAGTACCTAGTGCCTTCACCTTCTTGATTGTAGAAATGGCTTTGGTCCATCCCAAATCCAATGTTACCTGTGTCCCATGGGGAAAACATTTTGGGCCATTGGCTTTGGCCCAATACAATAAGTTCCCATCAAGTCAAGGAAGAGATTCCCAAAGTTCTCTGGATAAAATGGTCAAGACATAGATAAACATATCCATGCCTTCATAGTGTCCTATAACATTTGGGAGTTATGTATGAGGATCTTGCTTTGAGACTTTTAATTGAAACTTTCATTAGACCTATAATCAAGTGGTTTTGGCACTTAGAAGATGGATATATTACAGATTGGAACTCTTTGAAGAATAAATTCCTGGACATATCCAAATCAACTATGAACATGTGTGCACTTTTGTCAGGGTTCTTCCAAATTCAAAAGTGAGATGATAAGAAGATGAGAGATTTCATAGCATATTTTAACAAATTATTGAAACTGATCCCTCAGGCAAATCAACCAAGTCTCAACAACTAACTCTACATTTTCATTGGTTCTCTTCACCCAGAGATCAAGTTCATCTTAATGAGGAATCAAGGTAAATGACTTGGTGGATGCAAAACAATACGCCATCGAAATTGAATATAATTTAATCATGTTAGGAATGTTGAAGAAACAAGTTTCAAAAGATGATACACCTTTTAAAAATGATGATGAAGAAATAATGAAACCTGTTACAATCACGAGTTTACAATATTAAAAAAAGAGAGATCAAAGGTAAGTTCCTAATTAAACATGTCAGAACTCTAACAGGAAAAAGAGAAAGTGACACTTATCACATATGATTGTTTCAGTTTTAAAATTGTGGAAAAAAGGCAACAGTTGGAAAAACTAATTATTGATCTAAGAAAATATGAAGAATTTGACTCCCCACTCAAAAAAAAGGACAAAGATTTGGCTATTTCACCAGATTGCTTAAAACCCATAATATTGGGATAAATTGAACCATTTGAGGACAACCAATTGAACCAAAAATAGAAAGGAGTAATAGTGCAGAGTATGATGTTATAATTTTTGAAAGAGAAATTTTTAGCAAAGTAGATGATACCTTCTCTATTATAATGAAAGAGTCAATAGTCAAAAATAAAGATTCCTCTTTCATTTTCAAGGTATACCATAGAAGAATTCTCCATAGGATCTAAATCCAAAGCAATTAAGCCTATGCAAAAATAAAATCATAATAATTCCAAGGTTGAGGTCAAAGAAGACATCAATGTGGAATGAAATGAATGGTGCCCAATAATCATTACAAGTGAAATGAAAACTGTCAAGGTAGAGAAAATTAATGAAGATGATGATGATGATGATGACTTGTATAGTGATGAATTAATTTATACTGTGGAAAGCAATTTGGAAAAGAATATCAACACCTCATTCATTCTACAAGAAAATCATATTATGGTTCCATCTCAAAAATAAATATGTGATACACTTCTCTCTAATTTAGATATTGTATCTATCACAGATGCATTTGAAGTCATCAAAGAAGATATTGAAAAAAATTAGTATTTCTCAGAAGTGCTCATAGAAGATCAAAAAATTCATAATGATTTCATTTCAAAACAAAAAATCATTGTTGATATTTTCATTCATGATCATCCCTATGTGATTGATAATTGTAAGTTCCTCTTCCCACCTACTTGGTTGCTTCTACTAAATGTGTTCATAGTTCATAAGTCAAATCCATTGTTTTGAAATAATAGGTACTTCTCCCAATTGGTGAATGGTTTTGTATAATCTTCTTATTTTCATCGGCTCCATGTAAATAGTTTTACTTTCCCATTTTTGGCTTGTTTCCTTTTCTCATTTCTATTTTGGTGTGTGCATGTGGTTTTTTAATAAATGCAACAATCTGTTTGTTTCCCCTGATTCTTCATGTTTTAGCCTTTTTGCCTATAGATATTTGTAGCAGTGATCTCTACCTAAGAAATATAATAGGCAATCACATGATTTGATAAAATGATAGATGGATAAATTTTTCATGATTCTCTTCAGTAAACAAGTGGTCAATGTATAAATTTTTAGAATAGAGGATCTATCCTAGTAGCACGTGTTCATTTCTCATATGATTGAGATGGGTGAACTGGCTGTCAGTTGGATGGATCATGACATGCAAATCTTTAGAATAGATGATCTAACCCCACAATATGTGTTCATTTCTCATATGATTAAGAATGGTGAATTGGCTGTTAGTTGGGTGGATTAGAATATATAATTTTTAAGAATAGGGGATCTAACTAGGCAATATGTGTTCATTTTTCATATGATTGAGATAGGTAAACTAGCTGTCAGTTGGTCAGATCAGGATGTGCAAATGTGAGTTACATAAAAGTTTTCAGGAATCCACAAAAAAGTGAAGGCACTAGTCATCTAATATTTTGGAGTTCTCCCACATCCCTTAGGGAATGCGATCCCATAGTTAGAGCCAGTTGTTATCATGTAATTTTACATTTCATGACAAATCCCACAATTACACTCTCACAAGTGATTGGAGGTATTTTAATAACATGGATAGTAATTTTTTTTGCAAAACGCACACCAAATCCATAGCTTAATGGAAAAATATTGAGTCACATATTCAGATATAATTTTGGGAGTTTTGAATAACAAAATTGAGCATATTAGTGATCTCTTGACTATACCTCTTTTGGTAAGAGAAGATCATGCCTTAGAGCCAAGTCTCACACTTGAAAACAAAGTTATACATGATAGTCATAATGAGACACTTGATGCTGGATGATGCTGCATATAAGGTTCTCATCTGTGGAAGTATGAAGGAGGATTCATGAAGGGTGATATACTACAAGATAGCTTCACCATTTATTGTATCAGGAAAGCACAAAAATGTGTTAGCACTTAGGATAGACACAAGGTATGTAATGAATCCTATGACATAAACTTACGTGAGATATCTTCTCATGATAGTATTTGGTCTAATTTGGATCAAATTTGAATGGTGTTTGATTTTTAACTTTTGAGATGGCTAAAGGTGGTGGTTCATATGTTTTTTATACCTATGTGTGCTCTGAGGTATCCATAAAGTAGTACAAGAGTGGAAAAAGTAGACAAAAGATTAAGAAAGAAGCTAAAATTTTCATAAGTCTAGCTTTGGTGGGTTTTATAACCATGTTAGACATATCATTAGATTTTGACAATGTATTTAGACACATCAGATTCCATTACATTGTTGAGTAGAGTCATAAATCTCAACATTGGTTTGAACATTGTGAACAACCTTATATTATGCAAAAAGCACCTTTAAATCCTACAACATGCAAAAAAGCACCTTTAAATCCTAAAACATGTAGAAAACCCATCAAAACATATACAAATTTATTAAGCTGAAGTTCAAAGACCTTAAAACATGTATTACCCTCTTAAGAATCCTGCATTATAAAATGTACCTCTTAAACTCACTAGCAGGTAAGATTCACCTCAAAAAATTGAAGGCCTTTTATAATCCTTAAACATGTTTTTTATTGTTTTTAAACCTGTAATTTATTCAAAATGGTATAAAATATCACCAAGTCTCATAGCCCGCATATCTTTTCCCCCTTCCACATGGAGGCTTAAATTAAAATAAAAATTATGCAGATTTTTTAATACTCTTAAACATGTATTTTGTTATTCAAATTCTCGCATTATGTTTTATGTTATTCAAAATCCCACATCATGTTTTATACTCCTTCAAAATCTAAAAAGTGTTTTATAATCTTTAAAATCCCACATAAACTTTCCCCACTTATTCCTCCATGTATCCCACCATGTCTTTCTAAAGTGCATTTCTCCTAAATACGTGGTATAAGATGTAAAAAGATTTGTTTTCAAAAAGATTAAACACGTAGTATTAAGGTTTTCAAAAAAAAAATTCCCACTCACATATTCATGGATTTTGGCTTTGAATAGTGGTTTCTTAAAAAATATGTGGTATCACCTTTTAAAAAGTTTATTTCCCACCTCAAATTCATGTCATTATCATTAATAAAGTCTTTGAAGATGATTTTTCCCAAAATTCATGGAAAGGTGGTTTTTGAATCTAATTCATGGTATTTGACATTTATAACATTTCAAGAAGCAGTTAGTCCCCAAATTCATGGTGTTGGCTAGAATAAGTGTAGTTTTACCACAAAAACTCCTAGTTTTTGCTTCTTAAATTATTGTTTCAACATATAACTCATGGTATTGGATATGGGGGGTGGTTTTGACCATAAACATTGTGGGTTTGGGGCTTTGGAAGGTTATTTTGAGCAGGTAAACCCATGGTTTTGCATAGAAGGATAGTTTTGGCTACTTTGGAGGTGGTATTAATACTCGATAAGTTCTTTATGAATTTGACAGAGATTTCCAATGTTCATGGCGGCCTTCAGATGGTGTGGGTGAAAGAGTCATAAGTGAAAATAATATAGTTAATTAAAGAATTGAGGGTGCATTTATTTGCATGGGTGAACTCATTTACAGATCAATCTAAATTTCAAAAAATCTTTAAAAGAAAAGGATCCAATTTTGTAAAGGAATTTCAAAAGGCCTTGGAAGGGATTATGCTTCACAATAAGCTCAATAAGCCTTTTGTTCATGTTGATAGGGTGTATGAAAATTTAATAACTTTATCTCAATGCAAAAATTCTGGTGGTGAGAAGTCCACAGTCAAAGTTTTTATATATAAGAGTGCAAAATTTGAGGAACCTGAGCAAATGATAAATCAAGCACATGAAATAATGATAAAAGAAGATGAAAAATTCCTTGAAGTTGAAACAAATTTGGAGAAGTTGCATGAGTATGATTTGGTATTCATGTCATGCACCTATGAATTTTGAGGACATACATGCATAATTCTTTGTACTGAAGATTCAATCAAGCTTGCAGTATAGGATAAGACTGCTTGTATGTGGAGGCTTCCAAATTTAATACCCGTGATGGTGCTAAGGGGTCATTAGATACATTAGGAAGAGTATGGTGGTAAAAATGGATTTAGGAAAACATTCAAAATTTGCTTTCTCAATGTGGTGTTTGGATTAGAGATATTGTCTATAAAACATGGAATCTTTGACAAGGGAAGATGGCAAAAGAATTATAGTGTATGTCAAGATGAAATGCCCGAGGGAGAAATAAAATTTGACAAAGCATGAGGAATCAAATATTGTTACAGTGGCAGAACAGGGTCCTACTCAACAAAAGGACTTGTCTTTTTCTTAATAACCACCAAAAGTTTCCATCTTTCCATTTCTCCATTGCACTTTTTGTAATAAGTTAAAAAGGTTATGTTTTACCTTTTTAAAGTCATTTGAGATAAAGTAACTATAAAATATAAACCTTTTACCATGAAGGTGGTTATGGAAGTGGTTGTCGATGGTTACACCTATTGTAATTTATAAATAAGAGCTTGGAATTCATTTGTAAGGTTAGCTTCAGCTAGGCTTAGGTTGGCTTTATGCCAGTTGGTTTTCTAATAGTAGAAATTTTTCAAGTGGAAAGAAGGAATTTATATGTACAATTCCATGAAGAATCAATAAAGAAATGATTTAATGGACTTTATTCCATGAGATGTTATGAATGATGATATGCATGAGTATGTCAGTTCATTTTGATTCTTGTTCTTTCATTCTGCTAGAATGCGATTGTTAGATAGTCAATGAATGTGAAGTTCTTAAGTGTGGAAAGTTCCATTTATTATACATTAGGAATTTTATCATTGGGAATCCTTGGTGAGATTAAGAATAAGATTTTATGCCTATTTTTATTGAGAAATATAGGGTTGTTGAATATCTTTCTTTGTAAGGTTGTCCAATCTCCTTGGTGTATGTATTCTATTTATATGTTTAGTATATGTCTTTCCCATCTCATTTTCATGAAAAAGGCTTCCTCTGCTACACCTCAAATCTTGGACTATTCTAGTAAGTCTTTATGTTTATCTATCCAGAGTTGTCCATCTTTTCTATGGTTATCATAGTAGCTTTTGTGTTTAACTAGCTAGAATAATCCCATCCTTCCTTTCTCCTTTCCTTTCTCATTTTTCCCTTCTCCCCATTTTTCCCTTCATTTCCTTTCGATCTCCTTTATGTAATTTCTAGTTAAAATGATGAAACCCCCTCCCCCCCCCCCCCCGCCCCCGCATTAAAAAACATTTTTACTGTAAATAGCTATGAATAGCTTTTCCCCTGCTTTTCCCTTTTTGTATTTCAATAAAGGTAGTTTTGCCTGCTAATAAGAGAGGGATTTTTATCTTGCATTACTAATTAATGTAAGGAATCACTTCCCACATTGCTAACTCAAAGTCATTAATTTGTCCCCCTAACAAAATTTTGAGCCATCACCTATATAAGCAAGTGATGTACATTGTAATATACATGCTTTGTAATACTTTTCAAATCTTTTGCATATCTTTTGTAATGTTTTTGTGAATAACAATTATTTTATTTACAATTGGTTTATTATGTTGTGTATGTTAAAGCATTTATGGATGTAGTAATGAGATCTTGGCTGAAGAGTTTTGATAGCTCTTTCATGGTATTAGAGCCACCCTCCAACAACCATTACTCAACTTGTAGGTTTGTTGCCATTATGCTCAGCTTGTATATTTATTACCATTATGGATATGTCATTACTTGCTTGACTGATGAAGTTAGATCTAATTATTTGATCAATGATGGATGCTTGAGTTTGGTTTGATGTACTAATATTGAGTATATATTTGAGTTTATCGTGGTTGTATAAGGATTATTATAATCTCTACATGATACCTTGATCTACTCATAAACCATTCTTATTAATTGTGTTATACATGCTAGCTAGTTAAAGTCACTCATTGATTTATTTATTGTGAGTTCTTTGCTTTCAACAGCCTAGGCGTGGGCATGTATTTTGTTTGCCTTGATTGCTTGAGTTTAAAATGAGATAAGAGATCTTATTTTTTTGCAATTGTTCTTTCATATCCTTGTTGTAAGATCTGTGTTATGAAAGGTTTTTTATACCGCTAAATCTACCTTTAGCATCGATTGATTGATCTTAGTATAGAGTCTATGGCTTTCTATAGGATCCTTTCACCACCTATTATAGGCTTGGGTATTTTGGAGTCTATGGCCCCATTTTTTCATGTCCTTTAAAATTACCTCAACTTTCCTGGGCTCAATTTGGGTCTTGCTAACATTGTTCAAAGTCACTATACAAAAATTCTCAGAAATATGATTTGAGATAGACCATACTTGAATGATTCATTAAAGGGTAAAATTGGGGATGATCTATTTGGTCTCCAACACCTACATGGTGACAAGGAACATATTATGTCATTCATTAAGCCATTTCTAAATGCTGGACCTATTGTATGTGACACCAATGCTCAGGGTCACATGAGACTTCATTATGTCAAGAGAAATTGGGCACTTAAAAAATGATGGAATCATATCTCTTGGCATTCATTCAAACCAAAGATGCCCAAATTAATTTCCATATATAAAACAATGAGCACCCATAGTGTGTACTTATTATGGTGTGAGTTTTTAATGATTCCATGTTGCCATGGTAGTAGTAGGACATGGTATGGGATGGTAGGTGATGTGTTGGAGAAAAGATCTAAGGCATTGGTGATCTGATAAGATCTTAAGCCTACACTTTGGATCTAGTGGAAGAAAGTGGTATTTGTTTTGAGTTTTTTAGATATGTGGAGTGTGGGAGGAGAGCATTGGGTTTTTAAAGCTTATAGTGCTTGAAGAGGAGATTTGTGTTTCATTAATTTTTCCTTCATTTACTATCTGCATGCTCTTTCTATGGACTTAATTCCATTTAAAAAATATAAGATCCATTCATTTCTATTTTTTTTCTCTATTCTAAGTCTAACTTGGCACCATTATCCTTGGCATCCTTGCTTGGCAGGTGCCTTACAGAGTTCTAGTTGTCTAAGACTTGAATGGAATCTTTTCACTAGATCTACATTAGTATCTTAGAGGATCAATGGAGTGTTAAAATTGCATTGGGGTCTAAGGGGATCTACTGGTCTACATCATATACTACATAATTAGAGTCTCCTTCATTTTTTGACACATGCATTATAGCTTTGGTATCTTATCCAGTGTTTTTTATTCACTAAATGGCTTGAGATCTACATTGTAGAGTCTGTATGGAGTTTTTGAGTTTGTAGATCTACTTTATAGCATTGGATTTTTTTGGACACCTATTATCCACTTTATTTTCTCTTATCATAGCTAAACACTTCATTTTTTGCCTTAATATTTGTATTTTTTCCTTAAAGAGTGAGTCCAATTCACTTGCACATGCATAGGGTTCACTGGCAGATTATTTTTTGACTTATATTGATTTGAGGAGGCTCTTAGTTCTATGTTAGTTCCAATAATTGGTCGGAAGGATAGGTCCACCTTATCCGTAATACTTTTTTTAAATTTTAGTGCAAACTTTATTAAACAGGTCTAATTTATAGGAAAATAATTGTTTAATAAATTTTGATTGGTAGCTCAAAATTGAGTGCCATCTTTTTCAAAAGTTCATATTTTTTTCATTTCACATGCATTAGTCCTATTTAAATTGTAAACCACATTAAAATATAAAGTGCTACATTTTAGGGGGTCTCTTTGAATTGGTTGTGTTGCCTTGTGCTTACAGTTTGGTGTCATGTGGTGATGCATTTGCTATGTAGTGAGCATTTATTGAGGGAATATTCCTTATTTTTCATGTGCCTTATCTCTTTCATTTGTCTAAGTTTAAAGGGTGAGGTTTGATCTGGCAAGAGGTTAGAACCCCTCATAGGCAACATAAACTTCCTTCTTGCCTCTTTTGGATTGCATTTTCATCATTTGTTTCACTTTTAGATGCATTTTCAGCTAAGCCCAATGTCATATTCGTAAGTTTGCATTGTCACTATTAAGGGGTTTCCTATACTATGGGAACTTGATTATAATTCATGCATGAACTATCTCAAATGAATTTTTGGTTGAGCTTAATGTCCTTTTGCATGTGCTTTACACATTGTTGTTTTTCATTGTTGATCCTTCTATAGTGTGTTTGTATACATTATGGTTTTTTTTGCCATTTTCCACACTCTTCCATTAGTCCATGACATAAATTAGTACTTTGACACACTAGTAGTTGTGTCATGTCTCCTCTATGCCCCTTTCTTAGTGCCTCACCTTCTTCTATGGAGACACACTTTTATGCTCCCTTGTTTTTGGATAATCTCTCTTGATGGATTATTCAATAGGTCAATAGTCTCCTTGTTTGGAGCTATTCTGGTGAAGTCCAATGTCTTCTTTGTTTCCATCTAGTATTTTTTGTGTATGGGTTATATTGCACTCACAATAATTTATAAAGTTCCATGGAGGTTTTCTAATTCAACCTTGTTTACCTTCATACATTTGTGTGTCTATTCTAGGCACCTTTTCACTTTGTCAGTTACTTATTTCTTCCATCACCACCATGGGCCATCATTTTTTAGAGACCTTTTTCTTTATTTTTGACACCATTTTTTTGATAGTTGATAATCTCTCACATTTTAAAATGTAACTATTCTAGTGAATCCCAGTGTCATCTTGTCTTCTTTGATAGTTTGACAGTCTCTTTCAACATGGCACGGAGTTATTCTGGTGTATATAGTGTCAGCTTATTCGATGTTTGAGTAGTCAATTCAGACCATTCATGCAGATATTTTCTCGTCACTCTACCCATTCAACAATATAAGAAGTGTGTACATTATGCTTCTTTGGTTTTGAGCATTCCTTGCACATGATGTACTCTTTTGTACTTTTATCACCACTAACAATCTTCTTGATTGAATCTATTTTGGCGAAGCTCAGTGTCATTTATTTTTATGATCGAGTAGTGGATTTAGACCACTTGTGTAGATCGAGTTCCTTTGTGACTTTCAAGTACTTAGAGTGCAAACTAATTTAGCATCATCTTTGGGGGGATTTTCTCTAGCTCTCTCTTCTTTATTTCTCTCTTTTGGGGGGAGTTTTTTTAATAGGTTTTCTCTTTTTTTATCCACTTTATGAGAGTTATATGCATATATTGCACTTTTTGAGTGTTTTTAGGATTCTTCCTTTGTACATAAGTATCTTATTCAGGACTTTGTTTACTAGAACCCATATGAGGATTGTTACTTAACTCCATGGCCTTCTTGGTGATTCTTATAGTGACACCTATGTGGTATCCCCACCAGTGACACTAATGTGGCAACCCTACCATTATTTTTGCTCAATTCTCACCATCTTGTTGGAGGGTATTCAAGTGATGCTTCCTTGGGTTCATCATACTACCTATTAATTTGGAGCATAATGTTTATATTCAATGATCCTTGTATTTAGCACCATTCTTACTTTAACTTGGTAGTTACAGTGACTCAACATCCATATATTTTAGCAAGATGGATTGGCATCCATAAAGACACATAGCTTCACATTACATCCTCTATTATTATCCTTTAGCTTCACTTTGAGGGGTGGTGTTAGATTATCTTATTATTCATGCTTGCTAGGTTTTATTTAGGTTATTTGATATTACCTAGTTTTGTACTATGTGTGGATTTATCCCACATTACCTAGTGTAGCTTGAATCTTATTTTGCCTTGCCTATATAAGAAAGTGCTCTATATTGTAATATACATGATTTGTAATGTTTTGCACATCTTTTACATATATTTTTCAATGATTTTGTGAATAATAATTATTTTGTTTACAATTTGTTTATTCTCTTGTGTATGTTGAAGCATCTATGGCTGTAGTAATGAGTTCTTAGAGAGATCTTGGTTGAAGAGTTTTGATAACTCTTTCATTTAGGTTATTATAGGAAGTATATATTGGGTAAGCTATCCCCATGTAGAGAAACTATTTTCCCAACAAAAACCCTTTATAAACTAAACATTACAAAATATGTGCTAAATTTTGCAGAAGCTTAGCCTACCAAATATGGCTAAGGAAAAAAATCCAAGTCCATGGTAATGAATTTAACCCCCATAAATTATTTAACTTGTTAAGAGTGGATGAAAATGGTCTAAGAATGATGCAAATAATTCCAAAGGAATAATTCTTAAAGGTCATATCATGATTATAATGCCAAGCTTTCCATAATATGGGCCTTAGGTGGATAAAGGCCTAGCTTGTGCATTATAACATTAGGTGTGAGTTCTTGAATAAGCATGATGAAGGTAAAATCATAGGAAAAAATCTTGTATTTCCTCTACAAGATGGGCCATGGAGTCAAATTATCCACAAATTATGGTCATTAAAAGAGAGGCCAAAGCTATACCCATCCTTAACCTAGTTGAGATATGTCTTGAAAAAATCAAAGGCTTTTCAAATTCTTTGATTAGAAATCAAGCCTTTAGTTTTAGTTAGGGGAGTGGTAATGAGAAGAGTGTGAAAACCAATACCCTTCTGGACTATTCTACCATAAGGTGATCCTACAAAATGAAGTGTATGAGAATAATTTTTTTAGGCCTTTGTATCCAAAACATATAAACAAAGAGCAAGAGGAAAAATATGTATGATAGAGTAGAAGAGACCAAACCTCTTAGACTTATGATTTTTTATATTTAAATAGACTGAGACTTATATATAGAGGGTTTTGAACAATGGAGTGGAGAAATAATCAAAACCCTAATTTTTTTAAACATGGTTAAGATGATCGACCATTCTATGTGTTAATAATATTTATCCAAAAATATTTTGAAAAGTAAATACACCTTCAAAGTTCTTGATCCCACTCCATACCTTCCCAAAAAACAATAGTGTTATCAATAATGTATCTACTTTTGATGAAAACCATTTTTTTGGTCTAACAATTGCAGGAAGAATGTGTTGTTAATGAAACACAAGGGCTTTAAAAAAAAAATCTTTTAGGAGACATTCCTAACTAGTAACAAGATTTGGATCCCATGATTTAGAAATAAACATAATATTTCCTTAGTTAATAATGTTCCTTAATGAGTTATAGCACGAATATTGTATATAAACCTAAAGCAAGTCTAGCCCCAAAAAAATTTCCAAGTGGCTTTATTAAACTCACAAGAAAAGTCACCAAGGCCCAAAACTTTATTGTTGGCCATTTAAAGGAATGCCACATGAAGATCCTAAAGGGAAAGTGGAACATCAAAAACTATTTGAGAATAATGGTTGAGCTTTCAAGGAACCACATCAAGACATTCTTGAAAATCTTGAGCTTTCTCATGAGAATCAAACTACGATTAAAACATTAACTTATAGTGGTCTAAAAAGGTTTTAGAAATATTAGGAAGCTCAGTGAGGTAGCTATGAGAAATTTTTATGGATTTAATACACTCCCTGGATTGTTTATCTAGTAAAAATAAACAAATAAATTTTAAATCCCTATTGCCAACCTTAACTCATGAGAGTAGATACATATTTGAGTTTCTTCATCCTCATAATGCTCCACAAGTTTGAGATGAAAAACCACATACTGTAACTAAGTATCAAATGGGTTAAGCTCAAACTGAGAAGAGATTCAATGAAATTATTTATCCAAGGTGTTATCAACTCTTTTACAAATTATTGTTACTTGTTGCCATACTACATTAAAATGGTGCAGTGCACAAATGATGTCATTCAACCACTCAATCTAGTTGGAAATATATGAGGGACATGGTGCCAAATTCCAAACTATAATAAAAATTTGAATAATACCATCATGAATAAGTAAATAAATTCTAATGAAACATTATGTGCAAGGGAATGCTTGTATCCCATCTCCCCCCAAAATATAAAAGATGATGGGGTTATGATCATAAAGAATAATTTTTGAATTCCATGTGATAAAAATTCCATTTTTGACCCATAAATTGAACATGCATTGTTTGATGAGCATGACATGATCAAAATTTTAATAACATGGTCAAGGATGGTATGTAAATTGTACCAAAAGAATCAATGATTTGTGTTATCAAATCACCAATAAAAATTGGGGTTAAATAATTCCCAATAAATTTTAAAATAAAACTAATCTTCAACTCACCAATACACTATCAGATCTGCATAACACCTTCCTTATCCTTGATAGCTTTAACCATATTAAATTCATTACAAATTAATCAATTAAAAAAAGATTTTTTTTTCAAGCCATAACCATAATGCCACTCTTTAGGCACATAGACATTAATAAGGCCAAAATTATGACCATCAATATTGAACATGACCCCCATGAGTAGATTAAAAAATATGTAATCTTAGGAGGAATCATAATTTTCATTCCACCAAAAGCATTCTCATGAGATGTGTTGAAATGCACAATATCGAGCCAAATTTTCCTTAGAGAAATTTTTAAAATAAATCTTGAAACATTAAATTCTTGAAGAAAAATAATGTCAATGATGAGAATTTGCTAATAAGAAGACCCGACAAATAAATTTCTTGAAGACTCTTTAAGGCCACATACATTCCATGTGATAAAATTCACCAAGAAAAATGGAGCAACGTTTATACCCATTTTATTCCTTAATGAGTTGTCATCATTGTAAGGTAGGTTTTGGGATCACATAAAGGATGAATGAACTATTGATGATGTCATATCAATTGATATGTTTCCTCGAGTAGATGAAAATTCTAAAGTTTAGGTCTGTGAGTTATGGGTTATCTAAGGGCTGATAAAATTGACCTTTTTAAAGTATTGTTGCAGTTTAGAAAATTAGTAAAACTTTAGTGATGTTATATATTATATACATCTTGATACCATATGTCTCCCAATTATGTTTAACCCAAGAGGTAATGTATTTATAAAAGTGAATGCAATTGAAATAATATGTAATAAGGATCTTATTTTCATACTAGTTGTAAATAAAATAAACACTATATACTTTTAAGAGGATGTCTATAAATTGAGAAAGACTAACAATGACCTTACCTTGTAGACTTTTGGACTCACTTAGGTTCCATTATCCTATTTTTTTCAATGAATTTTACAATCAACTAGTTTAGAGCCATATAAATAAATTAAATCCACTATCTCATTTTATACTAATAGTGTCATGAATTGGCTTAGGTTAGTGTTGATCTTTCATTTATTTTTTTCGAGATTTTTTTTATTTGCTCTACAAAAACCCTAAATTTAAAAAAAAATAAAAATAAATTTGATGAGGTAAGTTAGGCTTTATTTTTATTTATATTTTACATGTATTTATTTTTTATAACACATTTTGGATGAGAAGAGATGAAAGGAGCGATCATTAATCATTCAAGCTGGAGACAAAGACAAGTTAATCAATACCTATTATATTATTTATATTTACATTAATGATTTGTTTACTTTTTGAGGGTTTATTCATTCATTATGTAATCTTTTGAATAGTGGTTTAGGGTTGTTATATTAGTAATTTAAAAATAATGTAGGGTTATAAAATTATTGTCCTGCTTCTCTCTATTTTTTTGTGGGTTTAGGGATTTTGATTTAAAATTTATGAATTGCTTATAGGGTCCATGTATTTTTATTTTGCTTTGAAATTTATAGGGTTTAGGATATATACTTTGGAATTTTTAATTTTTAGAGTATTTTATTTGGAATTTTTGAATTACATACTAGTAAGAAGTTTTTTCAAATCACACATATTTTTTTACATGGAAGTCATTGTTGGAAATGTCATTTTGAGTTTACAAAAATTATAATAAGGAGCCTTGAATAAGTATGAATTATTTTTGTATATTTTTTTAGTTATTGCCTTCCAAGAAAAACCATGAAATTAAAGGGAAAACCCCTATAAAAACCCTCCAAAAAGTACTAAAAAAACTATAGACACCCTAGCAAAAAACCTTACAAAAACCCTAAAAACATCTAAAAAACTTAAAAAAAACCCATCCAAATCACCCAAAAAACTTCTAAAAAACCCTAGGAATAAAACCCTACAAAAAACTTTGTAAAAACCCTATGGGTTGTATTAGCAACAACTATGTGAGTTGCACATGGATGGAGAGGTTGTACGAGCTATGCATGGGTGCCAATGGGGGGACTAAATGAGGTATGGCATGTGGATTGCGCTACATAAAGGGATTATATTGAATTGTAGACCAATTGGTGCAGGTATAAAGATTTAAGTTAAATAAAAATTAGATCAATTTTTTTATATTTTAAAAGATATAAATTTTTTGGCATACACTTTCATTGATACTTGGGCCCCACTAAAATATGTTTTTATCCATATAATGTTAGTGGCATCCTTGATGCTAATATAGTATCCCCATGACGATTTGAGCCTCCACCACCATGACTAGTCTAGGCTCGTCATGATATAAGCTTGTTGTGATTGATATCTAGATATGTTTTGGGAAAATATAAGTTGATACCATTTCAAAGGTTTTTGAAATAACACCTTTGGTGTTGATAAGAATTTACCAATACATTTATAAGGTTCAAAAAAAAAAAAATTGTGACCTTCACTTTACTAAAAATGGAGTGCAGAGTGATTTCATCACATTTAGCATTTTAAATTTGTCATTTTTGGTGTAAATGACAACACAATTTTTTGGGCTTTAAATTTTGTTGAAAAATGAATTTCTTTCTGCTTATTCCATGTACCTTATAAAATAAAATAATATAAATACACATAAATAGAATTTTTATATACAAATACATGCAATATATATATATATATATATATATATATATAAAATAGTTTTTAACAATAATAGTTTTTATTTTTTATCCAATTTCTAATAAAAACATTATGCCAATGCAATAATAAATGTTGGAAAAATTATGGAAAAAACCTAATGCAATTAAGGTGCAAACACGATGCAATAAAAATGTTTAATCATTTCAAATTTATGTCTAGTTTATGCCACCAAACTAGATGCAAATTTTTTAAAAAATCAATGCCAAAAAACATAAAACCCCATTGATTTCTGATCCAAATTTAACCCTATTTGTGTCATGAGTCACACTAAATGTAATAGTGATGACATCACATGAGGGATTAGATGTATAAATTAAAGCAAAACAAGTCTATTATTTCACGCAAAGGAAGTTTGACATCCTAGAAGGGCAAGAAAGGAATGCCTAAAATTACATAATACAAATTAACCATATCAGAACCAAAATAGTGGCATGCATCCAAGAATGTTCTACTCAAGTACATTTAAATCATTTGAAGGTGTGTATTTTGGTAATAATCATAATATAAGGGGGATAACTTAACAATATAACATTTTTTAATATGGGGATGAAGGGGTTTCACTTAGCATTGTAACATTTCTTAGTACTTAGGGGAGGAAGGAGATTCACTTAACACCTTAATTTTCATTAATAGAGGGAGGTATGTTGAATGAAATTCAATGTTTTGGGCTTCACACCTATTATCCTCTTTCTCCACTATAATATTTTGGAGCATGTAATCGTTTATAAGGCACACGTGTCTCACAATTCTAACAAACGTGACATTGACACAATTCCAATAACAAGTTTGTGTTAGTGATTAATATAATTTAATTATTAATTTTAATGGGATTTTACTCATGTATGTTTAAATTTTATGGGTTTTTAATCGTATGTGTTTAAATAATCTCAATAATACCATAATGAGTATTCATTACACTAATTACTTTTATCCTTGTGTATTTTATTAGTAATCATAATAATCCATGAGTAATCATTACCCTAATTCCATTTCCCTTGTATATTTTAGTAATAATCATAAGGTAAAGGGACCACTTAATAGACAAGCACCATAAACATTTTATAGTAGGGGAGTAATGGTTAATGTAATCCACTGCTTTATACTTTTCCCCATTTAGCCTCTTTTCCCATTAGTAAAGCTTTTGGAGCATTAAAGCCTTGTCAGTTACCCTTGTCTCACAATTATTACTTATGCGGTTACCTATGTGAGATTAACCCATCATATATTTATGTTAAGGAATTGAAAGCTTTCATGAGGAATATATACAAATATACATGTAACTATGATAAATACACATATCAATGCCTAATTATTATTATTTATAGGTTAGTTAGGAAAGTAAATACATAGAGTTTAGAGGGGTATCTTGTATAAATAACCATAATAATTTTTTCATCTAAATCTAAACATGAAAATTATTTTTAGGACATGCCTAAAGCCATGTATAGAACTATATATATGATTATGATCTAGTTTCAGGAGCCCTGGGGCACTATTGGAAAGTGACAAACATCTAAACATTGAGTTGATGAATAAATACTCCTACTTCAGATCTTCCATTTCCTCACTCTAAGTTTCATGATGTGATTCTTGTGCACCTTCAATATCTAATTTTATTTACCTTATATACTTTAAGGAAAACAAATTGATTTCAGGAGCCAACATAAAGTTTGTGACTACTGTAAGACTAAATAACTATCTTCTTTACAGGGCCCTAGGTGTGAAAAAAGGCAATGAATAATAATAAATTACATAAAAATATAACTACATAAATGTGAATTATATAAATAAAAATTGAATAAATGGAACTTACTTCAACTAGTGCTACAACTTTGCTCCATACTATCAAGATAATTCTGTTATCACTTGAACCATGCACTTACTGAATTTGAAGAATTGGTTCAGTGAGACAATGGGATTACCCCTCAAGGTGTGGGACTCTTGCACTCTTTAGGATGAACCTCCAAATAAGAGTGACTTCCTTCTAATCTAAATGTGTCTAATTTAGGATCAACATGCAGGCCTAAAAGAGTTGAAAGGGAGTCTATTGCTACTCATAACTCTAAAACTTGAGGGGAAAAGGGAGAAGGAATGCTGAAATGTAAAAGGTGATGCACCAAGACTAGAATGAGCACCTCTACAAGCTTTGAAAAACACACTAAAATTGTATAAAATGAGAAAAAATTACACAATATCTAAACTGAGCACTTCACTTGCATAAGTGATTCGTATGAATGTGCAAAACACAATACAACACTAAGAGAGACAACAAATGGTCCACATATAATGCCTGTATAGACCTAGATGCACACAACATATGACTTGCAAGAGAGATCCAAGTTTTACACATAGGTGTAAAGGAATGGATAGAAATGAGAGGGGTGAGAATTACCCATAGGCAAAGATAAAAAAATAAAAAATACTCATAGAATGTAAGAATCATGAAGAAAGGCAAACTCAATTCTCATTATTTACAAGGCTCAAGCGGTAAAGGGGCTCATGGAGGGGAAATTTTGGTAGCATTATTGTGCCTAGAAATTTTAAACATTTTACAATGTAAGACTCAATATTTTATATCCAATTTAAATCCCATATGTCACTGATTACAATTAGGAATATAGTTAAGAAAATTGAATAAATATCAGAATTTGAGGCACGTAATCTTTGTAAATCAGATAAGGATGGCCAAAGTTAATTGGCATCCTAATTGTATCTTTGAGGCATGGTAATTATTGGATCAAACTTAAATCTATTAACTTGAAATATTATTTAATTGGTTGTGAAGCAACCAATATTTAATCACTTAATAGCCCCAACTTAATTTATGAGCTTTTATGTGCAAGAATATGACTGTAGATCTCATATAATTACTACCTTGGAAGATTTTAGCCCAACTCTATCATTTTTGCTTTCAATGCTGCTCCTTGCAAACTTCCATGCCATGATTAACATTAAGACATTCTCCTCATGATCTTGTCATGCTAGTCTCACTCATGCCTTAATGTTATTAGCTGCATTAGCAAGAAATTCAACATACTTAGGCTTAATCTAATTTATTGTGTCAACTACAATATCTTACTGAGTCATTCATTTTTTAATCCTAAAGTTTAGAGCCATCATTCTTTGATTCTATAAATATTTATTATGGAAGTCTTGATAGTCTAATGAGCCATAAATTTTAGGTTGGTGCATTGATGATGTGGCACCATTTCATTTACCACCTCTTTTTTTACTTGGATGCATCTCCCTTTAACCCATTGAGCCCCAACCACAGTTTATGGCCTCCACATGTAATATCACTATTTACTTCAAGCTTTATAGTGTGGTTTTACCATCTAGTGTTTTCTTATTCGATGGGCACTCTTGCCACTATGTGTTTTGGACCTACCACCTCAATGTGGCTCCTTATCATTCTTTAGTTGTTTGACTGAGGTTTTAAATGCAATGTTGACTGCTCCTTCTACAGTGAAGTGATAATTTACCACATGGAATCATTTTGATTACCCTCTTTCCTGGGGGATCCATGCTTTGTATAAATATATCAAGGATTATGGGGTAGAGGGATTATGCCATGTGGTAAGACCTCACTAACCTACTAGCTTGGAGGCATTGCACTAGTTTGGATGGTTCTAGGATGTTGAGTCATTGGGACACTTAT
Organism: Torreya grandis; assembly: GCA_037957365.1. Classification (NCBI taxonomy): domain Eukaryota; kingdom Viridiplantae; phylum Streptophyta; class Pinopsida; order Cupressales; family Taxaceae; genus Torreya; species Torreya grandis. The sequence continues at coordinate 1,592,794 of JARHVA010003792.1, forward strand.
TAAAAATTGACCAAGTATCAAAAGGCATTTTAAAAGGGCTGGGGACCATCGAGAGTTATGAATAATTATTGCATGGCACCATTCAATTAGACTAGATTATTGTTATGACTAAAAACCCAAGAAGCCATCAAGACATCACCAAGGGCCTGTCAAATTTAATTTTGTCACTTCCTAGAGCTGTCACTAGGAAAAACCCCAAAATAGATAAGTATTTAAGCACTTCCTTGAAAAATGGAGTTGTTGGGAGACAAAAACTCATAGATCCTCTAAGCATAGATCTTCCCTTTGGGCTTACAAGTGACTACGTAGAATCAACTAATACTTGAGAAGCCTATGAATGGTCCTAAAGCCTTGAACAAAACTACGATGTTGTTCTTCCATGGTGACTAAAAATGGTCAATATTGTAGTGACTTATGTGGGTTGTTTTCCTGATAAGTAAGAATCTAGCAACTTTTGAATCAATTCATTGGTCATGGAGTCGTAGAAGCACCAAAAAAACCCAATTTTGAAAGTGAAAACACAACTATAAACTACTTGGCCAACCACTAAATAATTTAATTAAGAATTTATTAAAAAGCATTTGAAAAGATTCTAAGGTTTGTCTCTGATATACCCCCTAAATTTATCAAAGCTTCATGATCTCTTGTAGACACCATTCCATCTGATTTGAAGCTCTAATTGTGACCTACTTTTAGACTTGCTCCCTGAGCCAATTATGAAATTAAAAAATGGCTCCAATAAAAGAGAGAAGGAAACACACAAACTGTGCCAAAAGCACCTAGAGGAATATAAAAACAACTAAAACTATTTTCAATATGCACATAGGCACATAGGGAAACTAAAAGGTATAAATTAATGTACTATAACACTTTGAGGAAGAAAAATCAAATAACCTACCCTAAACTAACTAAACAAAAGGCCACCTAAATAAAGTCGTTGACTGGTTTTGAAAAATAACTGCCTTTTCTTACCAATATAGAGTGTTTATCATGTTTGAGGGAAGTTAACTAGAGTTGTAAGAGGATTAAATGATTGATGAACTGGTGATGTACTTCTTCAAGGATAAAAAAAAACTCACCTACCCACATAATTTGACTGGAAATATAGTCATCTTGGAGTAGATATGTAGGTTGGTTTTGGCCTTCTTACTATTCAATTTTGTGCTTTGGATTGAGCACAACGTGTGATGGTTTATCTTTATAAACCTCCAACCAATCTAGGTATTTGATAATAATCCCCTTGACAATACAAATCTTGAAAAATTAGTCTTGATATCATAGTTGGGTTCATTTACTCTATCATCTAACTAATTAGGATGCTATTATCCTAGTGGATCATTTGGAAACATGGCCACTTCCACCTGACATTCATATTTATCACAAGATTATTATTTATGAGATGTTGGTTTGGTGTCAATTTTTGATCATAATTCCTCTAGCTCATCCAAAAAAATATCTTCTTCCATTTCTTCTTTGCTCCTTTCAAAACTAGTTTCTTGCCTCCAATCAGAATTAAAGAGTAAGTCTCCTTTAAGAGGCTCAATTGAGTTGTCTTAGAAGTGGTTTTGCATTATATTTTCCTTGGAAAGGATTGAAAAAGTCTCCCTCAACCCAAATTTTGACCTCTTGGACTGATTTAAGACATTCCTCTAACTCTTTTTGGACATGAGGAGTGATGTCCTCAATTTCAAGCTCTATTTCTCCTTTATCTTGATCAAACTCATGCCAACTAGATTGATCCTCTTCTTCTTCTATGATAAATGAAAACTCATTAATGCAAGAGAGAAAATCTTCATCTCACCCCTAAATTTAGCCTTAACTAGAGAAACCTGGCCTTTCTTCATCAAGATTATTCTGCTACTCTAACTAACTGTGTTCATCTTTCTCTTACAATAGGTTTAATATTTATAGTTTAATTTTACAAAGAGGGATGCCAATAATTATTTCCTCATCATATTCAATTGAAAAATCCTCTTTTTCATCTAATTGGTCTTTATTTTCTCTACATATAATAATCCATTCTTTGAAAATGGGGCTTGTGGGAGGGAAATATGTTTCAACTGATGAAGTAGGAGTGGCCTTAACAAGGTTGGGTATCCCAAAATCAAGATTCTTGGTCCAAGAAAGCTTTTAAGGTTGAGTAGTTTTAAGATCTTGAGGAAGAATGGGATTTTTAGGGGGCTATTTTTGAGGGATAATAGGCTAAGTTTACATAGGAACATGCTCTTTCAAAAGATGGGAACTTATAAAATTTGAGATTTTAAAACAAGGATACTTGGTAGTTCAGAAGGTTTTCCCTACTTGAATCTTGGGGTAATGAATGTGGGAGCCTCATTTTGAGTGTATTGAGCCTAAGATATGGTGGGGGAAGCTTGTCTAAAATTAGGAATAGAGGAGGCTGACTGAAGTTCAACCTTTTATAGTTGCATAAGTAGTTCTACTCCTCTTTGGCTGCAATTTACCTAGCTAAACACTCCTCATGATGTACTTCTTGCTCGCTCACCTTCTACTAATAGAGATAAGCTTGATAATCAAGTTCTTATCACTACCTATTATACTCTTGATCTCTTTCATGTTGGAAGCAAAATGATTGAGATGAGGGGGTGAAGCAGTCTTCAAAACTTTTACAACTTTATTTTATCATTCAAGAACTATCAAAAAAAATAATGAACTAGCAACACATTAAGAGCCATGAGCATGAGACAAGAGCATAACACATAGAACATTTATTTGGGTGGGAAAACCTAAAGGGGAATAAAACCCACTGATGATGCAAATGGAATACTATCCTATAAGTCAAACATCAAGATTTAGTGAAGCACCAACTTCATTTGGAGCACCAACCCCAATTAGCCAAACACCAACTTGACTAGGCTTTAACAAGCACCCACTTGCAAGGAGGCACCGACCACCTAGATAACTTAGAAACAAATCATCCACCTCAAATATTTGATGAAATTAAAAACTATTTATTTCTCATACAATAGATGATGATCTCCTTCTTCATATCTTCACACACTTTTATCCTTCTCAAACTGGTCTCTAACCTTCTTCGCTCAATTAGGTCTCTTCAAGACAGATTAGGTCATTTGAAATTGCTATTAATATATAGTACCCATATTAGATATTAATTATGATATCTATTCACCATGATGATGGTCTACCATAAATATTTTATATTTTCAAAATACTATATCTTCTGCTTCAACTCTCATACTCGCTAATTAGCTAATTAGGCCTTATTCTTATACTAGGCTCTTGCTCATACACCTCTTGGTCGGCCATATAAAATTTAACACTTATATTTTTAATGAAATGGGACTTAATACATGCAAAAAATATGAAACAAAAATTACAATAGGTTGGTCATAACATATAGGACCAAAACCCCTTTTTAGGCCTTAAGGAGACCTAATTCAATTAGGCCTTCATTAGCATGAACTTCTTCTCAAAACACTATTCATACTAGGCCTGTGCATACTCAAAAAATTTATCTTGAAAAACTGAAGCATAAGCACAATTTTGAAAAAAAAACATGGAAAAAAATCACACATAAATAAGATAAATTACCTTAAAAAATTCACAAAGCTAACTATACTTCATTACATAGGGAAAAAGGACTCAAACCCTTCTCTGCAAGTAGCCTAGTCAGAACTACCAACTAGCCTCAAAACATAGTCATGGAAATAATGCCCGAAAACACCTATATAAACAATTTAAAAGAATTATAATGCATGTATATGGTAATATTATGTCATTATACCATTATAAAATAGATAGATAACATGGTTATATGGAAATATTGGTCTTGCTGACCAATTTCATAGTCTTGTACCTCACTATCTCATCTGAACAAGACATGCCAACTTATGAGCAACATTTTCATCATATCCACTAATATTTAAAACATATATCAAAAATTAAAATTTATTAAAGGTCTTAAATTTTTTTCCATGAAATTGGATTCATCCCTAATCCATGATAACACATCCCTAATCAACTTCTCACTTCTACCTAGTTTTCTCACTATCTTCACCATTAGGCCTTTTGGCAATAGGTCAAATTGAATGACCAATTCAACTCAACTTAGGGATATAACCTAATAAAAAAACACCATTAACATTAAATACAAGTCTCAAGCTTAATCCTTCATCCATTTATCAACTTTGACTTGGTCAACTTTGACTACTATAATAAATCTTTGAGAAACAAGGTCTTTTCTATAGGGTCCACTCACTCACCTAAAAAACCAATCACACCTGGAAGTTCCTAGGAGAATTTAATAAAACCTAAAATCACTTAACTATAAATATGAATCCTTTTTGATCACTTTAGAACAAGATATTTTATATTAGGTCATTAGTAGGGTTCTTTGAGGGTTTAAACCATCTTCTAGTCTTAATGATCATTAATAAAGATTAGATCCTCATTATAGAAACCAATTATTATAACTTTGAGCTAGGAACCTTCCCCATCTACCAATAATATATTAGTTTCTCACTTAGAGGTTACATGTGCCAATAAACATTTGAAAATTCTATACACTCGATAAACCTCAAAACCACTTTCCATGCCTTTTATTGAAAAAGTTAACCTCAAAATTGGTCAACACACCTAGGAAAATTCATCACACCAATAAAAAATATCACATACTCATTCTTACCTTGGAAACTGATCCTAATACCCCATCTAGCCACCATCTCTTTCTTTTCTCTCTGGGCCTTGACCTATAAACCACATTAGGTCTTGAAACTGACCTTATAACCACTGTCCAGGCTATCAAAACCTCATATAAAAACTATATAAACATCTATTATGCTCAAACACTACTACATATCCTTCATATGTCTTGATAATACCTCATGACATCTCATTAGGTCAAGTAGAGTCTAGAATTAGGCTAGTTTCATGCTAGGTCTATAGGTCCTACCCCTTTAGGCTCACCTTGAAACTCACTTGAGTTATAAAATACCTAATATCATACTCAAGAAACCATATACAACCTCTTATGTCTCTGTGCATCCATCTCTCTAGGTGACTATGCATCCTATGTACAAGCCTTCTCAAGTCTCTTGCTAGGTTCAAACACTTGACAACTTTGGCAACTGATCTTAAAACACTGTTTAATGATTATACACCTTTCTCACATGCACTATATGTTTATAAACTAATGTCATACCTCTCAATGATACAAACAAATAAAAACATTATTTAATGACCTCATGAACAACCTTTGACATCAATGAAAATTTCAATGCCAAACCTCAATAATAGAAATAATGCTCAACATTTCAATATACCTCATTTGTCTCTAAAAACATAGACTTATATCATCGATGATTTTTAAGGGATGAATAGGAGGGTTATAATATCGATTGGGAGCAACATATCCCTTAAAATGTTGATTATAAGCATGAGTAGGCTACCAATAGTGCTAAGCAAGGGTGTGATGGAGGAAAACACTATGAGAATGAGGTATCCTACTAAGACAAAGCTATTTGGGATAAAACCAATAGTATTTTTAGTTTGATATAGAAAATAGGAAGGCATAATAATAATATTTTTATGGAATATGGTGTGAAAAGACAAATGATTAAGCACTCAAACTGCTTAATCTCAAAAATTTTATACATGGAATAGTCATGGTGTTGAATAAAATATATCGAAAGGCAATATGCACTAAAGAACACACCAAAATTATTTAATGGATGATGTAAGGATCATCAAACTCTATCCTATCACACATGTTAAACATTGTTATCACTCAAACTGTACACCTACAGAATTGGTTCAGTGAGATAATGGGATTGTCCCCCAAGGTGTGGGATTCTTTCGCTCCTTAGGATGAACCTTCAAAGAAGGCTAAATTCATTCTAATCTAAATACATCTGATTTAGGATCAACATGCAGGCCTAAAAGAGCTAAAATGGAATCTACTACTACTCCTAAATATAAAACTTGAAAGAAAAAGGGAGAAAGAATGCTAAAGTGTAAAAGGTGATGCACCAAGACTAGAAAGAACACCTCTACAAGCTTTGAATAACAAAATACAACTGTATAAAATGATAAGAAATTACACAATCTCCAAAATGAACACTTTACTTGCATAAGTGATTTATATGAAGGTGCATGACATAATACAACACTAAGAGGGATGACAAACAATCCATAAATAGTATCTGTATAGACCTAAATGTGCACACCATATGACCTATAAGAGAGATCCAAGTTATACTCAAAGGTGCAAAGGAATGGACATCAATGAGAGGGGTGAGAATTGCCCATAGGAAAAGATCAACAAAACAAAAATATACACATAATGAAAGAATCATTAAGAATGGTAAACTCAATTATCATTAGTTGTAAGGATCAAGAGATAAAGGGGCTTATGGAGGGAAACTTTTGGTAGCATTATTGTGCCTAGAAATGTTAACCATTTTAAAATGTAAGAACCAATATTTTATATGCAATGGGAAGCCTATGGGTCATTTATAACAATTAGGAATATAGTTGAGAAAATTGAATGAATATCAAAATTTGAGGTAGATAATCTCTACAAATCAAATAGGGATGACCAAAGTTATTTGGGATCCTAATTGCATCCTCGAGCAAGGTGATGATTTCCTTGAACTTGAATGTCAGCTTGACATCTTCTCTCATTGGTTGTGAAACAACTAATATTCAATCATTAAATGACCCCATATTAAATTGTAAGAAGCTTTCATGTACAAGAATACAACTATATATCTCATGGAATTACTATCTTGGAAGATTTTGGCCTAATTCCATCATTTATACTTTCAATACTGCTCCCTATAGACTTCCATGCCATGCTTATCATTAATACATTCTCATCAAAATCTTGTCATGATAGTATCACTCAGGCCTTAATGTTATTAGTTAAATTATCATTAAATTTAGAAAACTCAAGCTTAATCTAATTTATTGTGCCAACTGCAACATCCTCCTAAGTCATTCATCTCATAATCATGTAATCCCTGAGCCATCATGCTTTGATTCTACAAATCTTGCTTATGTAAATCTTGATGGCCAGATAGGCCCTTAATTTTAGGCTGGTATACTGATGATGTGGTGCCATTCCATTAATTACTTCTTTTGTTACTCGACCATGTCACCTCTTTAATCCATTGATCCCTATCCATAGTCTATGGCCTCCACATGTCATCTCCCTATTTACTTTAGGCTCTATGCTATGGGTTTTCTAGCTAGTGTTATCCTATTTATTAGGCTCTCCTATCACTATGTGCTTGAGGCCTACCACCTCCATATGTCTCCTTCTCACTCTTCCATTTCCCAACTGTGGCTTCAAGTGTAATGTTGACTATTCCTTTTGTGGTGAAGCATGATTTTTCCATGTGGCATCATCTCACTTACCCACTTTCCTGGGGGATCCATGATTTATAAGAATATCTTTGGGATTGTGGGATAATGGGATTATACCACATGGAAATATCTCACTAACCCTCTATCTCAAAGTCATTGTATTGGTTTGGATGGTTCTGAGATGCTAGGTCACTAGGAAACTTCTTGAAAATCAACTAAGTGTTGAAAGGCATTTCAAAAGGGCTTGAGGTTGTTGAGAGTTACAAATAATTACCACATGCTATTATTTGATTAGATGAGATTCTTACTATGATATAAACCTATAAAGTCATCGAGATATCATCAAGGCTTCATCAAATTTAATCTCGTCACCTCCTAAAGCCATCACCAGGAAAAACCCCAAAATGACTAAGTGTCAAAGCACTTCCTTGAAAAAATGGAGTTGTTGGGAGACCAAATCTTGTAGATCCTCTACACATAAAACTTCCATTTGGGATTATAAGAAAATACATAGAATTGGCTAAGTATTGAGAATCCTATGAGTGATCCTAAATCCTTGAACAAAACTTAGTCATTGCTCTTTCATGATGACCAAAAATGATCAACAAGATCAAATAATGATAAATTCTCCAATGATTGTTTGATCACTCTTGTGTCTACTTATGATTTATCAATTAGTGATAAATATATACTTTATTTCAAATGAACTATAATGCTTGTGTATTTATATAAAATTGAATTCATGTTAAGAACTTATTGGTGCATAACAACATTTAAGGGCTAGAAGAAAAAATTAAGAGGTAGAGGGGACATGTATACCCTCACTTATCAAAGACTAACAAAAGGGAACACAAGCATTAGAGAATTTCCAATAGGTTCTAGGAGCATTAGGGAAATTCTACCATAGATAACATGTAAACTATTAACTTGTGTAATTATTTAATATAATTTGCATAATCACAACATGATGTCCAATTTGAATCAAAATCCAAATTGATTGTTTGAATGCTTAAATAACATATTATTAATGTTGTTTATTAGTGGAGATATAATAATAACTTGTAGAATAAAAATATGAATGTAAACAACCATGAACAAAAACATAAAGTAAGAACAACAATGGACACTAAGAATTTTAACATAGGAACCCCATCATAAGGAAAACCACTTTAAAGTGGGAATAACTTATCTTATTGATCTTTATTATAGTTAAAAATAGTTTATAAAGAGGTAATTAAAATAAATACAACAAAAACTATGTTATTTTCTCATTTAGTTTCTCTTTTCAACTTTCTTCCTCCTACAACTAACTAAACTTCAGCTCTATCTATTTCATTCATGTTTACCACTAGATTCATATCCCACATTTATCATGCTATAAGGGTGTCATTTAATGTAGTAAAGGACTCCTAAATGACTCAAAATTGAAGATACACCATCATTCTTTTATTACTTTGAATATTTAATTCACTTGGGTGAAATTTCCATGAAGATCAATAATTACAAAACTACCATGATAGTTCCATAACTCAAGTTGATTTGATCACCAATAAAAAGCTACCCCTAGAAATAATCATGGTTACATAATTGCCCTTTCAAGGGAATTAGTAGGTGTTTTATGGTGGATGGTGCATAAGTTCTCAAAATAGTGCACTAATCATGACAAAATGAGCCTTATTTAAATCCAACTTAAATATAATAACATATAGTAAATAACATCTACCTAGGGTACCAAGGGCCTCTATGAATGAAATTACTTGGAATAATTGATAATTTGCAAGGAGTTTTAAATATGTTTACATGATCTCTTACTCACTTGAGCATCTAGAAAGTAGAAATTGACTAAAGATAGTGACCAAAATTAGACCTCTCTGACAGTGATAAGACCACTATCATAACCCTTTGATAGTGATAGTACTCTCTATAATGGTAGTCTTATTTCAATATTAGTTGTGTAACTATGATCAGTCTAAAACTTATGATCCCCTTCATCAATAGACAATGCCGAAAAACCTCTTTCATATCTTTAAATTGATGTACACATAAGTTGTAATTAATTTTCCTTTGCTTAAATTCCAAGACAACCTTACTAAGACATTAAAAAAATATTTTTTTGGTTTGATGAACCTACCTCAGTCAACCCTTGCCTATAATAGAGAAACATTTGTTTCAATATTGGAAATCATCACTCATGCATGTCAAGATTCAGTCATATGTCTATTATAACATCCCCACTAGGATCTACCTAGAAGCACATGATTTTTTTAACACATAAACTATAAATAGATTATACCATGAGAATATAAGTAGTGATCATTAATAATGCTCTAATTATGATAATTATAAATGAAGCATACTATATCATACATCACTGATCACTAACATCACAAAAAACACATCATAACACAAATATATAAAGTAATTACAATTAGCCAGCCACAACTAATACATGCCTACAACAACTGCTATCAATATACAATAAATAAGTAATTATAGATCATCATGATAATATTCTAATAATAAATACAATATATATATATATATATACATACATATATATATATATATATACATACATACATATATATATATACATACATATATATATATATATATATATACATATATATACATATACACACACACATATATATATACACACACATATATATACATATATATATATATATATACATATATATATATACATATATATATATATACATATATATATATATATACATATATACATACATATATATATACATACATATATATATATATATACATATATATATACACATATACATATATACATATACATATATACATATATATACATATATATACATATACATATATATACATATATATATATATATATACATATATATATATACATACATATATATACATAGTTTCTCGAACACTAGTATATGTGGCAATCTCAAGTGTCATCTCAAAAGTAGTACTACTATGGGGAAGGAGAGCATCATCTAAAAAATTTTACATACCAACCATAGACCAATGATCTTCCACACTAATCTCATCAGGGAATGGCCCTCCCTTCATAAATGAGTAGATAGTGATGGTGCAGGAATCTAGAGAGAAAAATTAGTACCCATGTGTTGTATGATTTCTAAAAATAAACATGAAGTGTATCATAAAAACCCATTCGATTGCAAGATATCACACAAACATGTAAATCATACTCATGAAATGACAATGTATCACTAAAAATTACTTTGGCTAAAGTTTTCCATAATAATAATGATCTAAGGAAAAATCAAAATTCATACACACCACTTGATTAGATTGCTTTCATTTGACATTGTGATGTTAGTAAGTTAGTGAAGTCCTTCTCACTACTTACTCAATATTAACAATGCAAGATTTGGTTAACATAATATAGCCAATAGATTCATATAGATTACAACCTACTATCAATCATTTTGCATAACATGCCAAGCATAGGAACAATTAAGAAATATACATTTATTTCATCAAACATATAAATGAATCTCACATTATTATCTATCCCATAATATAAATAATGACTATAGTTTATACCACCCAAGTAAAATACACATTTAACTTTAATTATTAATTAATATAAGTATTTTCCAAATATACTACACCCTATAAAAATTCATATTGTCATAGTCTAGTGTTCTAAAGCACAATTAATATTTACCATAATCAATCATAATAAAGTAGTCAAAAATCCATGGAAACATAAGATTATATTCAAGAAACTAGACATAATAAAAAAAGTCTTAGTTCACACGAACATAAGATATTCCATTCTAGTATTTGTTATACTCTCAGGGATTGTATGCACACTTAAATAACCAACACGCATACATAGTAATCTATCAAATATATGCATGAGTCTAGACATAATAATTATAGTTTGTACCGCCCAAGTATAACATACATTAGTCTCTAGTTTTAAAATAAAATACCCCTTATGACATCCCATAATATCATAATTCCTTGTACATGATCACACTAATCAATCATGAACATCAAGTCTTACAATTCAAGAATCAAATGTCCCATAATCCTAAATAATAAGCAAACAATTACATATTATTCCAATAAGATATATCCTATATTTAAATTGCATACTAGCAATGAGAATAAACATAATTTATAAGCACACATCATGATGCACTAATATATGATATATATGTCTAAACACTTATACATATCAATAGACTCGTATTATGAACTGCACATAAGTTTAGACTGGTATTATGATGTACTAATATATGATATATATGTCTAAACACTTATACATATCAAGAACTCTAATCATTATAGCCTTTTTGTTCATGAAGTATATTGATGATCTTTATCCCTAACTAAATAGATTTGCATCCTGACATATTCAAAATGTACATAACTTCGTACACAAGTTCTCAAGAAAACATAGTATTTTGAATTTTGGTTTCCATATGAGTATTTGGTAATATACAAATTACTCTTATATAATACACTAAAGTTTATGTAAATATACAAACCACTAAAACCATGACATTATTCTAGTCAAAATCTATACAAATAGGTGCACATCTTAATGCATATATACATATAACTATACATAGATATTGTGCTCTATATATATATATATATATATATATATATATATATATATATGACACAAAAATCTATAGATATATACAACACCAAAAAATCATAGCATAATGTATGTGTCAGATTCAATTTATATAAAGGTAAATATGCCTGATATTAGGCTCTATACTTAGTTACCAACATGATATACCCTAATATTTATATTTGGATACCATAAATAAGTTGCACTTACCATGGTTAAATACGATTAACTTAGTATCCATCCTCCCTATTGAATGCCACCAGACTCATATTAACATTATTATGAATGTCAAAATATTTATTAGTATAATAATTAATTATACATGCTATAACATTTCTAAGTCAATCCTGACTATAGGAGATTATAATGGAAATAATGTCAACAAAACTCATAACTACTCTGGTGTTGATTCTAATAAGATATCTTACTAGCTACAATATAAGGTTAACATTTAAATATTAGTAAATATTAAAGATATCTTAATTTCCCGTTCATACATATGTATAACAAAAATTGCTAACGACTCATTATTATTAATATAGTAATTATGCAATTTAACTTATATTGTATATCTATCGATTTATATCCACTACATCTCTTACATATAAATTATTATAGTCAATTCTTCACTCCAGCTTTCTAAAATACATATGACTTATACTATTGTGCCCTATGTTAATGCCATGTTTATATAATTGAATATAAATAATAATATCATAACCAACAACATTGTATTAATGAATAATGGTGATATACTACTTTTATGGACTGTTACAATTATTTACAATTTGCTGAAATAAAATATATATATCGATGTAGTTGTGTATGAATCATTGCTACAGTTACTACATAGTATGGTGATCTATTGGTATTCATAGATCACTTTTGTAGTTCTTATGCATCATTGTAAATTATACCCAAGGATTGACAATCTATTAGTAATTGGTATTTAATATGCAATGCTGCTGCAGTTCCTCCCTTTTGAGATATAATCATATATCATTATGTATATACTTCATATAATGGGTAGGTTGCCGAGTAGGTCACTGTATATATGTTTTTATTCTTTAGAGGTACAATAAAGGAAGTATATATTAGAATCTATATTTCTAGAATCCATATTACCCCATATATATATATATATATATATAAGATTATTATTGTACATATGTGGAGTGTACATATATAAGATATATTTTACTATATACTCCATATTTCATATACCATAATACAATCAAAACATATTTTCTGGTTATTCTAATAATGGCTACGAAGTATTAGAAGTAATGGTTCTATGTATAATAAGGTAGAATACCAGAGTAAGCTTAGTATCAATTTCATCCATTAAATTAGATTAAGGTAATAGTTTATAACTTTGGACATAAATTTCAGCTTATATTACTTAACTAAAAAAATTCAAACAATTGGTTGATCCATATTATCTAGATTTTGAGTTGTGTCTGATGCATACACTTCTAGACATACTAATGATATGTCCTTGACAATGATGATCTATGATAAAGGTGTAGATTGATGATAAAGGCATAGATTAATGAGATTATTTATGATTAGTGATGTAGATTACTTATCATCACTGATTAATGAGAAAGACATAGATCACTACATGACTTATATCACTACATAACTTTTTTATATCGCTACTTCCTCTAATTGCCAAATCATTTCCCCCCTCGCCTATGCGATAATACAAATTATTAACAAGAATTGACCTTTAAATCATTAACACAGTAAGAAATTAGATTATATATATATATATATATATATATATATATATATATATATTGATTTCTTGAAAGGTCATTTACTTGAGAAGGTAATCTCGATAGGTATTTAGGAATGTTAAATATATCATATAGTCCTACTCTACTTTAGTTCATGAATAATAACTAATATAAGTGATTTGGATTATGTAATATTATCATTCACATAATCCACCTATATACATATTCCCTTATCAATTCATAATTTGTTAAAACTATATGCGGGTCAACCCTATGAATTATTCATACTCATGCACAGAATTATATTTTGATTTACACACAAAAATTAAATAACATCACTTACTTGTCATTGGCATCCTGCTGCTCCTTTCACTTCTCTCCATTTTCTATGTCTTTCTCTCTGTACTCCTAAATATATTCTATTCCCTTATTTTTAGCTTTGCGCCCCTTTTCTTTCCTTAAAGCTATCTTTTTATTTTCTGAGTATGGCATGCTTTTTTTTAAACCTATCATTTTTCATTTATTTATTTATTTATTTTCAAGGATTATTATCTTTTTGTTTTTCTCCTATTTTTTTTACTAAATAGACTTTCCAATTTTTTTTTGTTTCTCTTTATTTACTAATTTATTCCCTTTTCCCGCTTTTTCTTATTTATTCACCTATTATAATATATTTGATAACTAAATTATCTCCTTGAATGTCATAATGTTTTAATGATAAATATATTAATAAATAACCTTAAATTTACTCTAATTATGCAAATAACATCTCTAGAACATTAATGGCTAAAACTGCAATCACACAAGACAAATTCCAAATAACCATTTAAACTATGATAACAAACCATGTTTAATAACCATCTAATGCAAACACCATCAAAACACACTATGCTAACCACTTTATTATGTATCTAACATGTCTTAGCTAATGTGGTATGTGTAGGGTTCTAGTTGGTTTCTATGTCATCATCCATTATCCCCATTTACATCACCCTCTCCAATGATGCTCTCCTTCCGTCATGCTCTGAGGGTTGAGTTTTCTTGCATCAACCTCACAATAAATAGGTAGTTAGATTATAACTTCATGATATATGTTCATCATAAAATATAGTATAAATAACAAATAAACATGATCATAATGTAAAGATATACTCTACAACTAACTTTTAGCAATGTAATCATGTGACCTAAGCAATATCCAACTATCCCATAACAACTATATCTCAAATCTTAGTAAAAAATAACCCAAATCAATTTTTTTAACTATAAATATATATGGATAATTAAATAGCTTACTTAGTGAGGAATCAAGATGTAGCATCTTTCCTCCTAAAATAAGTCATCATCTTAGATGACTCTTATTCAAACTCAAGTTCTGAATTGAAAATGTTGTTTAACAAAGAAATAACATATTATAAAGTATCAAATCAAGTAGATAAATGTGGAATTCACCTATAAAATTCATCATAGTCCTCCCAAAATAATTATTCTCAGAGTATTGGCCCCATAAGACCTTGTTTTATGACATATTCCTATTATGAAAACAAGGTTTACAAGCATCACTTACTCTAAATGGTTATATAATGACCACCTTGAGGTCTAAAACTAACAAGACAAGCCTATATACTATAAGAATGATCACTTATGATACCTCGAAGGGACCCACATATCTCGGTGAAAGTTCCACAGACTTCTCAAATTTAGGCTTCAACCAAAAGCACATAAAATAACCATAAAATCCAGATCAAATGGCTAAAGAGAGTTATACAAAACCTTCTAGCCCCTCAACACATCTTTCTAACCTAGAGAGTGTTTTTGTCATTCCATATAAAAGTGTTTAGGGAACTTGGTAATAATGATGTGTATAAGTTAATACCATCACTAATATGCGTAGCTCTTGATAAGTATAACATGTCAATATTGTTGCTACTCCATATATCTCTTGACAAGTATGATGATGATTATGAATTGGAGATACTAAATTTCTAATATATATAAAATTAAGGAATAAACATTGCACAGTGTATATACGTATGGACATACGACTGAATTCGACAAGTTTATCTGTTAAATATTGGAATCAACAAGCTCCCCTTGTCTGATCCAAACTTAATAACTACCAAATCAATGTGAGACTAAATAGGATACACTCCCATCTCTTAGTACTCACGTTCCTAATTCACCACCCTTAACTTAGGTTTCCATGACCTAATGAGATCCAAAATGTGCAAAAAGTTTAATGAATCATAATTCCATACTAACAGATAATAAAAATCAATAATACATGATAAATAATTCTATATGTACCAACACACATACAATAAAAATCATACAATCATTCCATAATTATATTAAGTTGTCACTAGCAAAACATAACTAGTATCATATATGATAGCTTAACCTATTTTGTTATATTCATAGCTAAGAGAAAATAATGTTAAAATTAACATAATATACAAAGGCCAAGGATCACACCATCCTTAAAACCTTATAAAGGAATAAGAAATATAATGCCTTCCTACTTGCTTGGTTAGTTACACAACAAGATAAAAGTTTATCTCAACCATGTAGACTTTCAATATGTTCTACACATCTTATTTCATACTCACTCAAGGATAAGGTACATAAATAACTCTTCAAACTAACATGAATTAAGCAAAAGAGAATAATATCAATCTAATCAAGGGTATATAATAACCTAACAACTATAATCAACATATAAACCTTAATCCAAAACTAATATAAATTCAAGGTTCACCACTCCACATGGTCAAAATTCACAAGTTAGATAAAGTAATGACTCAAAAAAATTCACAAGATAAAAGTAGAGAACTAAAATCAAAATAAAAAAACTCTTAAATACCCTCACATGGTATGAATAAAAACACCACAACCTAAGTTACCATAATCAATTTACACTTACCCAATCTGAAAGTGTAATATCACAATCTGTTTACACAACCAAAAAGGAAATATTAACCACATAGATGCATCAATCCATTCCATTCTTAAAACTTATATATCAAAAAGAAGTAAAATACACTATCCCATGAACTCTAGGGAGTATGGTCAAAACAACATTTCAGAAACAAGTTTCTGATTAAGGGAACACTAAATCAACATCATAAAAATATGAATCCTCTCAATGGGCTTATAATGATGTCAAAGGAGGGTGAAAGAATAACAAATCACCTCTAAGCTAACTATGAGTGATGACACCTTTTTCCAAAATCCATGTAAACATAATGGGTGCCAACTCATGAACCAAATCCTAACACATTGGGTTCCTCAACAAAAAAATGACTCTACTCCACTACAAGGAGAATTCCCACCGCACTAGGTGGTGTCAATATAAAAATGGTATTATAAGGTTTACCAATCCTAGGATTAGTGTATATAAGATACAAAACTAATGCACATATACTTAAGTGAGAATCGTTCAATGCTTTTTAAACACAAAACAAAATGAAAATGACAAAGGTGACTTGATTATCAAGTAAAGATGTAATCACTTCTCAAGGTGTTTGATCAAAGTGATAAAAAATATTGTAGAAATCTCTTGTTCAAAACTCATGAACTATGCTATGCACTTGAATACTCAACAACATACACAACCAACACCATCGAGACACTCAATAACCAACCCTTTAACAATTTTAAGAGGGTACAAGTGCTCCTAAAGGCACACATTCAATATACTACACAACCTTTTACCATTCTCCTTTCTAATAAATATAAGGACACAAAAATGCTAATGGAATCATTAGGTCCTAGAGTTTGAGATACATATCTGATACCATATGTAACATATTCACTAGGATTTACCTAAAAACACATGATTTTTTAAACACATAAACTATAAATAGATTACACCATGAGAATATAAGTAGTGATCATATATAATGCTTTAAGTGTGATAATTGTAAATGAAGCATACTACATCATACATCAATGATCACTATCATCATAAAAAACACATCATAACAAAAATATATAAAGTAATTATAATTATCCATCTATGACTAATACATGCATATAGCCACTATTGTTAATATATAATAAATAAGTAATTACAACTCATCATGATAATGTTACAATAATAAATACAATATAGTACAATACAATGTGTGTGTGTATAGAGAGAGACATGGCTCCCTAGAGCATAGTTTTCCAAACTCTAGTATCTGTGGTAATCTCAAGTGTTGTCTCAAAAATAGTACTATTGTGGGAAGGGACAACATCATTTGAGCTTTTTTTTACACTAACTATGGACCAAAAATCCCCTGCACTAATCCCATCAAGGAATGATCCTCCCTTCATAGATGAGTAGCTGGTGATGTCATGAGAATATAGAGAGACAATTTAGTATCCATGTGCTGTATGATTTCTAAAACTAAACATACGGTGTATCATAGAAAAATATTCTATTACAATATATTTCACAAACATGTAAATTATACTCATGAAATGACAATGTCTCACTAAGTATTACTTGGGAAAAAGTTTTCAATAATAATTATGATATAAGGATTAATCAAAATTCATACACACCACTTGATTAGATTGTCTTCATCTAGCATTGCAATGATAGTAAGCTAGTGAAGTTCATCTCACTACTTAATCAATATCAACAATGCAAGATTTGGTTAACATAATATAACCAATAAATTAATATAGATTACAACCTACTAGAAATCATTTCACATAACATGCTAAGTATATGAATAATGAAAAAATATTTATTCCATCAAATGTATGAATGATTTTCACATTATTATCTATTCCATAATAGAAATAATGGCTAAAATTTATACCGCTTAGGTAAATACATATTTAAATCCAGTTTCTAATACTCTAAGTTTCTTACAAATATACTACACCCTATGATAACCCATTTTATCATAGTCTAGTATTATAAAACACAATTACTAATTACCACAATCAATCAATAATCCACGGAAACATAAGATTATATTCAAGTAACTAGACATAATAAAGAAAGTCTTAGTTCACATGAACATAAGATATTCCCTTATAAAATTTGATATACTCTTAGGGATTATATGCATGCATAAATAAGGTCCTACTAATTATCATAAAACATTATATTCATAGTAATAACCAACACACATACATTTAATTTGTCAAATGTATGTGTGAGTCTAGACATAACAATTATGTTTTGTACCACCCGGGTATAACATATGTTAGTCTATAGTTTTCAAATAAAATACCCTCTATGACATCCCATAATATCATAGTTTCTTGTATATAAGCACACTACTCAATCACGAACATTTAGTCTTACAATTCAAAAATAAAATGTCCCATAATCTTAAATAATAGGCAAACAAGTATAAACTATACCAACTGGATATATCCTATGTTTAAAATGCATACTAGAAATTAGAATAAAAATAACTTATATTAATACATCACGATGTGTTAATATATGCTATACATGTCTAAACACTTATACATATCAATAGATTCATGTTGTGAACCACACATAAGTTTCCACTACTGTATACTAACATTCATTTATAGCTCTAATCAAGAATTCCAATCATTATAACCTCCTTGTTCACGAAGTATATTGATGATCTTTATAAGATAAGGTATTATACAATGTAATTATATTTCATGGTTTTTATGCCTAACTATATAGGATTTCATCGTAACATATTCAAAATGTACGTAACTTCATACATAAGTTTTCAAGATAACATAGTCTTTTGTATTTTGGTTTGGATACAAGTATTCAATAATATACTAATTGCTCTTATATAATACACTAAAGTTTTTGTAAATATACAAACCACTAAAACCATGAAATTATTCTAATCATAATCTATACAAATGGGTGCACATCCTAATGCATATATACATGTGACTATGCACCTATACCTTGCTCTATCTAGATATATGACATAAAAATCTATAGATATATATGACACCATAAAATCATAACAGAATATATGTGTCAAATTCAATTTATATAAAGGAAAATATGCCTGATACAAGGCTCTAAACTTAGTTACCAACATGATATACCATGATATTTATATTTAGATACCATAAATAAGTTACACTTACTATGGTTAAATACAATTAACTTAGTATCCATCCTCACTATTGAATCCCACCATACTCATATTAACATTGTTATAAATATCAAATGATTTCTTAGTATTAATATCCTAATTAATTATACATGCTATAACATTTCTATGTCAATCCTTGACTATAAGAGGTTATAACATCAATAACATCAACAAAACTCATAGCTACTCTAGTGTTGATTCTAATAAGATATCTTACCGGTTATAATATAAGGTTAACATTTAAATATTAGTAAATATTAAAGATATCTTAATTTCCCATTCACAAATATGTATAACAATAATTTATAATGACTCATTATTATTAGTAAAGTAATTATGAAATTTAAATTATAGTAAATATCTATCACTTTATATCTACTACATCTCTTATACATAAGTCATTGTAGTCAATTCTTTGTTTTAGCTTTCCAAAATACACAGGTCCTATACTATTGCACCCTATGTTTATACCATGTTTATGTAATTGAATATAAACAATAATATTGTAAACAACAATGATGTATTAATGAATAATGACAATATACTACTTTTTTGGACCGATTTCAATTATTTTCAATTTGCCAAATTCACACACACACACACACACACACACACACACACACACACACACACACACACACACACACACACACACACACACACACACACACACACACACACACACACACACACGTAGTTGAATATAAATAATAATATCATAAACAACAATGATGTATTAATGAATAATGATGATATACTACTTTTTTGGACCGACGCAATTATTTTTAGTTTGCTGAAGTCATATATATATATATCAATGTTAGTATGGTGATATGTTGGTATTCATAGATCACTGTTTTAGTTCCTATGAATCATTGCAAATTGTATTTATGGATCGACAATCTGTTAGTAATTGGTATTTAATATCTAATTCCTTCCTTTTGATCTATAATCATAGATCACTATGTATATACATCATATAATGGGTAGGTTGTCGAGTAGGTTGCTACATATATGTATTTATTATTTAGAGGTACAATAAAGGAAGTACATATCAGAATCCATATTACCATATTATTGTACACACACACATATAGATATGTAATATTATTACTGTACATATGTGGAGCGTACATATATAAGATAAATTTTACTGTATACTCCATATTCCACATACCAAAATACAATCAATACATATGTTCTAGGTATTCTATTAATGGCTGCAAAGTATTAGAAGTAATGGATCTATGTATAATAAGGTAGTATACAAGAGTAATCTTAGTATTGATATCATCCATTAAATTAGATTATGGTACTAGTTCATAACTCTAGACATAAAGTTAAACTTATATTACTTAACTAAATAAATTCAGACAATTGACTGATCCATATTATCTAGATTTTGACTTGTGTCTGATGTATACACTTCTTAGACATACCAATGATATATTCTTGACAAAGATGATCTATGATAAAGGTGTAGATTGATGATAAATGTGTTGATTAATAATATCATTTCTAATTAATGATGTAGATTACTTATCATCATTGATTAATGAGAAATATAGAAATCACTGCATGATTTATATCACTACATATAATTTTTATATCGCTACTTCATCTAATCACCAAATCATTTTCCACCCTTGTCTAAGTGATAGTATAAATTATTAACAAGAACCAACCTTTAAATCATTAATGTAATATGAAATTAGATTTTATATATATACAATGATTTCTTAAAAGGTCATTTACTTGAGAAGGTAATCTTGATAGGTATCTGGGAATGTTAAATATATCACAAAGTCCTACTCTGCTTTAATACATGAATAATCATGAATATAAATGATTTGGATCATATTAAATTGTCATTCATATAAACCACCTATATACATATTCCCTTATCAAGTCGTAGTTTATGTGGGTTAACCCTATTATTTGTTCATACTCATACATAGATTGTATTTCGATTTAAACATAAAAAATAAATAACATCACTTGTCATAGGTGTCTTGCTGCTCCTTCCACTTCGCTCCATTTTTTCGTGTCTTTCTCTCTATTCTCATTCTTAATATATTCTACTCCCTTTTAGTTTTGTGCACCTTTTCTTTCCTTTAAGTTGTATTTTTCTTTTCTATATATGGCATGTGTTTTTTTTAAAATCTATCATTTTTCTTTATTTATTTTTTCACAAGGATTATTATCTTTTTGTTTTTCTCCTATTTTGTTTTATTTTTCTTAAATAGACTTTTTAATTTGTTTTGTTTCTCTTTATTTACTAATTTATTCCCTTTTCCCACTTTTATTTATTTATTCACCTATTAGAGTATATTTTCTAATTAAATTAGCACCTCAAATATCATAATGGTTTAATGATAAATCTATTAATCAATAACCTTAAATTTACTCTAATTATTAAAATTACATCTCCTGAACATTAATGGTAAAAAATGCAATAATGCAAGACAAATTCCAAATAACCATTTAAACTATGCTAACAAACCATGTTTAATGATTATCTAATGCAAAAAACATCAAAACACCCTATGCTAACCATTCTATTATGTATCTAACATGTGCTAGTTAATGTGGTGTGTGCAGGGTTCTAACCAGTTTATTTTTCATCCTCTATCATCTCCATCTACATCACCTTCTTTGATGATGATCTCCATCCATCACACTCTGAGGGATGAGTTCTCCTACATCAACCTCATAACAAATAGGTGGTTAGATCATAACTTCATGATATACGCTCATCATAAAATATAACAGAAATAATAAATCAACATGATCATAATGTAAACATATACACTACAACTAACTTATAACAATGTAATCATGTAACTTAAGAAATATCCAACTATCACATCACAACATATATCTCAAATCTTAGTAAAAAATAGTTCAAATCAAATTTGTTAACTATAAATATCCATAGATAATCAAATAGTTTGTTTAGCGAGGAATCAATATATAACATATATGGTACTCCCATCCCTTATCCCTATGATATGAGATATGAATGCAACTATGATGAGATATATGATCTTTCACTAATGCAATGCCATTATTTTGGTACAAGTATTTAGCAATAAGCCTTCAATAGATATAATATGTAACCAAGTGAATAGTGCAATATAATTACAGAAGATATGATCAAAGTACAAGATCTCTAAATGTACTATGGTATATGTGTATATATAGGATTTTAAAATTAAAAATATGAGTTGATTTGTGTACAAGCTAACAATATGGAAGTGAGAAAGCCAAACATCATGGCATAAGAAAACATAAAAAATGGAGGGAAGGACCCAAAATCGATATGACCATAATCAAGATGGTATGACAAAGGTCAAACCACTACCAGATTATTTTGATTCAGTTCAAGGTGATAAAAGCTTAGGAAACAAAGAACAATAAGTTTTTGGACATTATGGTAGGTATCTCAAGGAAACAAATGATATATCTAAAGGCGTTCATGAGTATATGATGACAATGAAATCCCATAAGAGTCCAATGTAAATTAAAAGTGTGCAAGTAAGAGTTTGATGTGCGCTAATGATCCAAAAGTAAAAAAAATGCTTAAAACTTTCCAACTACAATACTAATGCCCTAATTTAATGTGTATGTTCATATTTATTAAAGTAAAATAAAAAAAATTGGATAATGCTTTTGTTGTGATTTTCTTGATACCTATAATTTATGCTCGAAGTTAGTTCCAAATATGAAATGATTTGAAAGTCAAAAGGAGAGATATTACCTTATATCAAAGTTCAATTCTAACAACCTTTAAAATATAAAATATTATCCTCTCTATCTATATTAATGTTTTGATTTCCATTGCAGATCCATGAATGCTCCAATTTTAACATCTCGAATGTACCTATAAAAAACATGAATGTTTCAAAGTAGATCAATGTATATAATGAAACATGAATAAAAATAAGCTAAAATAATGTTTTGAAATGGTTACAACTGAGACAATAAGAAACAAAATAAAAGTGATTACATACTACATAAGAGTCTAAAAATTATAAGTATAATGGCTAGTGTAGACACCTAATTTTAGTACAAGGTTAATTTTTAAAATAATTTTTAGTGTCATTTTATGCATATGGTCCATTAGTTAGGATTGGTAATCATTGTTACTTTTTCATGTGTTTTATTTCTCTCTTTCTTCTTTGTGTAGCTCTTTTCTCTCTTATTTATTATGTTTTCTCTCTCTATTATGTTTTTTGGTCTTGGGGATCCCCTCATTTTATTCTTCTCTCTATATTCTACTATTTAGTAGCTTGGAGCACATTCAACCATTCACTGACTTTTCCCCATACATACTTAGTAGGTTGTTGATTGTTTCCTTTTTGTTTTGTGGGACATTTCCCCCTTCCCTTTATTTTTTTGTTTGGTCATGTTTTGTCAACTTCCTTATATTTCCTTATGTTAGCTTATATTCCAATAGGTGCCTAATTAAAATTTGAGAAGCTTCTATACAAAAATCATCATAAAGGCATTTATATAATAAGTATCAAGAGGAATCATTAAGCATTCAGGTCTAGGTAGCACTCTAAAAAGTTTTAATCATTATCCCAAGGAATTGAAACTAGGTTTAACTAAATTTCATACCAAAATAAGGAGATGATACTATTTTTATACATTCATGTCACTTAGGGAGAGAACGAGAAGTATTTAGTCAAAAATTCCATTCACAATGCACTACAAGTACATTGGCTTTGATTATAACATGTGAGATATATAGCTCTAACTCCTTGAATGTTTCCCAAGTAATCCATCCTTTTTCTTATTATCTATACCTATTTCAATAATTTATGGCAAATCAGGTCAAGAAGATAAAAAGGAAACAAATCAAACATTTGTACTCACCGATTCTTTAAATTAAACACATATTTCTTCTCATCAGATATTGCACACCTACCCAAAAATGTTGAGATTCAGAAAAATATTAGATGAAACATTTAGTGCCTAGGTATATATTTGATATTATAGAGGTGGAGAATTGGAAAGTTGCTAGTTTTGATCTATACACATTTGACGTAATTTTGATTCATCCCTAGTGATATTTAACAATTAGATTTTTAGTATAACTAACTCTATTACAACCTCAAAAAAATAATCCACTAAACATATGTGTCAGATTAAATAACTTTTGAGATCTTTCCATTGTATTTTTATTGAATTGTTTTATAGTTGTTCCATTTGTCCTTATTTTTAGCCATAAGATAATTTTCAACTCTGTTTTGGATTACATATATCAAATCTCTCTTGTGATTCCATTTTATTTGTTTGTGAATGCAGTAATTACCCTTAAAATCACAAATATTTAAAACACTTTGATGAAGCCCATACTCATACACACAGACTAAGGTTTCTTTCCCTCTTACCCCTTAGGTTTTATAATTTTCACTCACTTTTAGTTGTGATTTTCAGGGTTTCATTCCCTCATTTCATTTTCAAGGTTTCTTTCCCTTGTTTTTTCATAATTATTTCCATTCATTATTATTTTTCATGGTTTATATTATAAAAATGGATAGTTTTGATTTGAATGATATACCTTTGTTGAAGGAAAATGCATGTACTTAAATGATGAAAATTCAAATTTTTTTATAGAGAAAATTTAATGCATGTATTTTATGAACTTTTAAGGCACATCTTATGGAAAATCCTTATTCTATTTCTAAAATTATGAAAATGGTTAATGCAATATCTAATGCACATGCTTCTCATGCATGTCCTCCTAGGCCTTGTGATTGTGTTTATACATCTTCTAGTATTTATGACCATAATATGTCCTTCAAACCCATTTCCAATAGTTTTCTCATGTGTGTTATCAATATGAAGATTCAACACTTGACTGAACCTCTTAAGAGTCCTAATGTACCTTCCCAAGAGATTGTGATTATAATGTATCCAATAGGTGAATTACAATGAAAAATGAAAGTGTTGTTATAATGTTGTATATAGACAAACCCATAGCGCATAATATTATTTACTTAAATTTACCTTGTGATTTTAAAATTCCTAGATTCTCATTATTTAAAGTGTATAGTCACCCCTATTTACATCTTAAGTTTTTTTGTGATATTCTTTGGAAATATAGTACTATTGATAAAATATTTCTTAAAATATTCACTAAAAACTTAATAGCTCATACCTTGTGTTGGTTTCAAAAAATTCCTAGCGGTTCCCTCTATACATTCCTTGAATTTTTATAGGGATTTATTTCATCATATATCAACAATAAGGGATTGTCACACACTACATTTGAATTCATCCCATATCTTCATCAAGGAACATATGAGCTTGTTTGTGATTATATTTTAATATTTAAGTCTAGTATTCACCAATTGATATATCAACCAATGGAATTAGATAAGAATTATATTTTTAGTACAAGCCTTTTCATATTTTCTCTCAAAGACAAATTTATTTACCATACTTATTAATCTTTAAAATATATTTTCTATGAGGTTATGCCATTAGAAAAGGAGATTTCAAAATCTCAAATGATTATTCATAACAATCACTCTCATATTTCTACTTCTCCATATAAAATCCAAGTTCCTAAAAAGAATATAGATTCACCATTGCCTAAATAAAGGGTGACACATACACATAGTCCTATGCAATCCCTTAGTGGATCACAATAATTTTACAAAATATAAGATAGTCCAAGTGTAATATTCTAATGATGTTTTATTTAAAATTGAATGAAATTACTCCAATGAGATATCATGATTCATCTCATGCAACATGAAAATATATATCTAAATATTATTTTTCTATCATATAACCTATGGACATTTAATGCATAGATGTCATGCCTTATAAGAATAAATAGAATAAATACATCCACTTGATTCCAACACATTTCCTAGCATTGTGAAACCTATTCCATGTGATGTATAATCAAATAAGAAAGAGATTCCTAAAATAAAATTTACTAAGAAATAAGTTCTTAAGCATGAATTTCCTAAGGAAACCATTCCTAAAAATAATAATGATTCAATAATAGTTTCCAATGAACATATCAAGACTTATCATTTAAATGTGGAACCTTTGGTCATTAGTTTTTTTTTGAGGGAAAACAACAAAAAAGAATTTTGATTGATGATAAAGGTCAATTTAATGTGTATTATTCCCTTCCTTAAGTCACTTGGTTATGATATTGAACATTTAACTAAGATATATTTCTCTAAACATGTTGCAGTGGGGTGTATTCAATTGACAATATCTCTTAGCCCTCAAATATGTCTTACCACATTATATGCCATGCTAAAAAAATTAAGTATAATTTTATATTAGGTGATCCTTAGCTAAAATCAATGAATGGAAAATTAAAAGTACTTATGATCACATATATTTTGATTTCCAAGGTGCAATTTGATTAGGGTCCTCAAACCCTAGGAGAAGTACAAAAAAAGAGAACAAAGGAATCACCAAGTCCTTAAAAAAGAAAAAAGAAAATAGAAATATAAGAAACTAATAAAATGCCCAAATACATCCCAAAAGTAACAAAAGAGACACCAAAAGAAAAAAATAGCTAGAAGAGTATTATAAACCTATTCCAAATCCAAATTGCTAGCTACATCTTCCCAACAGCTCTTCACGCATTTTAGATTTGAATTAATTTGGAGGTGTAGATCTTCCTAATCAACATCTTTGTGACATTCATTAAATTGAATTTGTTTACCTTTGAATTTAAATAATGATATAATATCAAACAAATCTCCCAAATAAGCTCTTAAATTTTTCACATTTAGATCCCTTCATGCATAGCCACCTTACTATAGTTGACCAAGAAGCTGATGTTGTTTTTAAGTTTTTCATTTTCATGTTCATGAATGCTGACCCTCTCTTCAATTCCTTGAATTTGCTAGGTGAGATCATTTTCAAGATATTTTTGAGCTAATCTTTCATTATCCTACTGCATATTTTTAACTTTACCTTTAAGATCAACGATCTCCCTCATGGACCATCTCATAATTGTTTTATGCAAATCTAGTTATTTCTCAATATTATAAGTGATTTGTTTAGCTTTCAATGAATATAATGAAATATTGAAATTTTCATTTGGGTCATGGGCATGACTACCTGAAAAAGCCTTCTCTTTCTCCTTGGGACCATCCTTTGTTTTCCTCTTCCTTGAATCCATTTTATTAGTAGAGATAACAATGTTATCCTCATCTAACTTCTTCTGATTGTTGATGTCTTCTTTGCCAACAGTCTCTTCCTCAACCAACATAGAGTCCCCAACTATTTTCCATGTTTTAGTAGTGAGAACCAATTTCTTATTAGAAGCAGGTGGCTCCTTGTATGCACTTATCAAATGAGTCTTAATGCCACTTTATTTAGGTTTTGGAGTAGCCTTAACAATATTAAGATCTTTATCCTTAGAAGATTTACTATCGGGATATTTGATCTAGATTTTCTTGAATTTTCTAATATGCACAAGCTTCCCATCATCTTGTTTTTTCTAGGGATTAGGAATTTTAGGTGTAATCTAGTTCATCCCCTTAAAATACTTGTGAATAAGAAAGATATCCCCTTCATGTCTAGGTACATGATATTTAACCTTTTTGAATTTAACAATGAAAGAATCCAAAGAGAGAAGAATATAAAATGGAAGAATCAAGGGAATGGCATGCTTGAAGTAGTTTAAAAAATAAATAAAGACCACTAGACCACATTGAATCTACCTTCAAGGGTAATGTACTGCATTAGGTAGAACATCACTTCCCAAAAAGGTCTTGGTAAAGATTCCCAGTCGAACCCATTATGTATAACCTCAAGTGTTTCACCTTACACCAATAAAATTTCCTTCTCCTTCTTAAAGTCCATACCTATTTTGTAAATTTTAGTCATCTCTAGCTCCAAACTAGAGCTATCAACTCTTTAGATATGTCCAATAAAACAGCATTGATACTGAAGGTTATATTATCCCAATAATTCATAATTAAATTCAACACATGCTTATTTTATCCTTCAATTCTTTGTGTGAACCTCTTAAAATCCCCTATCTAAAAAACATCCCATATTTCTTCATTGTTTTTGACTTTCTCAAGCATTTTGGGCTCAATCCTATTAGGCATCCCCACATGGAATTTTTTTATCTGACTATATCCATTCAAAATGAAGCAAGGGATATTTAGAATCTTCCAAATATAATAAATAGTTCACCTAAATAGACCCAAAGTAACCCCCTTGATCCCTTCAATAAGATATATCTGAGTCTGCTTACTATTTCACGTATCTAGAAGTTTCTATTTAGAAACATTGGAGAAGGAAAATGAATTAAACTTAACCAAATAAATATAATCGTAAAGTTTAGAAGTACTTTATAAAAGAATGTGGGTAAGGATCCTATAAAATCAAACATTTTGGTCATTAAAAACTACTTCCTCATTAATCCTCTATCCAATGTCTTGAGGTAATCTTCTGTAATAGTCATTTTAGATAATCTTAATGAGCCAACACCCCTATTAGTGAATTAATCAATTATTAGACTTACACTTTGCCTTTTTCATTGGGAAAAATATTGAAAATTTCCACAACAACCTCAAAAATCCTTTTGTCAAGAATTACACTTGTGCGTTTTTTATGCCTAAAGATTATATTATTTATTTCACCCCCAAATTCACCAAATAATGGGAGGGAATGTGAGATTTCATATTTTTTGAGAAGGACATCTATGAAAAGGACTCTCCCAATCCTACCACAAGTCAAAAAAAGAGCCAATGAACACCCAAATGACATTGAATTTAGTAAGAAAGATGCTCCAAACTTTCTAAGCATAAGGACAATCAACAAACAAGTGAAAAATAGTTTCATTGTTATTTTAACATAGGGGACATCTCTTGATCAAGATGATATCTCTTTTTATTAAATTATCCATGGTTAATATTTTATTTTGAATAGCCATCCACAAAAAGAAGTTGACTTTGGGGATCAAAAAATTGTCCCATAACCTATCCTATATAACCATATTTATTGGAACATGAGCCATCAAGTTTTACCCATATTTCACTTGATATTGACCATAAAATGATTCTTTCCAAAACATATGGTCTTCATTTTTGGTTATTAACAAGTGATAAGTTCTCAAAAAATTATTCAAATTAAACATAATGAAATTATCCTCATGATTTAAATTATCAATACATAGATATTTCTAACTTTTAACACCTTTAGTAATCTGCCAATACTCATGAACCTTGCTACCATAATTATTTTGAATGAGATATTGTATATGCTACCATCATTATAAAAAATAAAGAGGATAATCTAAAATCCAAGAATCTTGTAAAAAACTAACTTTCATACCATTACCAATTTGCCATTTTGAGCCTGAGGATATTAGATTCTTGTTAGAATTTAGGAAATTATAGAAGTGATAACCCCTAAGAAATTGGTAATTTTTAAAAAAACACATAATATTTCTACATTTTAAATATTTGAATCTTAAAATAGTGGCCCAAGTGCTATTTCCTTTAAGAAATCTCCAAAAAGTTTTGGTGAGAAGAGCTTTATTCATCCAGTCGAATCTCTAAAGCCTAAGCCTTCAAATTTTTTTTGCGATGCAAAGTTTATCCCATGCCACCAAATAAAATCTATATCTCTCTTCTAAACCTATCCACAAAAAGTTCCTTTAAATTTTATTAAGTTTTTATTCAATACTCTTAGGAAGGCTGAAAAGAGAAAGAAGGTAAATCAGGGGATTTTGAAAAATGCTCTTGATAAGCAATAATTTTCTCGCCTGAGAGAGAAGTTTCCATTTACAACTAGCTAACTTTATTTGAAATATTTTAACCATTGGATTCCAGGAAGTACTAGATAGATTATTTTTAAAAAGAGGCATGCCTAGATATGAAGAAAGTATAAGCTTTATTTGGTAGCCTAAGATTTGAGCAAATTAGTTTGCCTAACTAAAGGCATGTTAAGAAAATAAACATAACTCTTATCAAAATTTACCTTATGATTTAAATCTTGGTCATACATAACAAGAATTTTTTTTAGCATCCTTTCTTCATGGATGGAAGCCTCTACCAATATAACGGTATCATTAGTGAATTGTTGATGGGAGACTAGATTAACATTCCTAGCTGGTTTAAAACCTTTCAACTCTCCTATTTATACTACATTTGAGATAAATATACTCAAATATTTAGCAATTATGATGAAAATGAAGGGGGATATGGGATACCATTTCACTCCCTTTCCACTCTTGAAAAAAATTTGAGTAGCTCCATTCACAAGAACCAAAAATATACAATAGGAGATACAAGACTGATTTTTTTTTTTGAATTTGTCTTAAAATCCAAAGTGGTTCATGACTCTATATAAAAAAATATAATAAAATCTATCATAAGCCTTAGCCATATCTAATTTTATCACCATTCCAACACTATTACTCTTATCCATGGAGTGGATTAATTCATGAACTATAATAATCCCATCTTGAGTTTGTCTTCTTGAGATAAAATCCCCTTATTAAGACTCGATAATTGCTTCCATAATTGGATGCAACCTTATAGAAAAAAACTTAGTGATAATATTATTGATGAAGTTACATAAGCTGATTAGAAAAAAAATAGAGAAATTCATCACTCCCTCCTTCTTGGGAATTGAAACAAGGAAAGTATGATTAAATTATTTTATCATATGAGTGAAATCAATGAATTCATTGACCGCATCAACCACATCATCACCATTGATATCCCAATTTTATTGAAAAAGGATATAGGGAAACCATCATGACTAGGAGTTTTATCTAGATTCATTTTGGATATGACAAATTTGAGATCTTCATTGGATGTAGCTACAATAAGAGATTCATTATCTCTCTAAGTTACTAGTTCAGGAATAACATGAAGAAATTCTTGTTCAAATCTGATATATCTTCTGAAGTAATTCTTAAACAAAATTTTGAAGAAATTTACACTCTCTTTACTGATGAGATATCTATCAGAAGTGATTTTACCTTCACTATCTAAAATTTACTTGATGGTGTTGTGATCTCTATGTTTCAATGTTGACATATGGAAGAAGTGTGTATTCCTATTCCCCTCCTTGAGCCATATATTTCTTGATTTTGATACTCATAAAGAAGCTATTTTTCCTTATTATTATGAGTGTCTAAATCATATCCATTTATTTCTATCTCATATTCAAGCAAAGATATTTTTGATTTTAATGTTTATTTCTAAATATTAGCATTACCAAAAACCTATTTATTCCACTATTTTATTTTTAATTTAACATTCTTCATTTTTTTAGCCAACCTAAATATGGCTGAGCCATTAACATTTGGTGACCACCATTACATCACCTTGTCATGTAATTTTGGATGAGAAAACCACATATGTTCCATTCTAAACAAATACCTATTTTCTTTGATAGAATTTTTGACTAAACTTAGCTCAAGAGGATTATGATCTGAACCAACCCAAGGGAGAGCCTTTAAGAAAAAATCCTTTTGTGCCAATCATTCCATAGAAATGGAAATTCTATCCAATTTATATCAAATAAGGTTTTCACCCAACCTCCTATTACTCCAAGTATATTTATACCCTTTTAATTCCATGTCTATCATCCCTATATAAAAAATTAGAGAGTTAAAATCCTCCATACTATCTAAAACCATTTGATTATCACCTTTTTTATCCCCTAGATGTAATGGAGAGTTAAAGTCTCTATCCATGATCCAAGGGAAATATTTAAAAGTATTCCTAAAAAATATCATATCTTCCCATAAAATTTTATGAGAAACTATTGAATTAGGTGCATATATGTTAGAAAAATCCATTGCTTACCATCCATTGCATGTGTAAAGAGAACTAATAAATGATTAAGATATTTGAAGAATGGTTCCCAAAATAAAATGTTATTATCCCTAAAGGTAATGATGCCTCCTGATTCTCCTATAGAACTAGAACACACTAATCCTACTTCCTTTCAATAAGTATTTTTATGATTTACAAAGTAAGCTTCTTCTATTTTTTATTCTTGAATTTCCAAAATTGAAGGTTTGTGATTTCTTATAAAATATCTAAACACTTTGTGATTTTATGAACTATACATTCCTCTTATATTCCATGAAAATATCATCATGATTAACCAAAATGTGAAGGATTACCTCCCTTAAATGGAAGGGTTGATTGGAGTCTGTCTGCAATTTCCACCTTAGTTATTTTTTTGAAAGTTTCTTTTCTTTTTGATTTCCCAACTTTTGAAGGTATCTTATAAGCTGGCCCTTTATTTCCCCTCTTGGTGGTAATATAAGAAGAGAAATTTGATTTTATGTTGTGTTTTCAAAATTTTTAAATCTCTTGTGAGTATGTTTCTTCTTATTGAGTGACTTTTAGTGAAGAATCACCACATGATTTAAAATTTCTGCATTAAGAGTTTCCCCTAAAATCTTCTTAATTGGTTGATTTAGATCTTGGGAGATATCCTAATTTTCTTTCAACTATGCTAGAATTTCAAATTGATTTGGGGATTTTGGGAAATCTTGTATTTGCTTACTCTCTACCTTATTATCTATATTAGAAATAATTGAATCTACCTCTTTGCCAATGGCGAGTAGATTTAATAGGTTTTGCATTTGGGTTATCTCTTTTACATCAATTTACTTAAATTGTTTTTCCATATCAACATCGACCTTATTTTATTTCATATGTATTTATTCTACAGTAATTTCTACATCTGGCATTACCTATTTACTTTTCTGATTGTCTAGGTCTGTTATAACTTCTAAATCTAAAGGCTTTTTAGTTTTTAAAAAAAACCACCTCCTTTTATTTTCCAAGAGGGTTTCACCTGAGTTGATCTATGTCGAGGAGCTATTAGACAAAACTTTGAAGAATGTCCTATCTTGTAGCATTTCTCACAAAGAAGGGCCAATTTTTCAAACTCTATTATCTGATTACAAATTTCAAAAGGGGTATATATAAACACTGATGAAGGGAGTTATAAATTTACAAAGGTATTTACACAAAAACAAGTATGAATTAGTTTGGATCTAGGTTTTTTAGTTGAATCAAAAGTAATCAAGTATCCAAATAACTTAGCAATGCTAATGAAG
The DNA here is from genome assembly GCA_037957365.1 of Torreya grandis. Classification (NCBI taxonomy): domain Eukaryota; kingdom Viridiplantae; phylum Streptophyta; class Pinopsida; order Cupressales; family Taxaceae; genus Torreya; species Torreya grandis. Next base: position 1,626,703 of record JARHVA010003792.1, read on the forward strand.
ATATCTTCCTCCCAAAATTCCACTATAAACCCATGAAGACACACCCAAATGGGCATTAAGTTGATGTTTCCTATTTTTGGATCAAAATTTGGGCACCATTTAAAAAAAAAAAAGACCCGATTTTCTAAAAAATAAGGGATCCCCTACTAAAATATGGGCACAATCTTTTGGGTTATTGAGTTTGATCATAAAAAATCAATTCATCATAGCCAAGATGTCCACATGACTTTTGGGATTCCATTTTTTCTTGGCCCAAACTCTTAAAAGAATCAGTATTTGGTCTGGCTCCCATGAATTAACCAACTAATGCCTGTTCCATTATAGAAAAGGCTTAGTTTGTGAGAGAGGATGAGACTTTAACATATAATTTCTTTTTATCTTTAATGGTTTTAAGCTATTATGAGGGAAAATTTTCTTTCTTTTCCAATGTCTCTTTTAATTTAGAGCTCCAAGAAATATTTCTTAGTGTCTCTTTGATGTTTTCTTTGTCAAAAATTTTGGGACATCATTTAAATATTCTTTTTATCTGACCCCTATCCCTATCCTATGATGCTTCGTTGCTTCCCCACATTCTAGACCCCTCCCCATCACCATCTCCTTTCTCACATTCTATAGCAAATTTTAAATTTGCTCTTTCCCATTGATTACTTCTCTTTCAATGCTCCATCACCATGATTTTCTCTAAAATTTGTGATATGTATTTATTACATTACACCCTTGAGTGGGACATGTGACACCATCACCCATGCCATATATAATAATTTATCTCTTTTCATGATATATATTTCCAATGAGTACATCATGCCAATTTACTATACTTTATGAGAATTATTGATTTCATCCTATTTATATAAAGGTTATTACACATAAGTGCCTAACAATCCTTAATTTAATATATGAAGATATAACATCTTCATATATACATATAGTCACATGCTGATTGCTACATATGATACATCGATTAACATATCTAACCATTTTGAGATATATTACTTGTTCCTATATTTATTTTCCATTGAGGGCATTAAATCTTGGCTATCTCTCTTGTGCATAAAAATATTAAATTGGGGCATTAACTTGTTCCCTTACATATACCTATATTTGGGAAAAATTACTAACCTTTCATATCTCACCCCATAGGAGGTTGTACAAACCTATCACATTTTACACAATGTTTTATATTATGTATGATTTCACATTTCACATGATGATTATCCTACATTCATAGTGGGGAATAGAATTTCCCTTCACTTTTAACCTCACAATTTATATATAACTATTGATATTTACATTATTAAATTTTATGATGTTTACATACATGTGTTTTTATGGGTTTTCAAGGATTGTAATTGTTTAGGCTATATTAGTTGATGACATATATTACACATAGCTATTTATTTTGAGATAAGTGATTTGAGAGAATAAGTTAATTATAATTTATCACCTCAAAATGGAGGTCTATAACATTTATATTTTTCAATATTGAGTGAATTGAAAAAAATGAAGGTTCCAAGAGTGGCCAAACAACAAGTATTTGCTTCCTTGATCAAGAAGTGGACTTGAGTTTTCAAAACTTGCACTTAAAGTATTAGTACTTGAGAAAGGATGAGAAATAATGAAATTTTTTATCACTTATGGTATGTTAGCAACAGTCCCTAGTAAAACCAATCAAGGCATTCTAATGGTTGTAGTATGCGAAGTGTTTCTATAGGATCTGAATATTCACAAGGAATATATTAATAGAGCACATATAACTTAGAGAAAATTCATTCACCATTATTATTTATTCATTTATATAATTTCATTCATTTAGAGAATTAATATTAAATAAACAAAACATATACATTTATAAGGAAGATGCAGCCAAAAATAAGAAAAATTATACACATATACTATAATTAACACAAAAGACTTTCAAGGAAAACCATGTAATGATATATATTAGTTCAGAATCATGTTCAATAATAATATTCTCTTTTAAAAAATAGAGTATTTATAGATTTTCAAAGAGGCTATGACTCATCATCTTCATGACCTTTCACTTCTAGGATCGAAGGAGAATTATTTGCTTCTACAAACTATTGATATAATAACTGAGACTCTATTGAGACTCTATTGTATAAAATATATTATGTTGCACAATTGTCACATTTTCAAGTTGCCAAAATAGCCATGTGACATATGCTCCTTATATTAATACTAACACTTTATCAAACTTAAATAATTATCTCCTCTCAAGCCATTGATGGTAGTGGAGTATTATTGATTATATTTGGTTTAGTTGTCACATGCTGAGCTGTTGGGTTGGCGAAGAAGTAATGGTTTCAATTTTGTTCAAACTATTGTTTGTCAATTTTCACTTTTTATGCATTACTCAATTTCCATTTAATGTTTTCAACTAAGTAGTGTACCACCCTACCACCCTTGGGGTTTTCAATAGGCTAGTGTAACTAAAAGGCTGCCCATTACTAGTTCAAAACTTTCATGTCCCCACTTGCAAAGATAATTTCCTAACAAAATTACTATCTTAATTTTTTTGTCATATTTGCATCTATGAAATACCTTACTATGATGGTGGAGGCATTGTTTGTTATGTTGTGGAAGGTTTGACCTACTATGATTATCCAATTATGGGAGAAGTTTTTGATGAAGATGTTGATGTAGAGGCTAATGCTAGAAGAGTGGTTTGTTAAAGATATGGAAGAGGTCATGTTACCTGAGCTATTTTTATTTGACATAAGATTTGAATTAGATGCACCGATAAAATGTACTTAGGTTTATCTTTGATTTCTAAGATGGATTTTTCAAGATTTGTTAAATCTTGTTTATAACTCATCCAATCAACTAAAACATCCCAAACCATGCTAAGCAATGTGAAAATAGGGGATTGAATTTGCATATTTTTTTGCATGTCATCATCAACATAAAATACAATGATTGGTATGTGTTGGGCCACCTTTTGTTGAATTTATTGACTTATAATATTCATTCACTCTACATATATTTGCATTTACACACTTTCAAACATGTTTTGTAGCATTCCAATATCCCAAGTGCACATTTGGGCCATGACATTATCTCTCAATGCGAGAGACTCATGCAATGCATTATCTAATTTGGCTGATGTTGCCACTTACTTCTCCATGATCTCTTTTTATTTGGTTGGTTGGGATAATATCTTTCCAAGTGTCTTGTAGTTGATCCTTCTAATCTAACATCTTATGAGAAAGTTGAATGGCTTGATGCATGGTAGGGGTAATTTTAGTGGCTATTTATAGCCAATTGGCTAAAAGTAGGTTTTAATTGATTTTGAAAATGGATTTTTTTTTGAAAACATACATTAGTTGAAGAACCAAAATATTATACAATTTACTATATTTGTGTCTAATCACTCTCTAAAATATATTTAAACCTATTTTGGGACATAGTTTCATGATAATTACTATGCATGTGTGGTTCTAATTTACCAATAAATTATAGGAGACATTTATTAGTTATTTAGAATTTCCAGTTATAGTGGAATTTGTGTGGGTGTATGTATGTGAGTATGCATGTATGTATGAATGCATGGATGTAGATGTGTGTGTGTGTGTGTGTGTGTGTGTGTGTGTGTGTGTGTGTGTGTGTGTGTGTGTGTGTGTGTGTGTGTGTGTGTGTGTGTAAGCAAGAATTTTCAATTATTTTTTCTTGATGTGTATCAAGTTGGATATTTTGGGTTGTAGAGTCAAATTTTTTTGTGAAGATGCTTTGTGTTAGGCTTTGATAGGGTTATACATCAAGGTGGTTATTAGAATCAAGGAGGTTATAAGAAATGTCAAGGTGGTATGTTCAATTGAACTAAGGGGAGATTTTACCAAATATAAGACGGAGAGAATGCTCATATCCAAGAGGGAATTTATAATTAGAGTGGATTTAATCAAGATAGAAGGTCTAATAAAGGTGGAGTAATATAAAGACACATAATAAAAGGTGGTATAAGAAAGGGTTGTGGTCTCAATATTTGTTTTAATTGTGGCAAAGGCCACCATCAGAAGGTTTTACCAATTATCTTAGTTTTAAATTTTATTCATAAACCATTTATAACTTAAACTCTTCAACATGGAAGTTGTAGCCTCCAAAAATAAATCTATAATAGCTAGGGTGGTGCCTAATTTGAGATAAATTAGACCACTAGAACACTTAGAGAGAGTATGTAGACACTCATGGGGATTCAAAAATAGGTCCAACATATTACCCAAGATTGGTAGTGCTTATGGTCTTGTTGATAGTTTTACATTTCCTCTATTCATTGAATAAAGATAATTGAGCACTACTATTATGAATACAAAGGTTGTTATTAATTTTATTGGGAATGAGATTGGAAAAATATTGTAAATATTTGAATCCATATCTATTTACATATGGCATCCTGAATTAGTTGATTAGTTTATATATGAGCCATCAGTCATTAAAAAATCATTTTCCATTTTTTTATAATTGATTTTTGTAGTCATCTAACCAAGTTTCAAAAGTTAAAGTAGTCATAATTTTCCTTATAGTTTATTAGCACCATTGATTGATTAAGATATGGAAGGGTTCAACCTTCAAAGGAAAATTTTCAACTTGTACTTGAATGTTTAGCATAGTATTCGATATCATAGAACTTCTGTTAGCATTAGTGGAACATTTTTAAAAATCTTCATGATTAAAAAGAACACAATTTATATCTTTTCATACTTTTAATAGAATTTCAATGTGAAATATATTCCCAATTTACTAGAATTTTTAGGGAGCAATGGAAAATCTCCACATAAGAATATGTTCAAAGAGAATTTTTTTTCCCATAAGTGTTTGAATAAGGAATGAAATCATCTCCAAACATGTTGAACACATACACAAAACCCAAAATATGTGTTTAATATATTCTATTTTTATATAGACATAGAATTTAGGGGTAGGATTACCCATATTCAACAATATATCATCCACATGAAGCCCTTATTAAAGAATGCACCAAGAAAATTGAGCTTTATTAGGATAATAAATGACCAACTAGATAATTAGAAAACTCTTGAACAAAAAAAAAGAGGTGGCCTTCAAACTAATATTTATTTAGCATGTCATAAGGCAAAAATTTGGGAGAAATCAATTAATAACCTAACCATAGTTTGTACCATATCATATGTAGAACCACATTCCAATTATAATTCCTCTACCATTAAGGAGGATCTCTAAGGTCAATTTTTTTAAATGCATCATTTAGCATGACCATTTCAATTTCACTAACAAAATCACAGTCTCCATTGTTAAGAGCATACTTGACTTTGAGATTAGGCATGAGAGATCCAAATTCTCATGTGTATGTTGAAGAGTTAAATAATTGTGTGAATTGCCTTAATGATAAATCTAAATGCTCTTACCTAGGGCACCATGAAGTTTGCTAATAATAGACAACTATAAAGAATGAGTATTTATAGAGAGGCCATTTAATTTTTTATCTCATTTTCACACAAGTGAAGGCTTAATAGCCTTTGAAGTTTTCCAAACACTCTTTAAAAAAGAATTTCCTACCACTTTGATAGGCACATGAGTAATGAGAAGGGATTTAAAACTAAGCCTTTTCCAATTGGATTTACAATGCAAGTTGTTAGTAGATATGCAGTGTTTGAGTACGCCTTTCAAGCTTCATAGCTTTAGATTAATCTTAAAATAAATTAATCCTACATCCCTACATTTTTGGTATGAAAAATAGGTCCCAAGCTGCTTTGTGAAAACATTATTTTCCCTTGAAATTCACCCAAATAGAATCATGAAGTATTTTTTCTAACAACACACATATATATCTTACATATGGCACTCCTTTTAGAGTACAAACATTTTAGAATATACTTTGTTGAAAGGTTCAATCTTGTTTAATTTGTGCTTAAAAAATCCTTATCTTAGCTGATTTTGAGCATATGTAGCACTCGTGTAAGAGGCAAGAAAAATTATTCATCCCTTGAAAATTGAGATTTTGACTTCTTCCTTGAGTTATTATAAAGTTCAATGAGGCAACCCATTTCCCTAGAGAATAGCTATATTTTCCTTGTATATGGAGATTAAACTAGCAACAGTGGCATGTACACTCACCAATTTTATGAGAAGACGTATATTGATCTAAGGGTCACACACACACCATATCTCTATGAAAGATAAATATGTGTATATTTATATTTGTTTATTTTCCTTGCAATAAATAATTTTACTTTTTATAATATGTTTAGTTAGCATTTGCTTTCTTATTCTACCTTAGTTCTTTCTTAGACTACCTTAAGTTAATTTTTATTAGCCCAACCCACCTTAATTAATTAAACTAATAGGTTTATAGTGTGTGGTGCCTCAAAACTTGGTGGGTCATTATATACAAGTGTTTTAGGCAAACCCATTACATTTTTTGAAGTTATTTTGATTTTGTAAAGATTACAAGGAAGCACCTTCAATAAAATATTAGATACACAATGCCTCCATAGTATCGTTGCTTAATAGTATTTCAAACATACAACATAGGGTTGAATATTTTGTGGGGGTTGTTTATCCTATTTATATGGCTTAGGAGTCTTATGGAATTCATATATCCATCATGAGGAAATTATAAAATGTTTTTCACAAATACAAGGCACCTATCTTTGTGTAGGGAGATTTTCAATGGGTATAGAATAGGGGGTTTAAATTTTCTTGCACACATTTAAGAAAATTATTTGCAAAATGGCATCATGGGGGTGTAATATTTTGAAATATTTATTTTCAAATACTTTTATAGGTAGTTTTAGATACATTGTAGTCAAGAAAGTATTTTATTTAGTTTTATGTGACTTTTTAACATTCCAATACTTTCTTGGCACTCCCCTTAGACAGGAAAAGAAAGGCCCTTTTAAATCCTATATATTTGACATTGAGCAAATAGATTTTTATATTCATTTGATTATTAGATAAATTAATATTTTGTTAGTGGTGTCGATAAAAAGGAAAGGAAAGGTTCATTTAAAGTCTATGATTTCGTACGATTATTTTAATGTTCCAAAAAAGGAAAGGAAATTTTATTTTATTGTGTATGAGATTATGGATTTTTTAGTTTCCCTTGACATGGTATACACTTGATTATGCTTAAGGTATAGGATATCTTAAAACATATATGACCATATCGTACTCCTTATACGGAGACACTGAATATATTAGTGTGATATGACACATGCATAACCTTATGTTTTATGATACGAGACATACATACCTTTAAAATATTATTATTATTATGATATGAGGCATATATACCCTTATATAAAACACATACCCAACCACCTTTAAATTTAATGGAGTGCCTCTCCGATCAAACCATAGTTTTTTTAACATACCCCTCCTGCAAGGTGTACATACACAAACCCCCTATGAATTTAAACTTTTGCCTTCCTATCAAATATTGGATCCACTCACGTTCTTCAATTCCCAAATATATTTTTATAAAGGATAATTAACATTTATTTTGTAAAAATCAGTGGAGGACATGGCATAGGAGAACTATATATAGAATATTGCATCCTCATGTCAATATATCATGTAATTAAAAACTAAGTTGGGTTACATTTAATGTCATTTGGCTTCTCCAAGAAGTTACCCATTTTTGAGGCACTTTTAGCTAATTTCAGACCTAAATCAAGTCAGGTTTTGGGCATAATTGACTTTGAGTTATAATATTTTGGGAGAATTACTATCTACAAATGATCGTGAATAAAATGTATGGTGAATCCCTATCAAAATATGTATATGAAATTATAGGGTTTGCATGTAATGTTGAAGAGTTTGAAACATAATATTATTAGAAGTTTGGTTAGAATTTGAGGATATCTCAGAGGATAGTCTTCATTCAAACTCTTATTTGAATTTCCCATGTTTTTTTTCATTATTCTCTAGATGTTGATCAAGAGATATATAAAATGAAATGAGATAAAATGGAAAAAATATAGAAGTCTAGGTGAGATATTAGTGTGGAAAGTCAAATAAAAAAAGCAGTGAGAAGTTTAGAGAAGGAAGACAATAAATTTGAGCATGGCTGGAAGTTTTAAGGGCATTACATGGTCTGCACATCCATTCTCTTGTTCAATATTCCCCTTACATGGGACTGTGTAAGTAATAAATATTTTCAATAGATTGTAAGGAAATACAAAATATAGATATTCTAAATTAATAGTCATATACATAAAATAAAATTGTCACATGAGCCATAAATGCCTCATATACATATAATTACATTTCATGAGGTGGGGAGTACTCATCTCTACCTGAATA
>JARHVA010003792.1:1640000-1642500 GCA_037957365.1 Torreya grandis
TAATTTGAAAACATCTCTTGGTCCTCAAATGTGTCTTACCAAATTATATGCCATGCTAAAAAAAATAAAGTATAACTTTATATTAGGTGGTCCTTAGCTAAAATCAATGAATGCAAAATTAATAGTACTTATGATCACATATATTTTGATTGCCAAGGTGAAAAAATTTCAATTTTAAGAGGATTTAAAACAAATGAAAATAAAGTAGAACTTCCCAAGGGGCACACATGCACGCGCCCACACACACACACACACACACACACACACACACACACACACACACACACACACACACACACACACACACACACACACACATAGATAAAATTGATTATATAATTCATGAATAAAAAACCAAAGGAAGAAATAATTGGCATTTCATCCCCTAAAAAGTTTGATATTAACAAAACACTTCAATGTATATGGATTTAGTAGATGATGATTCATTGTGAGTATCTATGCATATTTATAAAATTAAAAAACCCATGGCTACACTTATTATATAATTTTATCAATATCTTTGAAAACATATCATTGGGTAGTACTATTTCCTACATATTATGAGCTTCAACACATATATTATTTGTCATAAGTTAGGCATATTTTCATCATATGTTATTTGCATGATACATTTTCTTATCATTTTATTAAATCTAGACTAACATTACATATGTATTTAGGTAAAAAACCAATAAAATTAAATTCAAAACATGGATATTAAAGACATGCACACATCTACACATGAACAAACATAGAAACACAAAACAAAACTCAATAAATATAAATCATCAACTACTAATATTTTATACATAGTCCAAAAATGGGATCATATGAACCAATTACATCTCATACATATATAATTGTATTATAAAATATAGTGGAGAATGATCATCACCACCAAAGGCCCTATACCTAGATCTAAGTCTACTTTTAGCACTACTCTCAACTATGAATGAGGCTTATGTCATCACATTACTATTATCCCTAACACTATGACCAACCTCTAAATCTGAGCAAGATTGATAATATGCTAGATCATTGTGAGTATATGCCTAGGAATTATTAACTCACCTTATCTCAACTACAAGGGTTTGCACTATGACATGCCATACACATGAAGCCCTAGGTGCTCTCCTTTGTCCCTCTACATGTTGTAGGCACTCATGAAGTTGTCTCACTAGTAAATATATATCATTGACCCTTTACTACTTCAAATATTAGGGTGGTCTCAACTAGATATGAAAAAAAACAAATATTTGTAGTTACCTACCTCATAAGTGGCCTTATTGAGTCAACCATCAACACCTATAATATCACAAGTGAAAAAATGCATGAAAACATTAATAATGGTGATCCCATTGACTGACACTGCATAACAACATATACAAGACACTCATTATCATACAAAATTTAAAAAATGAGTCTACACTATGAAAATGAAATAACACATATATCATGTGATTTCCATTGTCTACAAGGGCTACATATACTAGGTTGCATATTATCATCATGACCCCTTACACTACATCACATCATCCAACCATTGCATATATCACTAAATCTTGACCTAATCCATCACACCCACCTTTAACACCTACATCTTGAACTAATCTATCACACCCACCTTTAACACCTACATCACCACATATACCTCCACCATCACCACCTTTGCTTATGTCTCTACCACCTACCACTCTCATGAGTGGAAATTATGGAATTACCTGAGCTCTTACCACCATGTAGATTAAAAATAAGTAACCCTTACATTATCTACTCTTGGGTTAGAAAAGGAGGATCTACCTATCCTACAGTTGTGTGTTCAATATCACTAGGCCAAGGATACCAAAACTCTCCCAATCATGGTGGGAATCTCAACGATTATCTCCACACATGTTTTTTAAGATACTTATCAATGTGAATACCAAACTAATTCATAACATGATAAAATTAAAAATGTTATAAATCATTGTGGTGATCCATTTATCATCTAATCACTCTAATTTGTATCATAATGTGAGTTACATTTGGCTAGCAATGAAGTTGTTTGTATAGTCTCCATACTATCTAACCCTCATATAGCCTATCAAATGCTTTCCTAAACATAGTGATGTGTTAGGCATTAGATATATGAGTTCATGCATGTACCCATCATGTACCATAAGGTTGTGTTGGCATCCACCTATAATATGAAGCCATGTTGGTTGAATGATTGTTATATGCCTATAATCAGAGACCTGTAATAATGTGCCAATTACAACACCACCATAACCTCTCTGAATAATAAAATGATATAGGTCCCTACATAAGTAACTCAACACAAATATAACCTAACTATATATATTTCCATGTCCCTTTATATCCTAGATGATTGGACTGAGGCCATATTTTATCAAATAGCTATTAATATTGGTTACAATGAAAATGATAATCAATATAATCAAATAATTACATAATCATGGAATTTTCCATCACTATGTTAGCCAAAAAAAAACTATCACAT
>JARHVA010003792.1:1647500-1670000 GCA_037957365.1 Torreya grandis
TCTCTGACAAAGGTTCAAAAAATTTGGAAATTGAGAAGTGATGGAAGGATATCCATCCCAAGAGTCAGACCAAAAGAGAGCCTTGGATCCCTATTTACAAATCCAGAATAAGCCGTTCTTGATGAGAGCAACCCCTTTTTTGAGAGTACCCCATATTGCCGAACCTTCCCCAATGAGTGGATAGCGAGGGATGTCCCTCTGAATGGTTCCAAAATAGTATTTATGTGAGTGAATTCTGGCCCAAGCTTTGTCTTGTTCGGTGCACCATTGCCAATAAAGTTTGGCCGCTAGAGCAATACCATTTAAGTCCATCTACCTCAGACTGAGCCCGCCATATTGTTTGGGGCTACATACAATCTCCCATCTAATAAGGCTCCATTTAGTGGAATTCAGACTACCAGCCCATAAGAATTGTCTGGTAATCGAATCAAGCTCCTTAATGAATCCCATCAGAGCAACCTGGAGCATACACCTATAAATGGGTAAAGCCTGCACCACATAATGGATAAGCTGAATCCGGCCCACAAAGGATAACCACCTGTGTGTCCAATGATTCACTTTCACCCAAAATTTCTCCAAAATAGTCTACCAAGATTCTTTGGAAGTACAGCCAGCCGAGATAGGGATACCCAAGTAAATCAAGGGGGGGTCCCAATCTAAAAATGAAGAGACCTCACGATCCACTGCTGAATAGGGCCCAGAGCATTCAAGAAGTAGATGGATGAATTATCTTCATTTATCTTTTATCCTGAGGCCATAAGATAAACATCTAACACCCTGCATAAATTAGTAGCTTCGGTCATTGTGGCCAGGCCCATAAGGGCAGTGTCATCAACAAATTGTAGGTGAGATTGAGCTGGCAAATCCCCTCCCCAACGCCATCCTTGGAGATGACCTTCCTCTCTGTTCCTGCTGATCAACCACCCCAAAAATTTAGCAAGGAGAAGAAAAAGGTATGGGGACAGAGGATCACCTTGTCACAGCCCTCTAGTAGCACTAAAAAGCTCCATGTGTTCTCCATTGATAAGCACTGAGAAGGAAGTCAAGGAAATGCAGCTCATGACCCATTGAGTCCATTCATCCACAAAGCCAAAAGCATGAAGAACCTTTCGTAAGAAAGACCATCTAACGCTATCAAAGGCTTTAGCCATGTCCAATTTAATGAACATTGCCTTATCTTTAGAGCTGGCCATGGAGTGAATGGACTCAACACCAATAACAATACCATCTAGGATTTGCCTACCTTCCACAAAACCACTCTGCTCTTCAGAGATCACAGCACTCAGCCCTCTTTTTAATCTATCTACAATGATTTTAGAAATAATTTTGTAAACCACATTGCAAAGGGAAATAGGGTAGAATTGGGTTAGCCTATCAGCACCTTCGCATTTGGGTATGAGAGCAAGATAAGTCACATTTGTAGCCTTAAGCAATTTCTTATTCCACTGAGATTCTTGGACAATAGCTAAAAGGTTTAGTTTGATGATATCCCATAACTCTTGATAGAATTCAACTAGGAAGCCGTCAGGTCCAGCCGCTTTCCCTTTTTTCATCTGAACAATGGTTTCCTCAAGCTTTCCAAGTGTGATTGGTTTCATTAAATTTTCAATCATTTCATGTGTCACCAATGATGAAATGTAGTAGAGAACCTGAGCTTCTTCTAGAGATTCCCCATTAGCATCTTCCCTGAAGAGAGTAGAGAAGTACTTCACAACCTCCTCTAAAATTTCCAGAAAGGAGTTAAGCCGCTCACCTCTTTCATTGACCAAGGCTGAAATGGAATTGCCATGTCTCCTAGCTTTGGATGAATTGAAGAAAAAGGATGTATTTATATCCCCCTCTTGGAGCCATTCGATCCGAGCTTTCTACTTCCAAAAAATTTCCTCCCATAGCTCACATTCCTCCATGTCTTTCACAGCCTGAGTTTCTTCTTGCAATAAGTCTTTAGTCAGTCCTTCTTCTCTTATAATTCTCATGATACCATCAAGCTTGGTTTGTGCAATAGCCTTAGAATGGAAAATGTTCCCAAAACTTTGGTGATTCCATCACTTGAGCTTGTACTTCACATATTGCAATTTTTTGGCAAAAATGTACATTGTTGTACCATGGGCTAGCCTACCCCAACACCACCAATTGGAAACACACTCATGGAGAGATTGATCCTGTAGCAACATGAGTTGAAATCTGAAGGAAGGAGAGCACAGATGATGCTATGCGACACTAGTAAGCTTGATGGGCCAATGGTCCAATCCTCTCCAGTCCAAAATTTTAGACCTCGTAGACCACATTCCACCAACCCAAAAAGCTGAAACCAAAAAATGATCAAGTCTCTTAGCAATGCAAAATTTCCCACTCCTACAGTTGTTCTAGGTGAACTGACAATTATTGGGCCTAACATCAACTAAATTCAAGGTTTCAATGAAGTTGTGCATAAGCAAAGTAGATGGGTCTAGCCTTGCTGTGCTGCCACTCTTTATAGTCAAATCAAGAATAGCATTAAAGTCACTTGCCATTATCCAAGGGTGGAAGGGGGCCAAGCTACGGACAAAACTTATGTGGTCCCATAAAGAGCTTTTGCCCTACCAATCATTGGGAGCATAGATGTTGGAGAAGAGAATGACTTCCCCCATCTCAAAGCTGGAAGCAATCATAGTCATAAAGTACTTAGAAGTCAGCCAGCCTATGAGGCCAAACTTATGTGGGTTCCACAGACAAACTAGTCCTCCTGAGTATCTAGTAGCACCAATGCATTGACATTCTCCTTGCCACCACAACTTGGGTGCAAGTCTGGACATGTCTTCAACTAAAAGCTTAGTCTCCTGTAAGAAAAGGACATTCGGCCTATGACATTTAATCAAGTTGTGAACAACATTTTGTCTGGGGCTATTGTTCAAACCCCTTACATTCCAAGATATTATAATCATTTCAGAGAGCTCAAAAAGTGTGCATCCAGAGTCTTTATTGACCCTGACTCCACCAAAGTCTCTCCCATTAGCTTGATCTTTTCTTGGTCCTTTTTTCTGCCAGGCTTGCCAAATTTCTCTCCCCCTCCTTTCATAAGGTCTTTTGCTGAAGTCCAAGATGAGGAAAAGATTTGCTACTTCTTGCTGCCCTTGGATCCCCAATTTTCCCAGTAAGGGGTATATTTTCATCTTCATTGGGGGGAGCAACTGAGGAAGTCATTCCTTCTGAAATTATCAGCTGCTGGTCGATATCCATATGATAATCTCCAACATCCTGTGTTTCAGTTAAAGCCCCTGAAGCATTGGTCTCTAGAGCTGGTCCCTCAATCCCCTAGTCAAAAATTGTCAACCCAGGATTCACCTCATGCTAGTTAAGATCATCCAATATTTCAAATCTATTGAGCGAGTCAGCAAATTATCTTTCCTTTGGGGGCCATTTTTGGCCTCTATTTCTAAATCAGCCTTTAACTAGCACAAAATCGTTAGTATCAGGTTTCTCACTTGGAGTTGGACCCCTTTCCTTGTCAGTACCAGAAGGAGTACGAATAGATTGAGTTGGCTGAGATGTAGTAGATTTTGAAGTTGGGCACCATCGCTGCAAATGCCCATAAGCATGACATAGATGACAGTGGAAAGGGAGGGTTTCATAATCTAGCTGTTGTACCCATGTGAAAGGGTCCGTGCTCATTTCAATAGCATCTGGTAATGGCTTACTAAGATCTATTTCCACACAAATACGAGCATAAGACATCACCTTTTTCCCCAGGAGTGACATTGAGGATCCTACTGGCCTTCCCAGCAAGGATGCAAGTAAATGGAGGGTGTCTTCATGACAGCATTCCACCAGAAAGCAGAGTAGACGCACCCACACCGGGACACGATTTGGTAGTTCCTCTGAAGGTATGAAACCAGCATGCCAGGGCTTGATAAACAAACCCACTTGATTATGGAAGTAAGGACGTCCAACAAAAACTCATTGACAATCTGTTATACAGGTAAAAGTGACCATGAAATAGCTGTTGGCTAGCAGAGTAATATCCATGTCTCCTTCTGGTGCCCATGTCCTCTGAGCCCAAGCTTCCAAGAATAACAGCGATGTCCTAAGACCCAAAAACTTGCAGTACAAGGAGTGATTGGGATAGTATTCAATGTCTTCAGCAATCATTTCCATAGGTATGGCCAGCTTGGGCCTCTCCTTGCATCTTTCCAAACAATCATTGACTTTGGGAATACACATACTTGGTTGCTCGAGAGCAAAAAAAGAGCCTAAACCATGTAAAAGTGGAGCCTTCCCACTGCTGCTCGCTCCCTAGGATGGCTGCTGCAGTCCAAGCACTTCTCGGTAGATGCGCCCTACTTTCTGCCCTGTCGCGCCCTGCCTTGTCGCGCCCTGCCCTGTCATGCCCTGCCCTGTCGTGCCCTCCTGATCACCTTCATCCATTGCGCCCATGTTTAATTCATATATTCACCCATAAGTATGATAGTATATTTAAAAAATGATCTTATTTTTACATCTGTAATGCCTATACATCTAAATATTTTATAAATTACATCATCGATTGGGGCGGTTATGGAATATAATGTCCATGACATGTTAGTCATGAATGGATGACCCTAAATTTGATGTCCATTTTATTTTCATAAGGAAGTTTTCAACATATATTTAATGTGCATTTGACCTTCATATGTAATTTTTTATTATTGCTTTGAGAATTCCATCTAGAAATCATAATATATTAGGGATATGATTGAAGTCTTAATATAATGTATTTCCATGTAAGATTTTATCAAACTTAATTTTTTTGATCCCAATAGAAAGGTGCAACTTGATTAAAGATATTTGCTAACAATTAATATAAATTTCACAAATAAGGTGTTGAATCTATTCTTAACTAATAAATAAGTAAAATTCAATGACAATAGTATAACTAATAATCAATATGATGTATGAAAAATAAAAAATAGGCAAAATGTATTTACACTAATAGGTTTTCACCTATTAGAATGATCCCTCCAATCTATACCTAATCAATGAACCACATTTGAAGTTGGAGGGAAATCATATTTACAAGATGCTAACATGCGAAGTAGGCTAGTTGGCCTATGACATAGGGCTAAAATCATGTCAATTGGGATATGTTGGTCTATCGATGACTAGAACACATATACAATTTTTTTATTCATCAATAAATCAAAATAAAGGCATGAGTACCTTTTGTCATGCTATAAAGTCTATATTCTACAAATATTTATTCACTACATTTGATGCCATTAATATTTTTATGCTAGATATTAATGTTTATGTGATGATGTATAGGTTAATTTTATGTGTTATTAACCCAAACTAATGCTTTCATTAATGACATCTTACAAAAAATATAATACATAAATGAGCATCTCATCTATGAGAGTGATTTAGATAGTTATTTTTGTTTATTTAGTGGGATAGTGAATCCATTTTATTTATATATCTTGTTGTGCATAGGGTATAAATTGAGCATACAATTATTATTAGGTGAGTTGAATTTGAATCAATGTATTTGCATTAATATGATGAGGATATTTTATTTTCTTTAGTTTTTATAATGACACTAAAATTATTTTTTTAATCCATACATTCCCTCATGTCATAAAATTCTATA
The DNA here is from genome assembly GCA_037957365.1 of Torreya grandis. Classification (NCBI taxonomy): domain Eukaryota; kingdom Viridiplantae; phylum Streptophyta; class Pinopsida; order Cupressales; family Taxaceae; genus Torreya; species Torreya grandis. The sequence continues at coordinate 1,653,106 of JARHVA010003792.1, forward strand.
TAGGTCTAGAAGACTATGATATCATTTTTATCAAAAACCTACTTTATTTAATAGTATGTGGTTGAGGTTAGAATTAGATAAATATAAGATAAGTCCTCTTATTAACACAAAATAATTGGTTGTGTCTTAATTTTATTTATAATGTTATGTTTTTTATGACATAATTTTTTATTATTGTTAGTAGAGCTCTATGAATGGTTTATGGATCCTAAGAGGGTTTATGTAAAAATAGGATGTAGGTCTAAGACACTGTGTTGTTTTGATATCTCGATGAGCATAGACAAAATATTGGGCATGTTTTCATTTTAGGTTAAGTTAAGATAAAATCAATGTATTAGCATGAATGTGATGAAAATATTTTGTTTATCTTAGTTTCCTTCTAACATTGATGTCATTTTTTTGTAATCAATACATTTATTTTTTAATAAACTTTTGCAGAAGTTTATAGGGTCATGATGTTGTTCTTTCTTAATCCATGTTTTTTCATTATAAGCCAAAACATTTCCTTTTAATGACATAAAAAAAATTCCTGCCTTGATTTTCTAATAATACTATGTTGTTTGATAACACAAATTTTTTTTATTTTGGTAAAAAAATCTCTAAAAATGATTTAAGGTTCATCGTAGGAATCATGTAAAAATAGGTTATGGGTTTGAAGTATTATGTTATTATCATAGCTTGACATGTATAAGCCATTTAAATAAATAATATGTTTGTTACTCATAAAATTTTGTATAGGTTTATAGGGTCATTACTTTATTTTTCCAAATCTCAAGTTTTTCATTAGAAGGTAAGGTTCATACACTAAATACAAAAAGGAATTGGTTGTGTCTTCATTTTTAAAATAGAAATATGTTTTTTTAAGGCATGGAATCATTGGTTTCTTGTAAAAGTAGCTTTATGAATGGTTTATTACTTATCTTTGGATTTATCTAATATTAGGTTGTGGGTTTAATTTTATTTATTTATTTTGATAGTTTAACAAATATAGATTAGATATTGGGAATGAAACCATTTCTAGGTGATTTAAGCTTGAATCAATGTCCTTGTGAGAATGTGGTTAGAATATTTTGTTTGTATTAGTTTTATTTTTTGACATTTTTATCAATTTTATTTATTTATATTTTGTTCTCATAAACTTTTGTATAGGTCTTCAAGGTCATGATTTCATTCTTACGTGAGCCCTATTTTATTGTTAGAAGGAGTCTCATGGAAAAATACTTAGAAAATTTATGGTTGAATTTAGCATAAATTAAAGATAATATATTTTATTTGAATAATAAAAATAATTGGTTGTGTTTCCATTAATGTTTGTGGTGTAATGTTTTTCTATGACATGGAATCATTTGATTCAAACAAATAATTATTAATGTTTTTTTTTTCCCTTGAACTAAAAAACATTAGCTTCATATAAGGATTATTAAGGTCAAACTCCTCACAATTATTCAAGATGTATGTTTAAAAACTTAGTAGGAAAAAATGTCATCGATTTCTTTTTGTTTTCACTTTGAGATGAATATTTTTTAGTTATTTCATCACTAAATTATTCTATTTTACTAAAAACTAATAACCATATCAGATCGTAATTTTTTAATTTTTTATTATTAATATGTGATAATTAAATATTTCTATGGATTTATTGAGTATAACATGTGACATCATACTTAATTACACTAACATGTGTTACACATCAAATTGAGCCCTGTGTCTCATCCCTATTCTATGGTTTATATCAAAAGTTATACAATGAATACAACCACATTTACATGCTTTTGAAGAGTGGAATACGATACATTTTTTTGATGTTTTGTGCCTATCCAATACATATTTGGCCTACTAAATTTGTTTCTTTTTCTCAAAAAATTGTACATCCTTATAAGGATGGGTTTTAATTTATACCATAGCCATATTTTGGTTGTTAATTTTTTGTAAATTATCATCAAGTTTTTAACAGGTATATAAGGCTTCTTCATCTAATTTTAAAAATTCAATAAAATTTCTTTTTTGTTTAGAATTTTTTACAATATTTTTATTTATATCGATATAAGGTTGTGGATATATAACAAGTCCTTTGATTATAGTTCAAGTTTGATAAAAAAATTGATCCAAAATGTATTATATATATATATATATATATATATATATATATATATATATAAAAGTTTATAACTATATAATATTAATATTAATAGTATATACTATCAAATACATTATTTTATCTATTAATACAAGTTTATAACTATATAAAGTTAATATTAATTGTATATAATATCATATACATAGTTTTATCTATTAATACAAATTTATAACTATATAATGTTAATATTATAATATCATATACCTAATTTTATCTATTCTCTGCTTAGAGAGGAGTATCATTCAAGTTTTGATTATTTTATTCCTTTTTTTTCCATTGTATAAAGGATGGGTCCCTTTAAAAACCCACATTTGTTAACAAAAATAAATATCAGATACATAGTTCTATATTACTATTTAACTTACATAGTTTTATATTGATAATTATAATATAGATATGTATCCTATTGGGATCAAATCATTAAGAAACTCCCATACAACACATTTTATCAAGAGGTGAGACAAAAAATGTAATCTTAAAGATCCTTTATGGGAAAATTTTGAAGATTTTACAATCTATTAGATGGTCTACTATATCATAAGGGGTGCATCTATGTATTAGATTCTAGTGATTTATGACATATTATCTTATTAAAGGCAGATTAACCCCTTATTCTAATCATCCAAGGGTTAAAAATTTCCACACTAAGTTCCACCAATTACATTTTTAGATTGGTATACATAGAGACATAGCAAATCTTTTTTCCAAATGCCTTGAATGTTATTGCATAAAGGAATAACATCCACATCCAGAAGGAATCATTTATCCACATGAGATCCCATAGTGGAAATAGAACACCATTTCCATGTAAAATATTAAATAATAATAACTATTTTATTAATAAATGGAAGGCTCTTAGAAGTATTCTTTCCCATGCCAATGGTAGCAGACGGGGTTTGGGAATGGATGAAGACTTTCATCCACCCCTCCCTTGGATGATAGAAAGTAATAGTTTGACAAAGTTTGTTTGACAGTCTGGTGAGAACTTTGGTAGTCTTACCAATGATACATGGTCAATACATCTACTTTGGAGGAACTACACCATTTGTGTCACGAACCAAGTAGGGTGGAGAATTAATGGTGACTTGTACTGCACATGGTTTTTAGGATTTGGTAAGTCCCTACCCCCTACATTATCCTAGTGTTTTGGTGATGGAGTGAATATTATGTCAAACTATCTGGTGGGGTTTTGTCTTATGTTTTGGATGGGCTAAAAAACACTCATAACAAGGGAGGTAGTTGGTCCTCCACTGACATGTTCATCTTATACAATAAGGTTGTTCTTTTGTGGTCCTTTGACTAAGTGGATGATGGAAGATCGCACTCTAGGTTTCTATTTTAGGGTAAGATAGGTATTAGAAGAACCCACTCCCCTGGTTTGTTAAGCGGTATGGCTATTGGAGGAATCCATATTTTAACCCTTCTTGTTTTTTGAAAAATGAATTTTTCCATTTATTTTTTTGGACATGGTTACTTTGGTCTTTTTCAAAGATCTAAACTCTATGTAAGGGATTTTGATGGATTTAGGAGGACTCAACTTTTTTGTTGCCTCCTTTTGTTGTTTAAGAGTGAATGTTAGAGGAGTCCACCCACAGTTCCATCAAGCATCTCATAGAATTAGATCAATTATGGATGAAGCCTTTTTGGGGGTTGTGTTATGCTTTGTAAAATTTATGAATCTTAGTGGGAAGAAAAGCCCACTCACTATGATTTTATTGTGTGATGGTTGGGTAGAAGACTCATATGATAAAAGACCATCTTCTATGGAAGGTCTTCTATCTGGCAGTGTCCTCACAAACAACATGATGAAGGGTGTCATCCCTTTCAAACTCACTATTTTGAAGCACCTTTGTGTACTCAAGATTATGGGATCCTTAAAATCCCTGGTTGTGGGTACCTTAAAATCCTCATGCTTCATGCTTAGAGGTTGCGAGAGCCTTAAAACCTCCTTGCTATGATTTTTAAAGATTGAGGATCTTAGTGGGAGGTCTTTCCCACTTGCTGTGACTCAATAGTGTGAGTGACCCAAGAGGTGAAAGACCTTCTTTTCTAGTTGATCTGTAGTTTATTGCTTGCTATGTTACACTAGGTTATGAATCTTAGTGGGATGATAAACTCATTCTCTATAACTCTGTTGTATGGAGGTTATGCAAAAGAACCTGGTGGTAGAAGACCTCTTTTTCTAAAATATCTTTTGGTTTGCAGTGCCTTCAAAGAAGACACGACAAAGGGAGATTACCCTTTGAGATTCACTTTTTAGTAATATTTTTATGTTCTACAAGTTACAGGACCTTAAAACCCTTGGTTGTGGGAACCTTTAAAACCCTCATGTTCTCTAGTCTTGTCTAGGTCTTGGGGATCTTTACTTCACTTGTTAAAGGTTGGTGGAGCCTTCAAACCCTCTTTACTGTACTTGTAGGTTATGGGACCCTTAAAATCTTTATTTGTGGGAATATTTAAAACCCTCATGTTCTCTTGTTTCACTAGGGTCATGGTTACCTTTAATTCTCTTGTTAAAGGTTGGGGGAACCTTCAAACCCTCTTTTCTATTCTTAGTTGTTAGGGGGATCCTTTACCCTCTTTGTTGTACCTGGATGTGGGTCTAGTTATCAAAACCCTCACTTCCCTAATTCATAGATTTAGCTTTAAAAGCATTTCACCCTATCAAATTATATATATATATATATATATATATATATATATATATATATATATATATATATATATATATATATATATTAAAAAAATAAAATTCCATGGTTTTAACCAAAAAATTTGGTAGTATAAGAGAGCCTGCCATGTCATTGCCACATTAGGTACTAAAAATTTTTATTACAAAAAAAGGAGAAAGTTATTTCAACAAATTAAGAAATTATACCAAAAATTCTAGAGAAAGGGGATTTCTTATCATAAGCATTGCCCTAGCGAAGATTAGGGATGTCTTCCCGCACAAGTGTGAGATCCAAACCATAAGAGTCTTCCCCCTTTAGCTTCAAAGTATTCTCCCATCAAGAAGAGGAGTGGTCATGGTGATGTTTTTCCTCTAGCTTCAAAGTGTTCTCTTGTGAAGGTGAGGAGTGTGGAACATGGACAACATGTACAGGGTGGGTTTCCTCAATTGATCTATATGATTTTATAGATGGGCCAACCTTTAGAGCCATATTATTTCTTGCACTTGTAACTGCATAAACACATTGAAGATAAAAATATATTTTTTATAAGTAGAGAAGTGAACATCTATAATATATTTATAAAAAATGGCTACATTTATTTATTTGTAAATAGAAAAATTATTTTCTACTTTGAAAATATGCCAAATTCATGTGTGTTTTAGGAATCATAGGCTAATCTCTCACAAGATATTCTTCCATAAAAAAAATTTAGTCTCTAAGGTTTGATGAAATCATGGATCCTAGATTAAGAATATTATACTTTCATACATATCTAACATAAATGCATAAGATTCTTAGAGTATCCAAAAAATGAACATTTCTACTAAGCAACCCCTAAGTGAACTAGGTATCAATAAAGACGTAAGCGTTGATAAATTAGGGAACATGTAAAGTATACGAGTTTAATTGTGTTGGAAGTTCAACATAATGCATCCATTCTCTCCACCATAGGTGCTTCACCATTTAGATATGATTGAAATATTATGCAACATTTCAGTGGGGATATAATCTATAACATATTGATAAGATTCTTTGTCATTATTATTTAATAAAAACTTATTCTTAACCTCGAACCATGAAATTTAAGATCAATTTTGTTCACAAAAAATATAGTGCATAGAGTTTGAGAGTATGAACCCACAAAAGTTTCAAAAGAGAGACTTAATGAAAATTTATTTTAGGTGAATACCTTGAGAATGTTTTAAATGCAGTTGTGAGGTAGTTATGTTCTTTTCCTTAAATAGTCATAATGATCCATTTGATACATAAAATAAATCTTTAACAACTAATGTCTACTATACCTAACCTTATAGTTTCTTTAAAGAAGCCACAATATTCCCAAATTACTTTATACTTTTTTTTTCCATAGAAAGAACTATCCCAACAAAAATATATAAGAATTTTCTCTAATCTATATTGATAATTTTTAAAAAACATTCAATTAAAAAACTAGTAAAAATGAATCACAATAAAAACTTTTAAATATATTTGAAACTTTCTATATAAATATAATGCTTTAATAATCCTGTAAATTTATTAACATTATCAATAACATATTACCATAAATAAAACAAAATAATTTAAAATTCAAAATAAATCTTAAAAAAAAAAACTCACGATATAAGATCCATTTCCAATCTTACTTCTCCAACTAAAGAGGTGGAGTATGAATTATTATTTTTAGCTTTGATCCTTTTTTCCATAAAATAATTTAACCGGAAGCCACATAGAAAGTATAATACATTGCATAGTATTTCAAATATTATCATAAAACTCGATAATTGTGACAAATGAGTCACCAACAAAATGGGCATTAACTAGATGCGTGGGCTCATCCGAGGGAATATAAATAATCTTAACAATAATATATGATTTTAGAATTGAAAATGATAGCCAAACCCATACACAAAAATAAATAGATAACGGGCATCCTTTTTTAATGGATTGTAATATAAAAATTTACTATAAGATGAAACCATTGGTTGGGAGAAAGTCTGAAGAATATGCAAACATCATCTTAAATGACTATATAAAATTAATTCCAAACCTTAAGGATATTCAGATAGAAATGATGAAGGACCACCTAGTCTAATTATAAATTTTCTCAAAGTCTATCGTTATGTTCATTTCTCATGATGCCATTTTGATGTTATCAAGATGTATCTATTTATAAATAAATACATTCTTTTTAGGACTAATGTTCAATGGAAATATATGGTGAATGTGAAATGAGAAGTATATAGCTATTACTTTGTATCATATATTAATTATGGTGATGGTACATAAGTTATAAAATAATATTGCTATTACTTTGTATCATATATTAATTATGGTGATGGTACATAAATTATAAAATAATATTGGGTTACTTATTCTATGTATAAAATATGATTTTTTTAATTCTAATCGCTTAGTTACTTCGATTCATATCTTTATAAAATATTTGAAAAATTATTGTCCAATTAACATTTGTATAATTTATAAAGAAAGTCTTTATTATTTTCAGCTTTCTCATTTTAAGTTTTCATAACAATATCATGCAAGTCATCAATGGTGAGAATAATTTCACAAAAAAATTGTTGGGTTTGAATGAGTTTGTAAGAAAATATTGAGGAGCAATAAAAAACTGATTTTTTCCACTTATAAGATGGTTCCTTAAAATTAAACACTTATTTATAATCGATAAATTTTTATACACCACATATGTACCTTAACTAACATTTGGTCAAATTCATTAATAGATTTGATTTTTTTAAGTAACATGTTTTTCATTTTGAATTTTGAAGAACTACTAATATTTTTCTTCCACTACTTTGATCTAATAAAATTTGGCTCTGATCTATAGACATTGCACATTGTAGCCTGCATATAAAATATGGACGTGTTATTGAAGCATAACTACTTTTATTTTTAAAGGTTCACGGAATTGATACTTCTCTAAAATGGCTAGTGTGTGGATCAGATCTGAGATGGTGGTGGAATATGAGTGGCTTCATATGCAAATTAATTTATTCACTTAGTTTTGAAGCAATGTTTCGATGCATGTTACAACATATGACAAATATTCAATCTAAATAAAGGACGGTACAGACCGGGGCACAAGAGTCCAAACATGTAGGTTGTATGCCAAAATGAGCCCATCATTCAAAAGTGTTAGTTTGAAAAAAACAAATATTATTTTATTTTTATTTTTTAAAAATTACTGATTAATGTAGAAGTGGATGTGTAGGTGATTTAAAGAAATAAAAAATTTAGAAATGTCTCCATCGGTAACATAAAATAGTTTTCAAACAAGAAGCATATTTAAGTGAAGATCATGGCTCTATCAAGATGTTTTCAAAATCTTTTCGAATCATGGTGGGGGTTGTTCCACATATTTGGTATCGTAATTTTGGGGTCTATATTTTAATTGGTGTCACAAAACCCAGATTTAGTATAAATATACAACCATGCCTATCACTTTCCACCTATCCATCTCATATGAAGATGGCTAAGTTATATAGTTAATAATTTCATCATACCAAATTACCTATATTTAATCTAATATATATTTATAAAAAAATATTCTCAATTCATTGTCAAGTAGTTACCATTTTTATAGTGTCATTAGATGCATAAATATTAATTGATGTGGAGATTGAAATTTTGAAGGTCATATATTTTAATCCATAATTTTGTTTGAGTTTTTGCTTGCACCAAAATGACCATCTCAAAAAAGTTTAATTTAGTCATAATCTATCTTATCCAGTTAGAAATATTTTTAAATTTTTTTTAGAGGTTATACATGATCATTTGAGAGTTCAAAACTGCATTTTAGTATGTTTTTCACAATTTCTCTATTTTTATAAATATCGTATTTTTATACCCAACCATGAACTTTAGTTTAAATTTGTCTATTAATCTAACTTTAGTGTTTTGAAGATATGTCAAAATTTTAGCTTTAGGTAAATTTTGGTTTATTTAGATTTTTTAATTATGCATATCAATTCCAATTTTAAGATGATTTTTTTTTTTAAATAATCTATTTTAATATTTCATTCATTCAATTAAAATTATGAGAAAGGTTTGCTTTCATACAATTTATGAGTTTATGCTTATAGATAGTATTTCTTAGAGCCTCTAGTCTATATTGTTATTATCTAGTATTAGAGCAAGTTCATCTCTTAGAGGTAATATCTTTGTGAATTTGTATTGGGTATAAAAATACATATTTTTAGAGAGTATTCTATGATTGAATAATAGGTGCAAGAGACTATGAGAGGATGAGGAGGAATTTCTCAAATGAATAGGGCTATGCAAGTGCTGCAGAGAAAAGTGGAATAATTAACTGTGATTGTTACAAATTAAAGAGAAAAGATAGAGACATATGGCATAGAGGAAGAAATAGATCATAAATATGAAGCTCAACATGAGAAGGAATGTGAACAAAAACCATCAATGGAAGAGCGGATGGTTAAAGTTTTAGAGGGAAGGAAAGAAAGATTCAAAGTTGACATCCCAGATTATAAAGTTCAACAAGCATAGGAATGCAAACAAAAACCATCAATGAAAAAGTGGATGGTTATGGATTTCACCCAAGGTTCTATACATTAATATAATTATAAGTGTCATTATTTTCTAAAATAGAAATAATCACTATTTTAGTCTTATTTACTTAATTGAGAGCCTAGTATTGTATTTTTTTAAAATTATTTGGTTATGGTATAATAATGCTTGATTAAATCTATTAGTTTGATAACATCATTTAATTCATTTGAGATATTTTTTCAAGCTCATAAACATTTGTTTTTTCATTTACTCAATCCCACTTTTACATATTACTTTGATAGCATCATTTACATAAATTCATTTGAGACATTTTTTCAAACTCATAAATATTTGATTTTCCATTTACTCAATCTCACTTTTACATAAATTTTGATTAAGATTTTTGAATCCTTTAAGTCTTGCCAAGAACACTTTTTCCTTTGATAATATTTTTTATCACAATTCAATTGCCGTTTGTATGATTCTAAAAAATTTACATAAATTTGTAAAATGTAGTTTTTCATGGTTAAGGTATGTTTGGTGGTGTTTCGTTAGACCCAACAATTTTATAGAATTGTTAAAACACTTTTTTTTCATAGATTTATTTGAGGTGTTTTTTCAAACTAAAAAATTGTTGATGTGTTTTATGTTCCTTACTATATTGGTCTAATTGAAAGCATTATTTTCTTAGATATCACATTGTTTTATGAAGATTAGTGGTTGTTCAAAATTTTAGAAAATGAAACTATAAAAGTTACAAAAATATTTTTCTTTAAAAAATATTCAAAACATTTTGATCAACAAAATGAATTTCTTAGAGCTGTAATTATTGAAATATATCGATCAATACTTCCATAGGGCCTTCCCACAAAGTAGAAACAATATATTTGTTGGAAGATCTATTATCATTACTCGTGAGTTTGTTCCATTCTTTCCAATACATGTTGTTTCAATATATGGTGGAACATCATATGGTTTGACTATTTTAAGAACATTTCACACTACTGTTATGTTGCGTATGGTGCTCCATTAAAAAGTGTTTTCCGCAAGTCAAGTGGATTTCTTCAAACTCTTATTTGATAATGAAAATGTTGAACTAGACATTGAAAGCTCAAATTTATTCATATCTCAAATAAATCTCTTGAATATGCATTGGTTCCTCCTATAAATCAAATCAATATTAATAATACATAAATCACAAGACCTAACATTACAAAAGAATAATAAATGATACTGTGAATATATGAAACCAAATATTGAAAGTTCAAATTTATTCATATCTCAAACAAAACTCTTGAATATACATTGATTCCTTCTATAAATCAAACCAAACTTAAAAAAAATTGAAAATAATTTAAACTTAAACAATATATAAATCGCAAGATCTAATATTATAAAACAACAACAATTAATATCGATAATATTAAACGTCAAAGAAAATCTTTTACAATAATTTTAAATTTACATAACATTCAAAAATTTCCGCCTCTCTCTTTCTAAGAAATTGTAAAATTGTAAAAATGTATGGTATGTATATTCATACCGGAGAAGGGGGGAAAAACATGTCTATCCTCCAATTCAGTAACCTCTTCCTTGACTTTGACCCCACTGCTTTTGACCATGAAACACGAGGAAAGTAGGAAACAAAGTCTCTTTAAATTTCTTATACGTCTATAATATCTTTTTTTTGTTCCAGCTACGGAAATTGTGGAGAAGCTTCTTTGGGCACCGTCGTCGGTGGTTTTTTTTATTTTTTATTTAAAAAGAAAAGCAAAATTGTAAATCTTCGTCGAAAGTATCACTTTAGAATGGAAATCAATAATTTAATATTAAATCAGACAATTTCTTGAGTATGCGTGAATGCATCTTGTCAAACAATTTCTTGGTTTTCACGGCGAGAATGCATCTTGTCAAACACCCGTGTTCGAGAAGGCTTTTTAACAAATCCGGACAGGTTATATTTTTTTGGGAATGTTGAATCGAAACTTATCATCTATCGAATTCAACCTTTTTTTTATCTGTGTTGATTCCTTCGCTCAATGCTTACTCCTTAGACGTTAGAAGTTTCTACCGAAAGTAATCTTCACACACTCGTTTATTCATACAATGTTATTATTGCATATAAACTCAACCACAACGATATCAAAAACATATCTTGATTCACCATTTCTCGCTTTTGTAGCCCATTTGCCAAATTGACGAGTGTAGACATGGAAACCTCTGACAACAAGATTATGCGTAAGCGTTACAGAGAGGATCAAAATGATGATCAAAATGTAGAGAAATGTCTGCGTCACCATTTTTTAGCGGAATTCCTGTGCACAGATGATAATGGTGGTCTGATCAGTGTGCAAGAGGAATTGGTACAGCATGTGATGGAGACCCTATACGAAAAAATAAGCGGGAGCTCTGAAAAACTAGCCACCATTACTAGTGGAAATAATCAGGTCGAAAAAAACAGTACATTGGCGGAGGAAGAGTTTGAGGGCGAGGTTCGGGAAAGCGTGAGAGCATATGAGTTTGTTGTGAGAGATACAGATGACGAACTGGGAATACCTACAAACCCTAAAAGGGCTGGTGAAGAAAATGACGGGCTAAACAATTTACAGAATATTTGGAGCGATTTGTTAGAGAACTCATCGACGGAGTCCACGTCCATATGGGCGAATGTAAAGTTGTTGCAGCCATGTCTAGGGCATTGCTATTCGTATAATTACAGAGATTATGGCGAATACAGCGATATTATTTGCGAAACGGAGCCACAAGAATGGATAGGTGAAGGTGATGAGTGGGATTTGGCTGATAACTTGTTCACTTCTTTGAAATCAATGTAAATTAATCTCGGCTCAAGTAGATGTTCTTTGTACTTATCAGTTTTTGGCTCTCAAATTAATTAAAGAACTCAAAATTTTAGAAGTGTTTCTTTTTAAATAGTTAATGAAGGATATAGAGGTGGTTATTATTATTGTTATTGTTATTGTTATTGTTATTGTTATTGAGTAATTATTTTTATAATGGTGGTATGAGAGTATATCATTTTATAATTTTTTTTTTAGGAATTAAAAAAAAAAAATGTTTTAGAAAGAAAAAAGGTATTAGACAAAAATCAAAGATAAAGAGGTTCTTATTTTGAAGATTACTATTGCCAACATTACCGACATCTTCTCTCACAAGTGTGGGTTCCCAATTATCATTGGGTATTGTTAAGATCTCCTTTTTCTTCTTTCATAGTGTTCGGTTATGAATGAATAAGTAAAATTGCCATGTCTAGATGAAGGAACTTATTTTCACAAGACACTAGCATCCATCCATCTAGGGGTTTAAAAATTACCACACTCCAGTTCGTGTATTAAGCAAAGGAAACCCCAACTACCATGTTGAGAAGGCAGAGGTGAGCAATAACATGATGAAGACCATCAATGCTAGTTATGAGAATGACCCCAGAGTAGCTTCGACATTGTCCCTCTCACCATCTTATGAGTGGCCTCCATTAAAAGTGAGGAGGGTAGAGCACAGAGGAATACACATTGCATTATTGGAAAAGGTTTTGAAGATGTAGTACTCCTCTATTTTTATAGATGTGAATAGGTGATGAGAATATTAGGGAATATAAAACACCTCTATATCTTATTAATTACTTGTAATAACATTCGATCTATCATGAATAACATTATGGTACATAATTTTACATAAAATGTGGAACACATGATTACTCTTTTTTAAGTTGTCAATAATAAAAAATAAAATTTAAATTTTTAGTTTATTCATATTTAACAAATAAATATTGTTTTTTTGAAAATAAAGAATGGGGTGTGGTTGAAAGATATTTCCTAATGTTTCTATTTTCTTATGATTTCTTTAGAGATTTTTATATCATTATTGCTAAAATGTTTTCTTTGAATATTTTCATAGGTCACTGTCTTAAAATTTATATTATAAAATTATTTAAGTTTTTTTTTTTTTTTTTTATGTATATATTTTTAATTTCTTATGATTGTTTCTCTCATTTTGATGATATTTTTATATATAATTTATATTACATTAAAATAATAAAAAATTAATTATAAAAATTTATATCCATATCCTTTAATTAATAAGAGGTTTCACATATCTATCTTCTTTTTTGTGATTAGGCACATTAATATGTTGGAATATATGTAATTATTTTTTCAATAACTTAAATTAATTTAGGGAAATATGGGACATTAAAATTTCACTTAAATTAATTTAGATACAAAGGAGATTTTATAAGGACACATTCTATATTTTATTAGCAAGGGACTTATATTAATTTGAGATAAGACATATTTTATACACAATTCAATTAATTTGGGGATAAAAATAAATTAATATAAAATTTAAGTTAATTTAAAAAAAATAATTCAATTTTATGATAAATGAAATATTTATAAGAAATTTAAATTAAGTTTGAATAAAAAAGTATCAATTTTAATTAATTAAATAATATAAATGAAATTAATATTAACATTATATTAATTTATAAATAAAAATAAAATAACAATTCAATATATTATAATATATAAAATAGAAAATTAATTATATATTACAATTAAATATAAATATATTAATTAAAACATTTCTACAAAATTAAATGATATATTTTAAAAATAAAAAACATGCAATCTCTAAATAGTATTTTCACCTAATTAAGATGAAGTCGATTTTTTTTTCAATTTCCATTAATATTCTAGGAAGTGAGTACATATGGTTTTCATAATTTAAGAATAAAATAAATGATAGTAGCTACAATATAAGAAAATGGTGCTTCTATGCAGTTTACATATAATATTATGTCATTTATGGTTTTAGAAAGCAAAAGATGTTGGAAGATAAAATATTTTACCATTTTCTATAAAAACTCTTTTATGTTTATCCATTAACTCAACAAATAATTTATTAAATATATATATTACATTACATTTTAAATTATAGTGTAATATTTATATATTTATAAATTAAAATTAAAAAAAATTAAATATATTTTCAAAAATATTGATGATAAATTATTTATGTAATTGATATTTTTTCTTAATAATTATATAAAACTAAATATATTTTCTATAAATTATAACATTATTTAATATTGAGCATATTTATAATTTAAAAAAAAAAATAATCAATATAATATTTTAAAGTGCATATATATATATATATGTATATAATATTCTACCATGATATAATGAGATAAAATTATAGGAAAGGTCAACCTATTTGTCATTATCACACTTCATTTAAAGATGTTAAACTCTTGTATTCATTTATATTATTAATGAAATGAAAAATAATTAATGAGATATTATTATAGAAAAGTCAACCTTTTTATCATTACCACAATTCATGAATTGAAAATTTAGAGATGTTAAATTCTTGTATCCATTTATATTATTAATGAAATGAAAAATAATTTTAAATATATAAAGATGACCATTAGTGTATGTATGATCATTAATTTTATAAGTTTTTTGGTGGTATGGTAAGCAGGGATAGAAAATTTCAACCTTTAAAGTATAAATTGGGTTGTAAAGAAGAAATATTGAAGTGCTTTATTCAAGTTTAATACTATAATGAAAATTAATTCCATAAAAATTGAAGATACCAGGTATTTTATTTGGCTTAAATAATGTGTGTATCATATAACTTGGCCAAAAAAATGTAAAAAATTTATAAGAGAATGGTATTGAATTATACATTGTTCATGCTCATCCATCTTTCCAAATAGGGCATTTTATACAACATCAATGGCTAATTAAGAAATTGCATAACATATTTTTATTATTCATCACCTTTTAATCTTAAACCTTCACTTACATTTATTCCAAATTGATAACATTCATTATTGTATTAAATAATATTGGTAATAATTTCTTTGGACGTCTTCTTTAATACATTTATCCATGTTATTAACTTTAAACATAGTATCTTTTAACTCCATTGTATGAGATAATATTGGTAACAAATACGAATATTATTTTCACTAAATTAAAATTATTTTCATTAAGATATATATATATATATATATATATATATATATATATATATATATATATAAACACCTTATGTATAAACACCTTATGAGATTAAAAAATTTAAGGTAAACGAAATAAGTTATATGTGTGTGTGTATACACATACATACATATAAACATACATACATACATACATATCATTAAACTTCAGAAATTTATATTTTGTAATGTTAGTTTTTATTTATTTTGAATTTTATGATTTGTGAATATATATACATAACTTTCATAAGTTGTGTGTGTGTGTACACATACATACATATAAACATACATACATACACACATACATACATACATACATACATACATACATACATACATATCATTAAACTTCAGAAATTTATATTTTGTAATGTTAGTTTTTATTTATTTTGAATTTTATGATTTGTGAATATATATACATAACTTTCATTCTTTATTTTTTCAAATCTACCTATATTTTATGGGTCTAACCTTCCCAAATTTCTATTAGTCACTTACAAAACATACAATACTCTCTTCCAAACTGGTTAGTTATCTTACTCATATATATATATAAAATTATAAAGTTTAATTTATATATATATATATATATATATATATATATAAATTAAACTTCATAATTTTATATTTGGTAATGTTAGTTTTTGTTTATTTTGAATTTTATGATTTTTGCATATATATATATATATAAAACTTTCATTCTTCATTTTTTCAAATCTACATGTATTTTATGGGTCTAACCTTCCCAAATTTCTATTAGTCACTTACAAAAATTACAACACTCTCTTCCAAATTGGTTAGTTATCTTACTCATCTATATCCAGATCATCATATTAATTTTCCTCTCTCCTAAAAAATAACATCAGACTCATAACATATTGTTTGGTAGTGCATCCTAAGTCTGTCAGTCTCATCCTACACTAATAAATGGTCATTTTTTGAATTCAAAACATTCTGATGGGCCAACTTGTACTTTTTTCATGTAAAAAACATGACAAACTATCTAAATATTCTTGTATTAATAAAGAATAAGTATAAGCCTATTAGTTATCTAGTAATCAATTGCCATGCATATTGAAAGACTTAAAAATCTAAAAGGACTATTTTATTTTTCATAATTTACAAATTAATAACTAGGCATAGGTCTTATCTAGGTTTGAAACATACAAGAGATATTTCAAAATTGCCAATTTCCAAGTATGAAGGGCTAGATTACATATTGCATCAATTAAATAGACACTATTTCATGCATTCACTTAATGGGGAGAATTATAGGTGGTTTATCTTCCCTCTTTAGAGTATTATATATGTAGGTAAATCTCAATCATTCAATAGGGAGTGGTTGGTGCTAGATCAACCCACATTTCTCCTATTTTGCAAGTTTAGGTTTATTAGTGCAAGTTTACTTAGTGTTTCAAGTGAATGAGATACATTTTTGGGAGTTTGGTAAATAATCATATCTTGGGATCGAACATATAAACATAAAATAATTAAAACCATCTTATAGTGTGATAAATAGGTAATATTTATTTAG
>JARHVA010003792.1:1675000-1737500 GCA_037957365.1 Torreya grandis
AGCAATGAAGGAGAGAGACAATTCTTATTGATAATTTGTTTGTAGGAAAGTGAAAAGATACAAGCCTGCAAGAATAATCCTGAAAGAATAAACCTTAGGAAATAATCAGGGAGAAAAGTCCATGAAAAAGACACAAAAAAATCCATAGGATTATAATACATATAGTGATGAAGAACCAAAAAATACAAGATCTTCCAATAGCCAATGAATAGGTTAACATGTTCTATAGCATGCAAAGCGGTCTAAACAGGATTAGACACATCTAAGATGTGTAACCATTTCAAACATGACACCTTCAGTTTTAAAATGGAGGCTCATTTACATGAAGGAAGAAGGAGTTTAATGTTGGAGAGCTTAATATTGATTTCATGCATGCACTCTTGTTTGTCTCCTTCATCTAAGCCTTTCAATTGTTTCTAGCAATTCAAGTGAAGATCATTAGAGATTGACTAGTCTTGAGCTCTAGTTGACTAATTGATAAGTGCCACATCTACTCATGCTTTCCATGCAAAGGAGGACTTCTCTTGTTCTAACTCAACTTCAAATAAGTTCAAGCTTGAGTTAATAAAACATATTCAAAATGGTTTGGCTTAATATATAATACATTTGAAGATTCTTTAAGATATGAACCCAAGCATATATTAACTTGGAATGGAATCCAAATTTCCAATCTTAAGCCCAAATTTCAATGTTCAAATAGAGAAAAAAAGATTCAAAAAGTAAAATAGTTCAAATCAACTTGATTTCTGAGCATAAATGTTAAAAAAAAGATTATCTCTTTTTTTGTTTGATTTTATTGTGTGATTTTAACTTAAATATTTGAATCCAATATGTTACATGGTTTTATTAAAGAAACAACATAGAAGCAATTTCTGATATGTTTTATTCTAGTTCAAAAATTTATTGTTAGTAATTATTATAAAAATAGTTTATGATTCGTATTTAATAAACTTCATATCTTGTATTTAATTTTTTTTATTGGAAACAAGGAAAATATTTTTGGATTAATCATTACTACATTTTCAATTTATTTTATAGGGAACCACCCATACAAACTATAAATGCATCAAATGCTTTCATCTACCTAACAATTTCTAATCTCAAATAATGAATAGTTGTGGAAAAGAAATCAAAATCATCAAGCCATTAACTTCAAAATATAGAGGATAATGCAAGAAGGTGATGCCTTGAACTAAAATCAAAAAGTTGAATCCATACAAAAACAATTGGACTACTGAGGGTAAAGTACTAAAAAAGGGGATATTGCATAATTACACAAATAGTAATGGTTTAAGACATGTTTTTAACTTCAACATTGTTGATAGTGAGGGAGATGACATTACTATAAATTTATTTGGTTAGGCAATAAATTAGTACTTCAGCCAGATTTAAGCCAAAAAAATATGTAATTTCAAATGACACATTAGAATATGCCAACAAAAAATATAATAAATCAAAAACCCTGTGGGAGATCATTCTCAGTATGAAATATTCTTTTAAACATTGCCCTGAAGAAAATTATACCATCCCATTATTCTAGTTTGAGTTCAAAAAAATTAACGACATGAAAGATGAAAATTTAGAGACAAAGATTGACATTATTAGTATCATTATATCTAGTACTGATGCATCTCATTTTAAAAGGCCAGATGGAACCTTAATGTTAAAAGAACAATATATTTAAATGTAACATCTAGGTAACCCTTTGGAGAGGCTTTTGTGACAAAGAGGAGAAAATGCTAGCATATATTTACACTTCTACAATGTAATTGGCTATAGTTCTTCCCATCTGAAATGTAAAATTATAATCATATAATGGGAAAATAATAGAGACCAGTTTAGATACACAAATTTTCATCAACCCAAATATCCCTGAGGCAAATGGGGTTACGACATGATTTGAATAAATTGATAAAAATATATAAGGGGCATTAGTTAGTGTAAGAATGACTCAACATAAAACAATTGGGGAGATCTATAACTCAAGACTTCTTGGGTAATCAAACACATTTACATTAGATGCCAAAACAATACATATTAAAATGGAATTTTTTTATTATCCTACTTGCACTGTTCTAATCAATAATAAATAATGTAAAAATAAAATGATTCAAAATAATGATGCAATGTGGCATTGTCCAAAATGCCACATTAATGTTCAAAACTATGAACATAAGTATGCAATGAATTTTGTATTAGAAGATGTTATATGAAAAATATGCTCCACAATAATTGATGATGTCACTATTAGAGTAATGGGTATCATAGAAAAAACTACAAGAGATATTATCATTACCTAATAAGGTTTTATAAATTAATAGGAAAATTTTATTCTATAGATACCATTTCATAGTTTCAACAAAATCATAAATTTACAATGATAAAGAGAAATTGCATTGTACCATATTGAATGTAATTAAAGATGAATCTACACCATCAAATTCATCTTTCTTCGATGCATTTGATGTAGATTAATAAATGTTAACTCTACAACTGATGTAATTAATTATAGCTAGTGTTTAGTTGCATGCAAGTAATATGTAAATAAAATAGACTTTGAAAACCATTTGTTGTAATTATTCATTTTCAAACATTTTATTTACCATATTGTAAGATGTTTGATATACCTTTACTTTCTTTGTATTTTGCAATAAATTAGATATTTGACTAGTTTGTGATCTTATAAAATGGTGGATTGTAAATCTAAGTATTTTTTTAGAATATTAGAAATACTAACCCATAGTTAATTTTGTATTGATATGTACATGCTCAAAAAACATACAAATTTGGATATTATTTCTGAAATTAAACAATACACATGGGAATGTAATGAAAAAAGTACTGTCCAATTCCAAATAATTTAACTTCATCAAACAAAGAAATAGAATATGCAAAATATAGTTAAAGAATACTCGAACACTAATTGCTAATATGAAAATTAAAATAAAAATGAAATGGAACATTAGAAAATCAAATAGAAGGCATTCCTATATGTATATGGCCAATGACTATTTTCTAAAAAAACTTTTAATAGTGAGAAATTCACTAAAAAAATACATTTAAATCATATACTATTTTCATCTCATATAAATTTATATATACATACCTATTTTAACAATCTAGTCATTAATGTTTCTATTATGACCACTGTAGATACTAATAGGAAGTGAAAACTCAAATAAAAAGGCCTATTTAAATTATGCAATACACAAAGATGAAATAAATGCACGTCAGTGGATTTGATACCATACAAAAACAATAAATATTTTCCCATAAATTATAGATGAGGGTATTAAATAACTCGAAAATAAATTTTGTGAAAGAAAAGATAGTCTTTCTACATTACATCTGTGCTCTATTTTCAAAGAATTGTTTCTAGGCATTCAAACAAGGAATTTTCATGGTAGCCTTACTTGTTATCGATGTAATGGTGAAACAAATATTAATTGCTTTTGTGTAGCAAATAATATGGACCTATGAATACAACCTAAAGATGTATCTGATCTCACTCAAGTTGAAGTAATGCCCATTGAAAGAGTTAATCCAATACTATAGGTAACTCATGCACATGGTGGACAATATAAATATAGTGGGCATACTATTAGTTTCGCACAAGATATATCTTCTATTGTCAAGTATCTGCTATGATAGCTTGTAGACCTTGATATCTTAGTATTAAGATGATTTGGATTAGAAAAGAAACCATATGATTGCTTTGTAATAAAATCACATGTTAGTGAAGCTCTACACTATAAAATGGAAAATGACCCCTACTATGTAGATGTTCAAGTTGACTATAAAGCACTAGATGCTTTGCCATCAAGGACTAATGATATATCCTCACTCCATCACATCACAATGAAGATTAAAGATATGCAAAATACCAATGATGAATTCAAATATGACATAGATACCCTTATAAATCTACAACACCGAAAAACAACAACATTTATAGATTCTCTTCCAAATGTATGAAGAGAGGTCAATCACATAAGAGACTATGTGAATGACACATCCAATAGAAACCCACCTATAATTAATTGGCTAGATGTCAATAATTCATCTATCAATGAATACAACATCTAGGGGCTATTTTCTATGACATTTCTAACTCTTTTCATAATAGATATTTGCATGTTCCAACAAGCTCGTATTAAAAAGATCCAGATACATAAATATGCTTTGCACCTATTGATATATCAAGATAACTAATTTGGAAGCCACCCATGCTTCCATTATTTTTACTTAAACCTAATTATGTACCATCGAATCCAAGCAACATCAACATTATTTGCAAAGAGAAACATAAAAGACAACTTACCACTCACAATTTTAGATTTGTGAGCATATTTAACATAACTACATAATGCAAGTATTGTAGATCAATTAATGCATTTTAGGTCAAAACTTAGAGGCACATGTGCATATTTTCCAAATGCAAAAGTGAATTAACATACATGATCACATAACTCAGATCACTAACATTATTCTTCACCTTGAGTCCAATAGACACTAGACGGCCAGACCTACATAGAATCATGCTAAAAACCTCAAATTCTAACCCATAAAACACTTCCTAATGAAGAAATAATATCCTAATTATGAATCCCCATCTTGCATCGTCATATATGGAAAAAAGGTTTGAAATATTTTATGATGAAATTCTTGATAAAATCTTCATAACAAAGACTATTGGTATAGGTATTCCTAATAAGCATATGTTTTTTTAACATTTTATATCTACATATAAAACCTATACTAGGTTAAAATTGTTTAATGTACTTTTAATACTCAGGTATGAATGGAAACATAGAGGATCCATGCACATCCATGGATTCATATGGTTAGAAAATGTACCAAACATGGATACACTAAATTGGAAAATGTAGCTAAGGTTGATTTTGCAAGAAAATATTTTGATCAACACATAACAACATGGAAATCATGCAACAATGATAGCCTCCAGGAAATAATCCACCACTCTAATCTTGACGACCCATGCTTACTAGCCACTAATGCAATATTATATAGTAACCCTCAAAAATATTATGAAGAACTTATAAACCAAGTCCAACATCACACAAAGTGTAATGAGTCTACATGATTACAAAAAAGAGGAATGGATTTATAGTGCAGATATAGTAGCTCATGGCTCTTACAAGCAAATTCAATCGTCTCTATTTATAGTCAAGGTCAAAAGACTTATCTTCCAACATGAAATGATGAAGTAGTCAATATCTATAATGCAAGCAGGATTTCAATATGGAATGAAAATATAGATTAACAACCAATGATTTGTCAGCATGCTATGCTCAAATATATAGCAAAATATGTAGCAAATCTAAAAGCTACCATCATATGCTAAAAATAATATCATCTACAATTGGAATTTAGAGCATAGTTAGGATTGCATATCACAATTTTCTATCATAAACTATTGTTGAGTAAGACATAAGTGCATAAAAAACATGCCATATGTTGTAAAAGCTACCTTTCATAGTTTACAACCAGACATTCACTACTTTATCTATTGGCAAATAAATCTTCAGATGAGTTCTTCAAAGTTCATCTATGGATAAAAATCTACCATCTTTCATCAATGTGTATCTAAAATGCCCCTATTTTCTTGATGAAATGACATTGATTGAGGTTGCCTGGATATGGTATTACAATAGTAAGAGGAAAAATAATCAATGGAAAAAGAAACCAAACCAATCAATTGTTTGTATATTCCCTCATTTCTCATCCAAGCCTACTATTGAATCACCATTATATGAGGATTTCTATTGGATACAGCTCTTACATTACAAATCATTTCACAATATTGTAACATACATTAGATTGAATAAGGTAGACTTTATTAAGCATTGGGAAGAAATGAAAGATTCCTATAATCTATGGCATAATAGGCAAATACCTATAAAAGAAAATACCAATGTTGAAACAAGTAGTGATGGAAGTGATAATGAAGAACATCTAAAATAGGACATGAAAATACATGAGTGGGAAAGCATATCTCATACACAGCCATCTATAAATGTTGAGCTATTTGACCTTGACATGCTTGAAATCCATGAATTCGATAACATACAAAACTGGAATCATTCAGATATCCTACTCAACCTACACATAACTACAAAATAATTCATAGATTCACAACATGAAATTATTAAAGATGCAAACATTGAGTGCAACAACAAACCAATATCATATGTTTTATCAAGAACTCAATAGATAGCCTTCAACATAATTCACCAACACACTAAAAAAGAACCAAAGGGTACACCACTCTAAATGGTTGTACAAGGAACAACAAGGACATGCAAATCCTACTTGATAAGCATAATCAAGCACACCTTGGATAACCTTTCAGGAAACAACAAGTCTCCCATACTTCTTCTTTCTTCGACTGGATTTGCAGCATTTAACATAAATATATCAACAATACATTCCACACTTTATATCCCTATCCAAGAAATGAAAGCACTAGAGGGACAAATGTTAACAACTTTCTAAGAACTGAGACACTTTCAATATGTGATCATAGATAAATTTAATATTATAGGACCAAAGATGCTTAGTAAGATAAATAATCAATTGTGTGAAACATTTCCTCAAAAAAATAACAAAAACTTTGGCAACTGCTCAATTATACTATTAGAGACCTGGGATAGCTCCCACCTATAAATGACATCCTAATGTTTGCAAATAGATCTTTTGGGCACATATTATGGCACAAATTTGATACAATTGTTACATTAGAAATAAATTTCCACAACCAAGGATGCACAACAAATCAAATACAATTTAGGAATTTATTAACTAACATCAGAGATGCAAACCCAATAGAAGAAGATTGGAATATGCTCATGTCTAGAACAACATTATCCATACCTCTGGAAGAATAGGAAAATTTTAAAAGCTCTACACATTTGTCTACAATAAATTTATTGGAAATAATGCATAATAAACACATGTTGAAATCACTTAACATGCTAATTGCTTTATGCAAAGCCAAACAAAGTAAACAAACAAATATAGCTAATCACAATGACACTCAACTTGAGCTAGTTTTTCTTGTATGTAAGAAACAAAAAATTATGCTAACATCCAATCTATGGGTTAAATCATGATTATTTAATGGATCTTTTGGAGAAATTGTAGGCATCATCTACAACATAGATTCAAAGCTACCCTTCCTACCCATATATGTAATTGTTGCAATCAATAATTACTCTGCCCTGCCATGGGATGCCAAGAATCCTATATCTGTGTTGCTTTTTCTCGTATCTAAGATTGGTCATTTCAAGATTCATGTATTACTTTGATTCATATTTTGTGTAGTTGTTTATATAGGTAAACCTAATGGCATAATCATGATAATTAAGAAGTAAACGATGTTGGAAGACAAAATATTCTACATTTTTTTAAAAAACTCTTCATATTTATAGAACCAAAAATAATATATTATAAATATATATTATATTTTAAATTATATTATATATTTATATGTTTTTAAATCAAAATTAAAAAATAATTAAATACATTTAAAAAAATATTGATGATAAGTGATTTGTGTAATTAATGTTTATTCTTAAAAATTATATATTAAACATAATTTGTATAAAATATTACATTATTCAAAAAAATGTAAGCCATATTTAATAGAAAATATCAGAATTTTCAATTTAAAAAAATAATCATTATTTCTTTTTTTAACAAAATATATACATTGAAAAATTATTCTATCACAATATAATGAACTAAAATTATAAGAAATTTGACATATCCATCATTATCCTATTTTATGAATTAAAAATTTATAGATGTTAAATTTTTGTACTTATTTATATTATTAATAAAATGAAGAATAATTAGAATAGTAAAATTATTCTGTTTATCATTACCCACATTTCATAAACCGAAAATTTAGAGATTTTAAATTCTTATACTCATTTATATTATTAATTGAATGAAAAATAATTTTAAATACATAGAGACACCAGTAATGTGTGTAAGATCATGCATTTTTCTTGTGGTGAAGTAAACCGGGATAAATATTTCCAATCTTTAAAGTATAAATTGGGATGTAAAAAAGAAACATTAGGGTGTTTGATTCAAGTTCAATATTATAATGAAAATTGATTCCATAAAAATTGGAGGGGTCAAGTATTACATTTGGAATAGTTGATGTGTGCATTATATAATTTGATTTAAAAAATATAAAATTTCATACGGGGATTGTATTGAATTATACCAATACATTTATAGTTGATTAAAAAATTGCATAATATATCTGGATTTTTCATCACAACCTTTAATATTAAACCTTTACTTTCCTTCAAATAATTGATTTAAAATTGATAATATTTTTCTTTGTCTAACATAACTTTTTTGGACGTCTTTTTAAATAGATTTAGTCATATCACCATCTTCAAGCATAATATATTCAAATTCCATTGTATTAGATAATATTGATAAAAAATAAAAATAATAATTTTAAAAAATTAACATAAATAAAACATGAAAAAATATATATATCTAAAATTAACATATACATATATATAAATAATTTTTAATGTATTTTATTAGGAATAACATGGAAGAAGTGCATATTAATATTATATATCAATTAACTAATTTAATATTTTAAAATTAAAATATTAAAACAATATTTAATTTATTAATAAATATTTAAAAAAAATATAAATCTAAAATTAACTAGTGTAAAGTGTATTTGTTTTACGATTGGGTTGCATGGTAAAAAACAAACTTCATTTAGCAACGTAATTGCAGCATGTATATAAGTCAGAAAATATCAGCATATCCAAGGAAATTTTTTGTCCAAACACCAATGAATCCCAATTTTTATTACCACACTAATACCAGGTTCGCTAGATGGCAGACGTTATATTTGAAAAAAATGTATCTGTAATGGATTTCGTTTAAAAATTAGAAAATAAAAGAAATAAAGAAAAAATGTAAATCAAAGGTCAAATTAATGAATTTGGAGAATGGATAGACACCTATGTGAGGTAATAAAATTTATGGCAAAAGAAATATCTTTTCTTAATATATTTATCCTTGGGTTTTTTTCAATTATGAAGAAAGGAAGAAAAATATTATTCAAGGTTTCCTTTCATATCAAACAAATAAGCATGTATTTGAGAATGGATAGAATAAAATTTAAAATAAAATAAATAAATATCTTTTGTTAATGTATATATATTTAGATGTTTTTAAAGTTTTATATTAAACACATATATATATAAATTATGTGAAAGCAAATTTGGAGACCCACACACTTTTAGAGAGAAAAATACTAAGCATAAATTTTGAGTTCAGGAAAACAAATGTGAGAGTGAAAAGATATCAAGCATAAATTGAGCTAAAAGAACAAATTTGATAATTTCAGAAGTCAAAGGTTACATTGGTAAAATATGGAATCCAAAGCTAATTTCCTTTCTAGTGCAAAGGTTTAAGTAAATTAACATTAAATAAAAAAATTAGGATAGACTAGAAAAATAATTTGGTTTGTATTAGAGCAGTTAGGGTATTAATTCAAGCATGTAATGTAATTGATATAGCATTAAAATTGGCATGCAATCTAAGTTCTATACCATATGAAATTGAACTGAAAAACATTGAAATAAAAAAAATAAAAAATTGGGTGCTTCATCTATCATTAGCCTTGTTCACACCACTGTCACTTATTTCAAATGAAGTTAATATGAATAATCTTTACCATAGTATCAATGCTCAATATCTTAAGCAATTATAGGTTTAATGTTTGAATCCATTCACTTAACAGTAAAATGGAACATAATTCTATAAGGCATATCAATTCTTTTTTATCTATTAAATATTGTTTTTTAATTTGAAAGTGTTAAACCTTGAAATTTGAGGGCATCAAAGAGTTTTGTTTACACCAATTTCAACAAAAGTGTAAGGGGATGAGAAGGAGAAGATAAATATAATATTTATGAGGGATTTGGAGAGAGTAGCAAGTGTTTGGCATTAAAATACACTCCATCAGGTTTTATATTATTACAACACAACTAACCAAATAGAAATGAAATGTAAAAAAATGCTTGCAAAGCTCATATCAACATGCAAGCTTCTATAATATAAAGCTATAAAAAGGATTAAATGGTGTTGAAAATAAATCTAGAATAAGGTTTGTTATATGAAATTGATAATGAGTGATCAAGAATAATGCTAATGAAGTGATTGTGATAAAAATTTAACCATTATCTATGGTTTTACAAATTTTAAAACATATTTTAACAGTCCATTGTTAGTTTGGAAGATGAGTTTTGGGTACTTTTATAAAAACATAATAAGTTGGTTGACCTTGACTAGTTTTCAATTCCATTTCAATGTCTTATCTAAATAGATCCAATAATGATGATAATGCATCTAAAATATATATCATATGATTCAAACATGAAAAAGGTCAAAATTGGATAAAATAAAAAGATAAAATCTATTATAAAAATAATTTTTTTTTTCCATACTTATAAAGAAAAAATAAATAGAGGAAGTAAATACCCAAAAATGTGGTTCACTGCAATAGCCAACTGTACCTCTCAATAAGTAAGATTGACATTGTTTAATTTAATTTTTTCATCTAATATTCATAAGAGTTGTGTAGGACTCGTAGAGCATTAATACATGCACACGATTTTAAAAATAGACATAATTTGTGGGATTGGTTAATTTTTTCATGTGTAAAACTATGATAGACAATGTAGTGTCTAAAAATTTAAAAGCTGACAATTTATGGATTGAACTAGGATTGGGTAGTTAGGCATGGGAAAATATAATTTTTTGTTTTTTATTTTCAATCATTAGATATATCCATGGTACTTATATTTTATAGTTATGATAAGGTGTAATTAGGATTACTTTGTTCTCGATAATAAATGTATAAGTAATTATTTTAAGTATGTTTAAATAACACTAAGAGAATATTTTAATGTTTTTTGATTGGTTGAATGGAAATGTATTAATTAAAAATTGATTCCTTTAGTCCTACCTTGCCAAGGACTATTAAAGATCTAAAATAAAGTTATGAATATTTTTAAAATGAAAAGATAAATAAAGACAATAAAAAAAATTGGCATTCATTTTATATAGATAAGATTAGCAAATACCTTTACTTTTAGATGAAATGATTGTATTTTATGTGGAACTTTCAAAAATTGGTTTCAATTATAAATTTTTAACTTTCTTCCAAATTTTTATTTTTGTTATTGGTTTGCATTAAATATTAAAAGTACGGAGTTTTGTAAATTGTATTTGTTTAATAGCAAATCAATATAGATATTATAAATTTAGAATTTAAATTCTAATTAGTTTATTTGAAAAGAAGTTGGTATTTCATCAAAGTAAAAATATGTTTAAATTTATTATATGTATGTATATATGTATATAAACACACACACACACACCCACACCCACACACACACACACCCACACACACACACACACACACACACACACAATTTTGACTTGTATGTATTACATGACTCTCATTCTATATTATTTCATATTAACATGTATTATATGTATCTAATCTACCCAAATTTATATTAGTCATCTAAAATAATTCTAGCACACTCTTCCAAACTAGTTATTTATCCCACCCTCACATATCCATTAGTGTTCTCTCATGACTATTGTTTTATAAAGTATGAGTTTCGTGGGTAGCTTTAAATGTGGCTTCCATTACTATTCTCTCATGAATAGATAGCTAAATAAAAAAACATTTTACTAGAAATACAAAGGTCAATAAAAATTCAATATTCAAGACTCATGAAGATCGATCATCAAAAAGTAGTGAAGGTAATAAAAATTCAATATTCAAGACTCGTGAAGATCCATCATCACAAAGTAGTGAAGGTATCAAAATTTTAATTTGAGATATAAATAAATCTAATTTTGTCATGTGAAATAAAATTATTATTATTATTATTTTTTATGATGCCATATTTTATATAGATATACATATCTATTCCATTTTAATAGCAGATTATATTATGTCTCAAGGTTACAACACACTTATAGGAAAAAAATGCATATATTCTATGTTTCTTTTGTGATTTATATACACTGCCAATGTAATATTTCCTATGCTCTTTTTCTAAATTGGGTTAACATTTTTATTCTTATGCAAATCATGCATTTGTCACAAACCCCACCATCCACTATCTTAACTCCATTTTTTTTTACAGACAATGGAGAAATTATAGGCTTATAAGGGCTTTGTCAAAGCCAGAGAAGTATTTTTATAAATATCATGGATTGAAAATATAGATGAGGAGCACAATACTTGACTTTTTAAGGTTTCATTATCATGGAGAAGATGGAGGTTGTTCTTGAACCGTTCTCAATTTATGTCTACTTTCGTATGGGTTTTTAAGGTTTAATTACTTTGGCTTGTAGGTTGGCTATCCTATCTTTCCATTCGACAATTCAAATATCTATAGTTTTCATAGTCACACTTGCATTTTTGCATGTAATTATTCTATGAGTTGTTTGTTACTTTTCCATTCTAGGTAAAATTAATTTTAAAGATTTTATTTATAGATGAGTTACAAATTTGTTATATTTGGGGTAAATTTTTTTCCCACATGTATTTAATGCTTCTATTAAGTCCCTAGATTTTAGGTAAGTTTATCTAGTTTTGAAGTGTTAACTTTAGATGTTTTTGAAGTTTTAATCAATTATGGCTTTTAGGGTTTTATTTCATTCAGTTTGATTTTCTCTATGTGGACTATATTTTTATTTTTTGATTGTTACTGGGGTTTAACAGATCCCTTACAAAAAAAATCACAACAATTAAAAAGGCTTGGATTGATAGTAAACACCATCAAGGCATATTACCTACCAACTTTCAAAAAACCAAAATATCAAAAATTATTATTACAAAAATACTTCTAAATTACATTGAAAGGCCAAATTAACAAAACATATAGAATTAATACTAACTCTCACCCTTTTTCACTTTGTTGTGAGAGCGAAGTATCCTAGAAGGGAAACTAGGAATAAGATGACTTTTTTTATTACTTATTACAACTATCCAATCTTAATTATTACTTAGAATTCTTGGATTTTTAATTGGATAAATACACCTATTTATCGATGAGCCTCAAGATAAAAATGGTCTTATAGGATTTCCCACTCCTAGGATTAGTGTATATAAGATACAAAACTAATGCCATATCCTTAAGTGATAATCATTCCATGTTTTTTAAACACAACACAAAATGACAATGATAAAGGTGACTTGATTATCAAGTAAAGATGTAATCACTTCTCTAGGTGTTTGATCAAAGTGATCAAAAATATTGTAGAAATCTCTTGTTCACAACTCATGAACTATGCTATGCACTTGAATACTCAACAACATACATAACCAACACCATCGAGACACTCGATAACCAACCCTTTCACAATTTCAAGAGGGTACAAGTGCTCCTAAAGGCACACATTCAATGTACTACAAAACTTTTTACCATTCTCCTTTTTGATAAATAGAAGGATACAAAAATGCTAATGGACTCATTAGGTCCTAGAGTTTGAGATAAATATATGATACCACATGTAACATACCCACTGGGATCCACCTAAAAACACATAAACTATAAATAGATTACACCATGAGAATCTAAGTAGTGATAATATATAATGATTTAAGTGTGATAATTGTAAATGAAGCATTCTACATCATACATCAATGATCACTATCATCACAAAAAACACACCATAACAAAAATATATAAATTAATTATAATTATCCATCCATGACTAATACATGCATATAGACACTATTGTTAATATACAATAAATAAGTAATTACAACTTATCATTATAATATTCCAATAATAAATATAGTACTATTCTTGAGATGACACTTGAGATTGCCACAAATACTAGAGTTTGGGAAACTATGCTCTAGGGAGCTCTCTCTCTCTCTCTCTCTCTCTCTATATATATATATATATATATATATATATATATATATCTGTGGCAATCTCAAGTGTCATTTCAAAAATAGTACTATTATGGGAAGGGAGAGCATCATCTGAGCACTTTTTTACATTAACCATGGACCAACAATCCCTTGCACTAATCCCATCAAGGAATGACCCTCTCTTCATAGATGATTAGATACTGATGGCATGAGAATATAGAGAGATAAGTTAGTAACTGTGTGTTGTTTAATTTCTAAAAATAAACATACAGTGTATCATTGAAAAATGGTCTATTACAATATATTTCTCAAACATATAGATTATACTCATGAAATGACAATGTCTCACTAAGCATTACGTGGGCAAATTTTTTTAATAATAATAATGATATAAAGATCAATAAAAATTTATACACACCACTTGATTAGATTGTCTTCATCTAGCATTGCAATGATAGTAAGCTAGTGAAGTTCATCTCACTAATTCATCAATATCAACAATATGAGATTTGGTTAACATAATATAACAAATAAATTCATATAGATTAAAACCTACTAGCAATAATTTCACATAACATGCTAAGCATATAAATAATAATAAAATATTTATTCTATCAAATGTATGAATGAATCTCACATTACTATCTATCTCATAATAGAAATGATGGCTAAAATTTATACCACTCGGGTAAATACATATTTAACTCCAATTTATAATTCCTATAAGTTTCTTATAAATATACTACACCCTATGATAACCCATATTATCATAGTTTAATGTTCTAAAAAATAATTACTAATTATCATAATCAGTCATAAATCCATGGAAGCATAATATTCTATTCAAGCAACTAGACATAATAAAGAAAGTCTTAGTTCACATGAACATAAGATATTCTATTACAGAATTTGATATAATTTTAGGGATTATATGCATGCCAATATAAGGTCCTACTAACTGTCATAAAACATGTTATTCATAGTAATAACCAACACACATAAATTTAATCTGTCAAATGTATGTGTGAGTCTAGACATAACAATTATGTTTTGTACCACCTAGGTATAACATATGTTAGTCTATAGTTTTAAAATAGAATACCCTCTATGACATCTAATAATATCATAGTTCCTTGTATATGAGCAAACTACTCAATCACGAACATCCAATCTTGCAATTCAAGAGTAAAATGTCCCATAATCCTAAATAATAGGCAAACAAGTATAAATTATACCAACTGAATATATCCTATGTTTAAAATGCATACTAGAAATTTAAAAAAAAAACTTACATTAACACATCATGATATGTTAATATATGCTATACATGTCTAAACACTTATATATATCAATAGACTCATGTTGTGAACCACACATAAGTTTCCACTACTATATACTAACAATCATTTATATCTCTAATCAAGAATTCCAATCATTATAACCTCCTTGTTCATGAAGTATATTGATGATCTTTATAAGATAAGGTATTATACAATGTAATTATCCTTCATGGTTTTTATCCCTAACTATATAGATTTTCATCCAAACATATTCAAAATGTACATAACTTCATACACAAATTTTCAAGATAACAAAGTATTTTATATTTTGGTTTGCATACTAGTATTCGATAATATACTAATTTCTCTTATATAATACACTAAAGTTTTTGTAAATATACAAACCACTAAAACCATGACATTATTCTAATCATAATTTATATAAATAGGTGCACATCCTAATGCATATATACATGTAACTATGCACATATACCTTGCTTTATTTATATATATGACATAAAAATCTATAGATATATAAGCCACCATAAAATCATAATAGAATGTATGTGTCAAATTCAATTTATATAAAGGGAAATACGACTGATATAAGGCTCTAAACTTAGTTACCAACATGATAGACTGTAATAATTATATTTGGATACCATAAATAAGTTACACTTACTATGGGTAAATACAATTAACTTAGTATCCATCCTCCCTTTTGAATCCCACCATACTCATATTAACATTGTTATAAATTTCAAAAGATTTCTTAGTATTAATATCCTAATTAATTATACATTCTATAGCATTTCTACATCAATCCTGACTATAAGATGTTATAACACTAATAACATCAACAAAACTCATAGCTACTCTAGTGTCGATTCTAATAAGATATCTTACTGATTATAGTATAAGGTTAACATTTAAATATTAGTAAATATTAATTATATCTTAATTTCCCATTCATAGATATGTATAAAAATAATTTCTAGTGACTCATTATTATTAGTATAGTAATTATGCAATTTAACTTATACTATATATCTATCATTTTATATTTGCTACATCTATTATACATAAATCATTGTAGTCAATTCTTTGCTTCAGCTTTCCAAAATACACATGTCCTATACTATTGCACCCTATATTTATACCATGTTTATGTAATTAAATATAAATAATAATATCATAAACAATAATGATGCATTAATGAATAATGATAATATACTACTTTTTTGAATTGATTTCAATTATTTTCAATTTGCTAAAGTCATATATATATATATATATATATATATATATATATATATATATATATATATATATATATCGATTTAGTTGTGTATGAATCATTGCTATAGTTAATGCATAGTATGGTGATATTTTGGTATTCATTGATCACTATTGTAGTTCCTATGAATCACTGCAAATTGTATGTAGGGATCAATAATCTGTTAGTAATTGGTATTTAATATGCAATACTAACTCAATTCCTCCCTTTTGAGCTCTAATCATATATCACTATGTATATACATCATATAATGGTTAGGTTGCTAAGTATGTTGCTACATATATGTATTTATTATTTAGAGGTACAATAAAGGAAGTATATATCAGAATCCATATTACCATACATACATACATACATACATATATATATATATATATATATATATATATATATATATATATATATATATATCTGTGTGTGTGGAATATGGAGTACACAATAAAATATATCTTATATATGTATGCTCCACATATGTATAATACTAATATTATATATATATATATATATAATTACTGTACATATGTGGAGCGTACATATATAAGATGAATTTTACTGTATACTCCATATTCCACATACCAGAATATAATCAATACATATGTTTGAGGTATTCTATTAATGTATACAAAGTATTAGAAGTAATGGCTCTATGTATAATAAGGTAGTATACCAAAGTAATCTTAGTATTGATATCATCCATTAAATTATAGTATAGTACTAGTTCATAACTTTAGACATAAATTTAAACTTATATTAATTAAATAACAAATTTAGATAATTGACTATTCCATATTATCTAAATTCTGACTTGTGTTTGATGTATACACTTCTTAGACATACCAATGATATATTCTTGACAAACATGATCTATGATAAAGGTGTAGATCAATGATAAATGCGTAGATTAATGATATCATTGCTAATTAATGATGTATATTGCTTATCATCATTGATTAATGAGAAAGGTAGAGACCATTGCATGATTTATATCACTACATATAATTTTTATATCACTACTTCATCTAATCACCAAATCATTTCCCCCCTCATCTACATGATAGTATAAATTATTAACAAGAACCAACCTTTAAATCATTAATGCAATATGAAATTAGATTTTTATATATATATATATATATATATATATATATATATATATATATATATATATATATATATATATATATATACAATGATTTCTTATAAGGTCATTTACTTGAGAAGGTAATCTTGATAGGTATCTGGGAATGTTAAATATATCACATAGTCCTACTCTACTTTAATGCATGAATAATCATGAATATAAATGATTTGGATTATATTAGATTGTCATTCATATAAACCACCTATAAACAAATTCCCTTATCAATTCATAGTTTCTATGGGTTAACCCTATTATTTTTTCATACTCATACATAGATTGTATTTCAATTTAAAAATAGAAATTAAATAATATCACTTATCATAGGCATCCTACTGCTCCTTCCACTTCACTCCATTTTTTGTGTCTTTCTCTGTATGCTCCTTCTGAATATATTCTACTCCCTTTTAGTTTTGTGCACCTTTTCTTTCCTTTAAGTTGTATTTTTATTTTCTAAATATGGCGTGTGTTTTTTTAAAGGTATTAGTTTTATTTATTTATTTTTTCACAAGGATTATTATCTTTTTGTTTTTCTCCTATTTTATTTTATTTTTCCTAAATAGACTTTTTAATTTGTTTTGTTTCTCTTTATTTACTAATTTATTCCCTTTTCCTGCTTTTTCTTATTTATTCACCTATTAGAGTATATTTTCTAATTAAATTATCATCTCAAATGCCATAATGGTTTAATGATAAATCCATTAATCAATAATCTTAAATTTACTTTAATTATACAAATTACATCTCCAGAACATTAATGGTTAAAAATGCAATAATGTAAGACAAATTCCAAATAACCATTTAAACTATGATAACAAACAATTTTTAATAATTATTTAATGTAAAAAACACCAAAACACCCTATGATAACCATTCTGTTATGCATCTAACATGTGCTAGTTAATGTGGTGTGTGCAGGGTTCTAACCAATTTCTTTGTCATCCTCCATCATCTCTATCTATGTCACCTTTTTTGATGATGATCTCCATCCATCACACTCTAAGGGATGAGTTCTCTTACATCAACCTCACAACAAATATGTAGTTAGATCATAACTTCATGATATATGTTCATCATAAAATATAATAAAAATAATAAATAAACATGATCATAATGTACACATATACACTAAAAATAACTTACAATAATGTAATCATGTCACCTAAGCAATATCCAACTATCACATCACAACATATATCTTGAATCTTAGTAAAAAATAATTCAAATCAAAAATTTTAACTATAAATATCCATAGATAATCAAATAGTTTGCTTAATAAGGAATCAAGATATAACATATATGGTACTCACATCCCTTATCCATATGATATGAGATATGAGATACAACTATGATGAGATATATGCTCTTTCACTAATGCAATACCATTATTTTGGTACAAGTATGTAGTAATAAGCCTTCAATAGATATAGTATGTAACCAAGGGAATAGTGCAATATAATTGCATAAGATATGATCAAAGTATAAGATATCTAAATGTATTATGGTATATTTGTATATATAGGATTTTAAAATAAAAAATATGAGTTGATTTGTGTACAAAATAAAAATATGGAAGTGAGAAAACCAAACATCATGGCATAAGAGAACGTAAAAAATGGAGGGAAGGACCCAAAATCATTATGACCATAATCGAGATGGTATGACAAAGGTCAAACCACTACCAGATTATTTTGATTTAGTTCAAGGTGATAAAATCTTAGGAAATAAAGATCAATAAGTTTTTGGACTTTATGGTAAGTATCTCAATGAAATAAATGATATATCTAAAGGTGTTCATGAGTATATGATGACAATGAAATCTCATGTGGGTCTAATGTAAATTAAAAGTGTGCCAGTAAGAGTTTAATGTGCACTTATGATCGAAAAGTAAAAAAAAATTCTTAAAACTTTCCAACTACAATATAATTCCCTAATTTAATGTGTATGTTATTATATATTAAAGTAAAATAAACAATGCGGATAATGTTTTTGTTGTTCTTTTCTTGATATCTATAATTTATCCTCAAAGTTATTTCCAAATATGAAATGATTTGAAAGTCAAAAGAAGGAGATATATTACCTTATATCAGAGTTCAACTCTAACAACCTGTAAAATATAAAATATTATCCTCTCTATCTATACGAATGTTTTCATTTCTATTGAGGATCCATGAATGCTCCAATTTTAACATCTCAAAAGTACTATAAAAAACATGAATGTTTCAAAGTAGATCGATGTATATAATGAAACATGAATAAAAGTAAGCTAAAATAATGTTTTAAAATGGTTAACACTAAGAAAATAAGAACCAAAATAAAAATGATTACATAATACATAAGAGTCTAAAAATTGTAAGTATAATGGCTAGTGTAGACACCTAATTTTAGTACAAGGCTAATTTTAAAAATAATTTTTAGTGTCATTTTATGCATATGGTCCATTAGTTAGGATTGGTACTCATTGTTACTTTTTCATGTGTTTTATTTCTCTCTTTCTTCTTTGTGTAGCTCTTTTCTCTCTTATTTATTATGTTTTCTCTCTCTCTATTATGTTTTTTGGTCTTGGGGATCCCCTCATTTTATTCTTCTCTCTATCTTCTACTAATTATTAACTTAGAGCACATTCAGCCTTTCATTGACTTTTCCCCATACATAATTAGTAGGTTGTTGATTGTTTCCTTTTTGTTTTGTGGGACATTTCTCCCTTCCCTTTATTTTTTTGTTTGGTCATGTTTTGTCAACTTCCTTATATTTCCTTATGTCAGCTTATATTCCAATAGGTGCCTAATTAAAATTTGAGAAGCTTCTATACAAAAATCATCATAAAGGTATTTATATAATAAGTATCAAGAGGAATCATTAAGCATTTAGGTCTAGGTAGCACTCTAAAAAGTTTTATTCATTCTCCTAAGGACTTGAAACTAGGTTTAGCTAAATTTTGTACCAAAAGAAGGATATGATAATATTTTTATACTTTCATGTCACTTAGAGAGAGAACACAAAGTCTTTAGTCAAAAATTCCATACACATTGCATTATAAGTACATTGGATTTGATTATAACATGTGAGATATATAGCTCTAACTCCTTGAATGTTTCCCAAGCGATCCATCCTTTTTATTATTCTCTATTTTTATTTCAATAATTTATGGCAAATTAGGTCAAGAAGATAAAAAGTAAAGAAATCAAACATTTGTACTCACTGATTTTATAAATCAAACACATAGTTCTTCTCATCACATCTTGCACACCTACCCAAAAATGTTGAGATTCAAAAAAATATTAGATGAAACATTTAGTGCCTAGGTATATATTTGATATTATAGAGGTGTAGAATTGGAAAGTTACCAATTTTGATCTATAAACATTTAACGTAATTTTGATTCATCCCTAGTGATATTTGACAATTAGATTTTCAGTATAAATAAATCTATTCCAGCCTCAAAAAAACAATCTAGTAAACATGTGTGTTAGATTAAATAACTTTTGAGATCTTTCCATTATATTTTTCTTAAATTGTCTTATA
This sequence comes from Torreya grandis, assembly GCA_037957365.1. Classification (NCBI taxonomy): domain Eukaryota; kingdom Viridiplantae; phylum Streptophyta; class Pinopsida; order Cupressales; family Taxaceae; genus Torreya; species Torreya grandis. The sequence goes on from JARHVA010003792.1 coordinate 1,696,219, forward strand.
GTTGTTCTATTTGTCCTTATTTTTAGCCATAAGATAGTTTTCAACTCTATTTTGGATTACATATATTAGATCTCTCTTCTAGTTCTATTTTATTTATTTGTGAATGTAATAATTACCATAAAAATCACAAATATTTAAAACACTTTGATGAAGCCCATATTCATACACACAGACTAAGTTTTCTTTCCCTCTTTCTCCTTAGGGTTTGTAATTTTCACTCACTTTTAGTTGTGATTTTAAAGGTTTCATTCCCTCATTTCATTATCAAGGTTTTTTCATAATTATTTCCATTTATTATTATTTTTCATGATTTATATTATAAAAATGGATAGTTTTGATTTCAATGATATGCCTTTGTTGAAGGAAAATGAGTGTACTTAAATGATGAAATTTGATTTTTTTTTGATAGAGAAAATTTAATGCATGTATTTTATGAACTTTTAAGGCACATATTATGGAAAATCCTTACTCTATTTCTAATTTTTAAAAAATGGTTAATGTAATATCTAATGCACATGCTTCTCATGCATGTCTTCCTAGGCATTGTGATTGTGTTTTTACATCTTCTAGGAGTTATGACCATAATATGTCCTTCAAACCCATTTCCGATAGTTTTCCCATGTGTGTTATCAATATGAAGATTCAACACTTGAATGAACCTCTTAAGAGTTGTAATGTACCTTCCCAAAAGATTATGATTATAATGTATTCAATAGGTGAATTACAATGAAACATGAAAGTGTTGTTATAATGTTGCATATGGACAAACCCATAGTGCATAATATTCTTTACTTACATTTACCTTGTGACTTTATAATTCCTAGATTCTCATTATTTGAAGTGTATAGTCGCCCCTATTTACATCTTAAGTATTTTTGTGATATTATTTGTAAATATAGTAATATTGATAAAATATTACTTTAAATATTCACTAAAAACTTAATAGCTCATGCTTTATGTTGGTTTCAAAAAATTCCTAGTGGTTCCCTCTATACATTCCTTGAATTGTAATAGGTATTTATTTAATCATATCACAATAATAAAGGACTATCACACACTAAAATTGAATGCATCCCATATCTTCATCAAGGAAAATATGAACTTGTTTGTGATTATATTTAAGTCTAGTATTCACCAGTTGCTATATCAATCAATGGATTTAGATAAGAATTATATTTTTAGTACAAGCCTTTTCATCTTTTCTCTCAAAGACAAATTTATTTACCATAATTATTAATCTTTAAAATATATTTTCTATGAGTTTATGCCATTAGAAAAGGAGATTTCACAATCTCAAATGATTATTCATAATAATCACTCTCATATTTCTACTTCCCCATATAAAATCCAAGTTCCTAAAAAGAATATAGATTCACCATTGCCTAAATAAAGGGTGACACATACACATAGTAATATGCATTCCCCTAGTGGATCACAACAATTTTACAAAATATAAGATAGTTTGAGTGTAATATTCTAATGGTGTTTGATTTCAAATTGATTGAAATCACTCCTATGAGATAGTGTGATACATCTCGTGCAACATGAAAATATATATATCTAAATATTATTTTTCTATCATATAAGCTATGGAAATTTAATTCATAGATGTCATGCCTTAAAAGAATAAATACATCCACTTGATTCCAACACATCTCCTAACATTGTGCAACCTATTCCATGTGATGTACAATCAAATAAGAAAGAGCTTCATAAAATAAAATTTACTAATAAATAAGTTTTTAAGCATGAATTTCCTAAGGAAACTATTCCTAAAAATAATAATTATTCAATAATAGTTTCCAATGAACATATCAAGACTTATCATTTAAATGTGGAACCTTTGGTCATTAGTTTTTTTGAGGGAAAACAACAAAAAAGAATTTTTATTAATGAAAAATCTCAATTTACTGTGTAGTATTCCCTTCCTTAAGTCACTTGGGTATGATATTGAATATTTAACTAAGACATATTTCTCTAAACATGTTGCAGTGGGGTGTATTCAATTGATAATATCATTTGGTCCTCAAATATTTTTTACCACATTATATGCCATGATAAAAAAATGAAGTGTAGTTTTATATTAGGTGGTCCTTAGATAAAATTAATGAATGCAAAATTAATAGTACTTATGATCACATATATTTTGATTTCCAAGGTAAAATTTGACTTGGGTCCTCAAAACCTAAGAGGAGTACAAAAAAAGAGAACAAAGGAATCACCAAGTCCTCAAAAGAGACAAAACAAAACATAAATATAAGAAACTACTAAAATGCCCAAATATATCTCAAAAGCAATAAAAGAGACTCCAGAAGCAAAAAATAGCTAGAAGAGTACTAGAAACCTATTCCAAATCCAAATTGATAGCTACATCTTCCCAGTAGCTCTTCACATGTTTAAGATTTTAATTAATTTGGAGGTGTAGATTTTCCTTATCAACATATTTGTGACATTCATTAATAATGTCTTAATATCAAACAGATCTCCCAAATAAGCTCTTAAATTTTTCACATTTGGATCCCTTCATGCATAGCCACCTTACTATAGTTAACCAAGAAGTTTATGTCATTTTTATGTTTTTCATTTTCATGTTCAAGAATGCTGACCCTCTCTGGAAGTCCTTGAATTTTTTAATTGAGGTCATTTTCAATATATTTTTGATATAATCTTTCCTTTTTTTTCTATAGATTTTTTACTTTACCTCTAATATCAACGATCTCCCTTATGGACCATCTCATAATTGATTTTTGAAAATCTACTTATTTATTAATATTATAAGTGATTTGTTTACCTTTCAAAAAATCTACCAAAATATTGAAATTTTAATTTGGGTCATGGGCATGACTACCTGAAAAAGCCTTCTCTTTCTCCTTGGGATCATCCCTATTTAACTCCTTTTGATTATTTATGTCTTCTTTTCCAACAGTCTCTTCCTCAACCAAAATAGAGTCCCTAACTATTTTCCATGTTTTAGTAGTGAGAACCAATTTCTTATTAGAAGTAGGTGGCTCCTTGGCTGCACTTATCAAATGAGTCTTAATGCCACTTTATTTAGGTCTTAGAGTAGCCTTAACAACATTAAGATATTTATCCTTTGAATATTTACTACTAGGATATTTGATGTAGATTTTATTGAATTTTATAATATGTACAAGCTTCCCATCATCTTATTTTTTCTAGGGATTAGGACTTTTAGGTGTAATCTAGTTCATCCACTTAAAATACTTGTGAATAAGAAAGATAACCCCTTCATGTCTAGGTACAAGATATTTAACCTTTTTGAATTTAACAATGAAAGAATCCAAAGAGAGAATAATATAAAATGGAAGAATCAAGGGAATGACATGCTTGAAGTAGTTTAAAAAACAAATAAAGACCATTGAGCCACATTGAATCTACCTTCAAGGGTAATGTACTACATCAGGTGGAACATCGCTTCAAAAAAAGGTCTTGGTAAAGATTCCCAGTTGAAACCATTATGTATAACCTCAAGTGTTTCACCTCAAAAAAAGAAACTCTCCTTCTCCTTCTTAAAGTCCATACCTAATTTGTAAATTTTAGTAATCTCTAGCTCCAAACTAGAGCTATCAACTCTTCAGACACCTCCAATAAAACACCATTGATATTGAAGGTTATATTATCCCAAGAATTCATAATTAAATTCAACACATGCCTATTGTGTCTTTAAATTCTTTGTGTGAACCTCATAAAACCCCATATCTGAAGAACATCCCATATTTGCTCATTGTTTTTGACTTCCTCAGGAATTTTGGGCTCAATCCTATTAGTTATCCCCACATGGAAGTTTTTTATCTGACTATATCCATTCAAAATGAATCAATGGATATTCAGAGTCTCCCAAATCTAATAAACATTTCACCTAAATAGAACCAAAGTAACACCCTTGATCCCTTCAAGAAGATATATTTAAGTCTGCTTACTATTCCACATATCTAAAAGTTTCTATTTAGAAACATTTGAGAAAGAAACTAAATTAAACTTAACCAAATATATATAATCATAAAGTTTAGAATTACTTTATAAAAGAATGTGAGGAAGGTTCCTATAAAATCAAACATTTTGGTCGTTAAAAATTACTTCCTCATTAATCTTCTATCCAATGTCCTAAGTTATCTTCTATAATAGTAATTTTAGATAAACTTAATGAGCCAACACTCCTATTAGTGAATTAATCAATTAACAGACTTACCTTTGCCTTTTTTATTGGGAAAAATATTGAAAATTTCCACAACAACCTCAAAAATCCTTTTGTCAGGAATTACACTTGTACATTTTTTATGGCTAAAGATTATATTATTTATTTCACCCCAAATTCAGCAAATAATGTGAGGGAATGTGAGCTTCAATATTTTTTTAGAAGGAAATTTATGAGAAGGAATCTCCCAATCCTGCCACAAGTCAAAAAAAGAGCCAACAAACACCCATATGACATTGAATTTAGTAACAAAGAAGCTCCAAACTTCCTAAGCATAAGGATAATTAAAAAACAAGTGAAAAATAGTTTCATTTTTAATTTAAAATAGGGGACATCTCTTGATCAAGATGATATCTCTTTTTCTTAAATTATCCATTGTTAATATTTTATTTTGAATAGCCATCCACAAAAAGAAGTTGACTTTGGGGATCAAATACTTGTCCCATAACCTATCATATATAACCATATTTATTAGAACTTGAGCCATCAAGTTTTACCCATATTTCACTTGATATTTACCATGAAATGATTCTTTCAAAACCATATGGTCTTTATTTCTGGTTAACAAGCGATAATTTCTCAAAAAACTATTCAAATTAAACACAATTAAATTATCCTCATGATTTAAATTATCAATACATAGATATTTCTAACTTTTAACACCTTCAGTAATCTGCTAATGCTCATGAACCTTGATACCATAATTGTTTTGAATGATCTCTTGTATGTGCTACCATGATTATAAAAAATAGAGAGGCTGATATAAAATCTAAGAATCTTTCAAAAAACTGACTTGCATATGATTACCAATTTGCCATGTTGAGCCCGAGGATATTAGATCCTTATTAGAATTTAGGAAATTCCAAAAGTGAGAACCCCTAACAAATTGGTCATATTCAAAAATACACATAAGATTTATATATATTAAATATTTGAATCTTAAAATAGTGGCCCAAGTGATATTTACTTTAAGAAATCTCCAGAAAAATTTGGGGAGAAGAGCTTTATTCATCCAATTTATTCTATGAATGCCTAAGCCTTCATACTTTTTTGCGATGCAAAGTTTATCCCATGCCACCAAATAAAATCTATATCTCTCTTCTAAACCTATCCATAAAAATTTCTTTTAAATTTTATTAAATTTTTCTTTAATATTCTTAAGAAGGCTTAAAAGAGAAAGAAGGTAAATCAAGAGATTCTGAAAAATACTCTTGATAAGAAATAATTTTCTCACCTGCGAGATAAGTTTCCATTTCCAACTAGCTAACTTTATTTTAAATATTTCAACCATTGGATTCTAGAAAGTACTAGATAGATTATTTCTAAAAGAGGCATGCCCAGATATGAAGAAAGTATAAGCTTGATTTGGTAGCCTAAAATTTGAGTAATTCTAGTTTGCCTAGCCAAAGGCATGTTAAAAAAATAAACATAACTATTATCAAAGTTTACCTTATGATTTAAATCTTGGTCATACATAACAAGAATTTGTTTTAGCATCCTTTCTTCATGGATGGAAGCCTCTACTGATATAATGGTATCATTAGTGAATTATTGATGGGGACTAGATTAACATTCCTAACTAGTTAAAAACCTTTCAACTCTCCTATTTCCACTACATTTGAGATAAATCTACTCAAAGCTTCAGCCATTATGATGAAAATGAAGGCAAATATGGGATCCCATTGTCTCACTCCCTTTCCACTCTTAAAAAAACCTTGAGTATCTCCATTCACAAGAACCAAAAATATATAATAGGAGATACAAGATTGAATTTTTTTTTGAATTTATCTTAAAATCCAAATTGGTTCATGACTCTATATAAAAAATTCCAATTAAATATGTCATAAGCCTTAGCCAAATATAAATTTATCACCATTCCAACATTATTAATCTTATCCATGGAGTGGATTAATTCATGAACTATAATAATCCCATCTTGAATTTGTTTTCTTGAGATAAAATCCCCTTATTAACACTCGATAATCGCTTCCATAATTGGCTACAACCTTATAGAAAAAAACTTAGTGATAATATTATAGATGAAGTTACACAAGCTGATTGGACAAAAATTAGAGAAACTCACCACTCCCTCCTTCTTGGGAATTGCAACATGGAAGTTATGATTAAATTCTTTTATCATATGAGTGGAATCAATGAATTCATTGACCGCATCAACCAAATCATCACCATTGATATCCAAATTTTCTTGAAAAAGGCTATAGGGAAACCATCAGGACCAAGAGATTTATCTAGATTCATTTTAGAGATGAAAAATTTGAGGTCTTCATTGGATGTAGCTACAAAAAGAGATTCATTGTCTCTCTAAGTATCTAGTTCAGGAATAACACGAAGAAATTCTTGTTCAATCTGATATTTCTTCTGAAGTAATTCTTAAACAAAATTTTGAAGAAATTTACACTCTCTTTATTAATGATATCTCTATCTGAAGTGATTTTACCTTCACTATCTAAAATTTACTTGATGGTGTTGTGATCTCTATGTTTTAATGTTGACATATGAAAGAAGTGTGTGTTCCTATCCCCCTCCTTGAGCCATGTATTTCTTGATTTTGGTACTCATAAAGAAGCTATTTTTCCTTATTATGAGTGTCTAAATATATCCCTTTATTTCTATCTCATTTTCAAGGAAAGAGATTTTTGATTTTAATGTTTATTTCTAAATATGAGCATTACCAAAAACCTATTTATTCCACTATTTTATTTTTAATTTAACATTATTCAATTTTTTAGCCAACCTCAATATCAATGATCCATTCACATTTGGTGACCATCATTCCAACACCTTGTCATGTAATTTTGGATGAGAAAACCACATGTGTTCCATTCTAAACAAATAATTATTTTCTTTAATAGAATTTTTAACTAAACTCAGCTCAAGAGGATTATGATCTGAACCAACCCGAGGGAGAGCCTTTTAAAACAAATCCTTTTGTGCCAATAAATCCATAGGAATGAAAATTATATCCAATTTACATCGAATAAGGTTTTCACCCAACCTCCTATTACTCCAAGTATATTTAGACCCTTTTAATTCTATGTCTATCATCCCTATAAAAAAATTAGAGACTTAAAATCCTCCATAATATCTAAAATCTTTTGATTTTCACCTATTTAATCCCCTAGATGTAATGGAGAGTTGAATTCTCTATCCATGATATAAGGGAAATATTTACAAGTATTTCTAAAAAATATTATATCTTCCCATAAAATTTTATGAGAAACTATTGAATTAGGTGCATATATGTTAGAAAAACCCATTGCTTACCATCTATTGCATGTGTAAAGAGAACCGATAAATGATTAGGATATTTGAAGATTAGTTCCCCAACTAAAATTTTGTTATCCCAAAAGGTAATGATGCCTCCAGATGCTCTTATAGAACTAGAACACACAAATCCTACTTCCTTTCAATAAGTATTTTAATGATTTACAAAATAAGCTTCTTCAATTTTTTATTCTTGAATTACAAAAATTGAAGGTTTGTGACTTCTATAAAATATATAAACACTTTTTGATTTTAGGAACTATACATTACTTTTATATTCCATGAAAAGATAAACATGATTGTCTAAAAGGTGAAGTATTACCTCCCTTAAATGGAAGGGTTGATTGGAGTCTATCTATAATTTCCACCTCAGTTATTTTTTTGAAAGTTTCTTTTCTTGTTGATTTCCTAACTTTTGGAGGCATCTTATAAGCTGGGCCTTTATTTTCACTCTTGGTGCTAATAGAAGAAGAAAACTTTGATTTGATGTTATGTTTTCACATTGTTTAAATATCTTTTGAGTATGTCTCTTATTATTAAGTGAATTTTAGTGAAGAATCAACCAAATGATTTAAAATTTATGCATTAAGAGTTTCCCCTAAAATATTATTAATTGGTTGATTTAGGTCTTGGGAGATATCTTGATTTTGTTTCAACTATGCTAAAATTTTGAACTGATTTGGGGATTTTGGGAAATCTTGTATTTACTTACTCTCTACCCTATTATCTATATTAGAAATAACTCAATCTACCTCTTTGCCAATGGAGAATAGATTTAATAGGTCATGCATCTAGGTTATCTCTTTTACATCAATTTACTTAAATTCATTTTCCATATCAACATTGACCTTATTTTCTTTCATATACATTTCTTCTATAGTAATTTATACATCTAGCATTACCTATTTACTTTTCTGCTTGTCTAGGTCTATTAAAAATTCTAAATACAAAGGCTTTTTAGTTTATATAAAAGAAACACCTCCTTTTCTTTTCCAAGAGGGTTTCACCTAAGTTGATCTATGTCAAGGAGATATTAGACAAAACTTTGAATAATGTCCCAGCTTGTAGCATTTCTCACAAAGAAGGGATAATTTTTCAAAATCTATTATTTGATTATAAACTCCAAAAGGGGTATACATAAACACTAATGAAGGAAGTTCTTGATTTACAAAGGTGTTTACACAAAAAAAGTATGAACCAGTTTGGATCTAGGTTTTGTAGTTGAATCAAAAGTAATCAGGTATCCAAATGTCTTATCAATGCTAATGAAGAGATATTATTCCAAAAACTCCACTCTAAACCCAATAAGACACACCCAAATGGGCATTAAGTTGATGTTTTCTATTTTTGAATCAAAATTTAGGTGAGATTTTTTAAAAAGAGACCTAATTTTCAAAAAAATAAGGGATCCCCTACTAAAATATGGGCACAATCTTTTGGGTTATTGAGTTTGATCATAAAAAATCTATTCATCATAGCCAAGATGTCCATATGACCTTTGGGATTCCATTTTTTATTGGCCCAATCTCTAAAAGTATCAATATTTGGTCTGGTTCCCATGAATTTACGCACTAATCCCTATTCCATTCTAGAAGAGGCTTATTTTGTGATAGAAGATGAGATTTTAATATAGAATTTATTTCTATCTTTACTGGTTCTAAGCTATTATGAGGGAAAATTTTCTTTCTTTTCCAATGTCCCTTTTAATTTAGAGATCCAAGAAATCTTTCCTGGTGCCTCCTTGATGTTTTATTTATCAAAAATCTTGGGACCTCATTTAAATATTGTTTTTATCTAACCCCTATCCCCATCCTATCATGCTTCATTTCTTCCCCACATCCTAGACCCCTCCCCATCACCATCTCCTTTCTAACATTCTATAGCAAATTTTGAGTTTGCTCTTTCCCACCGATTGCTGCTCCTTCAACACTCCATCACCATGATTTGCTCTAAAATTTATGATATGTATTTATTACATTACACCCTTGAGTGGGACATGTGTCACCATCACCCACCCCATATATATTGCATTATACAATAATTTATCTCTTTTCATGATATATATTTCCAATGAGTACATCATGCCAATTTACTATTCTCTATGATAATTACTGATTTCATCCTAATTATATAAAGGTTATTACACATAAGTGCCTACAAATCCTTAATTTAATATATCAAGATATAACATCTTCATATATACATATTGTCACATGTTGATTTCTACATATGATACATATATTAACAGATCTTACCATTTTGAGATATAGTACTTGTTCCTATATTTATTTTCCACTGAGGGAATTATATCTTTTCTATCTCTCTTGTGTATAAAAATTTTAAATTGGGGCATTACTTTGTTCCCTTACATATAAATATATTAGCAAAAAATTACTAACCTTTCATATCTCACCCCATAGGAGGTTGTACAAACCTATCACACTTTACACAATGTTTTATATTATGTATGATTTCATATTTCAAATGATAATTATCCTACATTCATAGTGGGGAATAACATTTCCCTTCAATTTTAATCTCACAATTTATATATAACTATTGATATTTACATTACGATATTTTATGATGTTTACATACATGTGTTTTTATGGGTTTTCAAGGATTGTAATTATTTAGGCTATATCAATTGATAACATATATTACACATAACTATTTATTTTGAGATGAGTGATTTGTAGGAATAAGTTAATTATAATTTATCACCTCAAAATGGAGGTCTATAACATTATTATTTTTCAATATTGAGTGAATTGAAAAAAATGAAGGTTCCAAGAGTGGCAAAACAACAAGTAGTTGCGTCCTTGATCAAGAAGTGGACTTGAGTTTTTAGAACTTGCACTTAAATTTTTAGTACCTGAGAAAGCATGAGAAATCATGAGTATTTTTATCACTTATGGTATGTTAGCAACAGTCCCTAGAAAAACCAATCAAGACATTCTAATGGTTGTAGTATGCAAAGTGTTTCTATAGGACCTAAATATTCACAAGGAATATATTAATAGAGCACATATAACTTAGAGAAAATTCATTCACCATTATTATTTATTCATTTATATAATTTCCTTCATTTAGAGAATTAATATTCAATAAAAAAACATATACATTCATAAGGAAGATGTAACCAAAAATAGTAAAATTCATGAATTATTATAGTTTTAAATCATTATTATTTCACATTTCAAATTAGATTAATTCATGAACTATAATAATCCCATCTTGAATTTTTATTCTTGAGATAAAATCCCCTTATTAAGAGTCGATAATCATTTCTGTAATTAAATATAACCTTATAGAAAAAACTTAGTGATAATATTATAGATGAAGTTACACAAGTTGATTGGATAAAAATTAGAGAAATTCACCACTCCCTCATTCTTGGGAATTTAAAAAAGGAAAGTATGATTAAATTCTTTTATCATATGAGTGGAATGAATGAATTCATTGACCTCATCAAAGACATCATCACCATTGATATCCCAATTTTCTTGAAAAAGCCTATAGGGAAACTATCAGGACCAAGATATTTATCTAGATTCATTTTGGAGATGACAAATTTGAGGTCTTCATTGGATGTATCTACAACAAGAGATTCATTATCTCTCTAAGTTACTAGTTTAGTAATAACATGAAGAAATTCTTGTTCAAATCTGATATTTCTTTCGAAGTAATTCTTAAACAATTTTTTGAAGAAATTTACACTCTCTTTATTGATGAGATCTCTATCAGAAGTGATTTTGCCTTCACTATCTAGAATTTACTTGATGGTGTTGTGATATCTATGTTTCAATGTTGACATATGGAAGAAGTGTGTGTTCCTATCCCCCTCCTTGAGCCATATATTTCTTGATTTTGGTCCTCATAAAGAAGCTATTTTTCTTTATTATGAGTGTCTAAATCATATCCATTTATTTCTATCTCATATTAAATCAAAGATATTTCTGATTTTAATGTTTATTTCTAAATATGAGCATTACCAAAAACCTATTTATTCGACTATTTTATTTTTAATTTAACATTCTTCATTTTTTTAGCCAACCTGAATATGGCTGAGCCATTCAAATTTGGTGACCACCATTCCAACACCTTGTCATGTAATTTTGGATGAGAAAACCACATATGTTCTATTGTAAACAAATACCTATTTTATTTGACAAATTTTTTGACTAAACTCATCTCAAGAGGATTATGATCTGAACCAACCCGATGGAGAGCCTTTAACAAAAAATCCTTTTGTGTTAATCAATCCATAGAAATAAAAATTCTATCTAATTTACATCGAATAATGTTTTAACCCAACCTCTTATTACTCCAATTATATTTAGACCCTTTTAGTTCCATGTTTATCATCCCTATATCAAAAATTAGAGAGTTAAAATCCTCCATACTATCTAAAACCATTTGATTTTCACCTTTTTTATCCCCTAGATGTAGTGGAGAGTTGAAGTCTCTATCCATGATCCAAGGGAAATATTTACAAGTATTCCTAAAAAATATTATATCTTCCCATAAAATTTTATGAGCAACTATTGAAATAGGTCCATATATGTTAGAAAAATCCATTTCTTACCATCTATTGCATGCGTAAAGAGAACTGATAAATGATTAGGATATTTGAAGACTGGTTCCCCAACTAAAATGTTATTATCCCAAAAGGTAATGATGCCTCTTGACACTCCTATAGAAATAGAACACACTAATCCTACTTCCTTGAAATAAGTATTTTTATGATTTACAAAATAAGCTTCTTCTATTTTTTATTCTTGAATTACCAAAATTGATGGTTTGTGACTTCTTATAAAATATCTAAACACATTTTGATTTTAGGAACTATGCATTCCTCTTATATTCCATGAAAATATAAACATGATTAACTAAAAGGTGAAGAATTACCTCCCTTAAATGGAACGATTGATTGGAGTCTGTCTGCAATTTCCACCTTAGTTATTTTTTTGAAACTTTCTTTTCTTATTGATTTCCTAACTTTTGGAGATGTCTTATAATCTAACCCTTTATTTACCCTCTTGGTGGTAATAGAAGAAGAGAAATTTGATTTGATTTTATGTTTTCAAGTTGTTTAAATATCTTGTGAGCATGTCTCTTCTTCTTGAGTAACTTTTAGTGAAGAATCAACCACATGATTTAAAATTTTTGCATTAAGAGTTTCCCCTAAAATATTCTTAATTGGTTGATTTAGATCTTGGGAGATATCCTAATTTTATTTCAACTATGCTAGAATTTCAAACTGATTTGGGGATTTTTGGAAATCTTATATTTGCTTACTCTCTACCCTATTATCTATATTAGAAATAATTGAATCTACCTGTTTGCCAATGGAAAGTAGATATAATAGGTTTTGCATCTGGGTTATCTATTTTTCATAAATTTACTTAAATTGGTTTTCCATATCAAATTTGAACAAGAATTTATTAATGTCATTACTGCTAAAATCTTAGGCTACTTCAAAAGAAATATCAGATTTGAACAAGAATTTATTCATGTTATTACTAAACTAGTAACTTAGAGAGATAATGAATATCTTGTTGTAGATACATCCAATTAAGACTTCAAATTTGTCATCTCCAAAATGAATCTAGATAAATATCTTGGTCCTAATAGTTTCCCTATAGGATTTTTCAAGAAAATTGGGATATCAATGGTGATGATGTGGTTGATGAGGTTAATGAATTCATTCATTCCACTCATATGATAAAATAATTTAATCATACTTTCCTTGTTTCAATTCCCAAGAAGGAGGGAGTGGTGAATTTCTCTAATTTTTATCCAATCAACTTGTGTAACTTCATCTATAATATTATCACTAAGTTTTTTCTATAAGGTTATATCCAATTATGGAAATGATTATTGACACTTAATAAGGGGATTTTATCTCAAGAAGAAAAATTCAAGATGGGATTATTATAGTTCATGAATTAATCCAATTTGAAATGTGAAATAATAATGGTTACATCTATGTTCATGTAACTTCATCTATGTTCATGAATTCATAAGGGAGAATTATAGTCCATGGATTATAATAGTTCATGATTTTTTTATATAGAGTCATGAACCAATTTGGATTTTAAGACAGATTCAAAAATATTATCACTCTTGTATCTCCTATTATATGTTTTTGGTTCTTGTGAATGGAGCTACTCAAGGTTTTTTCAAGAGTGGAAAGGGAGTGAGACAATGGGATCCCATATCTCCCTTCATTTTAATCATAATGGTTAAATTTTTGAGTAGATTTATCTCAAATTCAGTGGAAATAAGAGAGTTGAAAGGTTTTAAACCAACTAAGAATGTTAATCTAGTCTCCCATCAACAATTCACTAATTATACCATTATGTTAGTAGAGGCTTCCATCCATGAAGAAAGGATGCTAAAAAAAATTCTTGTTATGTATGACCAAGATTTAAATCATAACATAAACTTTGATAATAGTTATGTTTATTTTTTTAACACGCCTTTGTCTAGGTAAACTATAATTGCTCAAAGCTTAGGTTACCAAATCAAGCTTATAATTTCTTCATATCTGGGCATGCCTCTTTTTAGAAATAATCTATCTAGTACTTCCTAGAATCCAATGGTTGAAATATTTAAAATAAATTTAGCTTGCTGGAAATGGAAACTTCTCTCTCAGGTGAGAAAATTATTGCTTATCAAGAGCATTTTTTAGAGTCTCCTGATTTACCTTCTCTCTCTTTTTATCCTTCCTAAGAGTATTGGAGAAAAATTTAATTAAATTTTAAAGTAAATTTTTATGGATAGGTTTAGAAGAGAGATATGGATTTTATTTGGTGGCATGGGATAAACTTTGCATCACAAAAAAGTATGAAGGTTTAGGCATTCAGAGATTAAACTAGATGAATAAAGATCTTCTCTCCAAAATTTTATAGAGATTTATTAAAAGAAATACCTCTTGGGCCACTATTTTAAGATTCAAATATTTAAAATGTATAAATATTATGTGTATTTTTGAATATGACCAATTTTTTAGGGGTTTTCACTTTTGGAATTTCCTAAATTCTAATAAGGATCTAATATCCTTGGGCTCAACATGGCAAATTGGTAATCATATGCAAGTCAATTTTTTGAAAGATTCTTAGATTTTATATCAGCCTCTCTATTTTTTATAATCATGGTAGCACATACAAGAGATCATTCAAAACAATTATGATATCAAGGTTCATCAGTATTGGCAAATTACTGAAGGTGTTAAAAGTTAGAAATATCTATGTATTGATAATTTAAATCATGAGGATAATTTCATTGTGTCTAATTTGAATAATTTTTTGATAACTTATCACTTGCTGATAACCAATAACGAAGACCATATGGTTTAGAAACAATCATTTTATGGTCAATATTAAGTGAAATATGGGTAAAAATGGATGTCTCATGTTCCAATAAATATGATTATATATGATAGGTTATGGGACAAGTATTTGATCCCCAAATTCAACTTCTTTTTGTGGATGGCTATTCGAAAGAAAATATTAACCATGGATTATGTAAGAAAAAGAGATATCATATTCATCAAGATATATCCGCTATGTTAAAATAAAAATGAAACTATTTTTCACTTGTTTTTTGATTATCCTTATGCTTAGGAAGTTTGGAGCTTCTTTCTTACTAAATTCAATGTCATATGGGTGTTTGTTAGCTCTTTTTTTTACTTGTGGTAGGATTGGGAGAGTCCTTTTCATAAATGCCCTTTTAAAAAAATATGGAATCTCAATTCCCTCACATTATTTGGTGAATTTAGGGTGAAATAAATAATATAATTTTTAGGCATAAAAAATGCACAAGTGTAATTCTTGACAAAAGGATTTTTGAGGTTGTTTTGGAACATTTCAATATTTTCCCAATGAAAAAGGCAAAGTGTAAGTCTGTTAATTTATTAATTCACTAATAGGGGTGTTGGCTCGTTACAATTATCTAAAATGACTATTACAGAAGATTACCTCAGGACATTGAATAGAGGATTAATGAGGAAGTAGTTTTTAATGACCAAAATGTTTGATTTTATAGGAGCCTTCCCCACATTCTGTTATAAAGTAATTCTAAAATTTATGACTATTATTTTTTGGTTAAGTTTAATTCATTTTCCTTTCCCAATGTTTCTAAATAAAAACTTTTAGATATGTGGAATAGTAAGTAGACTCGGATATATCTTATTGAAGGGATCAAGGGGGTTTCTTTGGGTCTATTTAGGTGAATTTTTTATTAGATTTGGGAGAGTCTAAATATCCATTGCTTCATTTTGAATGGATATAGTCAAATAAATTTTTTCCATGTGGGGATGCCTAATAGGATTAAGCCCAAAATGCCTGGGGAAGTAAAAAACAATGAGGAAATATGGGATGTTCTTTAGATAGGGGTTTTACAAGGTTCACACAAAGAATTGAAGGACACAATAGGCATGTGTTGACTTTAATTATGAATTCTTGGAATAATATAACCTTTAGTATCAATAGTATTTTATTAGAGGTGTCTAAAGATTTGATAGCTCTAGCTTGGAGCTAGAGATGACTAAAATTGACAAAATAGGTATGGACTTTAAGAAGGAGAGTTTATTGTTTTAAGGTGAAAAAATTGAGGTTATACATAATGGTTTTGATTGGGAATCTTTATCAAGACCTTTTTGGGAAGTGACATTTCACCTGATGTCATACATTATCCTTGAAGGTAGAAAAATGTGGTTTGGTGGTCTTTACTCTTTTTTAAAACTACTTCAAGCATGTCATTCCCTTTATTTTTCCATTTTATATTATGATCTCTTTAGATTCTTTAATTGTTAAATTAAAAAAGGTTATATATCTTGTACCTAGACATGAAGGGGTTATCTTTATTATTCACAAGTATTTTAAGGGGATGAACTAGATTACACCTAAAATTCTTAATCCCTATAAAAAATAACATGATGGGAAGCTTGTACATATTAGAAAATTCAAGAAAATATATATCAAATGTCCTAGTAGTAAATCTTCTAAGGATAAAGATCTTAATGTTGTTAAGGCTATTCCAAAAATTAAATAAAGTGGCATTAAGAATCATTTGATAAGTGCAGCCAAGGAGCCACCTACTTATAATAAGAAATTGGTTCTCACTACTAAAACATGGAAAATAGTTGGGGACTCTATTTTGGTTGAGGAAGATACTATTAGAAAAGAAGACATCAACAATTAGAAGGATTTATATAGGGATAACATTGTTATCTCTACTAATAAAATGGATTCGAAGAAGAGGAAAACAAGGGATGGTCCCAAGGAGAAAGACAAGGATTTTTTAGGTAGTCATGACCATGACCCAAATGAAAATTTCAATATTTTGGTAGATTATTTTAAAGGCAAAAAAATCACTTATAATATTGAGAAATAATTAGATTTGTAAAAATCAATTATGAGATGATCCATAAGGGAGATCATTGATCTTAAAGGTAAAGATAAAAATCTGTAGTAGGATAATGAAAGATTAGCTCAAAAAGATCTTGAAAATGATCTCAACTAGAAAATTCAAGGACTTAAAGAGAGGGTCAACATTCTTGAACATGAAAATTAAAAACTTAAAAACAACATCAGCTTCTTGGTTAACTATAATAAGGTGGCTATCCATGAAGGGATCCAAATGTGAAAAATTTAAGAGCTTATTTGGGATTTTTTTTGATATTAAGAAATTATGTAAATTCAAAGGTAAATAAATTCAATGTAATTGATGTCACAAATATGTTGATAAGGAAAATATACACCTCTAAATTAATTCAAATCTTAAACATGTGAAGAGTTGTTGGGAAGATGTAGCTATCTATTTAGATTTGGAATAGGTTTCTAGTACTCTTCTTGCTATTTTTTACTTTTGGAATCTCTTTTTTTTATTTTGGGATATATTTGGGCATTTTCGTAGTTTCTTACATTTCTATTTTGTTCTCTCTCTTTTGAGGACTTGGTGATTCCTTTGTTCTCTTTTTTTTGTACTTCTCCTAGGGTTTGACGACCCTAGTCAAATTGCACCTTGGCAATCAAAATATATGTGATCATAATTACTATTAATTTTTCATTCATTGATTTTAGCTAAGGACCACCTAATATAAACTTATACATAATTTTTTTATCATGGCATATAATGTGGTAAGACATATTTGAGGACCAAGAGATATTGTCAATTGAATACACCCCAGTACAACATGTTCAGAGAAATATGTCTTAGTTAAATGTTCTATATCATACCAAAGTGACTTAAGGAAGGGAATAATACACATTAAATTGAGATTTATCATCAATAAAAATTATTTTTTGTTGTTTTCCCTCCAAAAAAAAAAAAAAAACTAATGACCAAAGGTTCCAAATTTAAATGATAAGTCTTGATATGTTCATTGGAAACTATTATTAAATCATTATTATTTTTAGGAATAGTTTCCTTAGGAAATTCATGCTTAAAAACTTATTTCTTAGTAAATTTTATTTTATGAAGCTCTTTCTTATTTGATTGTACATCACATGGAATAGGTTGCACAATGCTAGGAGATGTGTTGGAATCAAGTGGATGTATTTATTCTTATAGAAAAAGCAACACAGATATAGGATTCTTTGCATCCCATGGCAGGGCAGAGTAATTGTTGAATGCAAAAATTACATATATGGGTAGGAAGGGCAGCTTTAATTGTAAGTTATAGATGATTCATAGAATTTATCCAAAAGCTCCATTAACTAATCATGATTTAACCTATAGATTGGATGCTAGCATAATTTTTTGTTTCTTACATACAAAAGAAACAAGCTCAAGTTGAGTGTCATTGTGATTAGCTGTATTTGTTTGTTTTCTTTGTTTGGCTCTGCATAAAGCAATTAGCATGTTAAGTGATTAAAACATGTGTTTATTATGCATTATTTCTAATACATTTATTGTAGACAAATGTGTATAACTTTTAAAATTTTCCTATTCTTCCAGAGGTATGGATAATGTTGTTTTGGACATGAGCATATTCCAATCTTCTTCTATTGGGTTTGCATCTCTGATGTTAGTTAATAAATTCCCAAATTGTATTTTATTTGTTGTGCATCCCTATTGGTGGAAATTTATTTCTAATGTAACAACTATATCAAATTTGTGCCATAATATGTGCCCAAAAGATTTATTTGCATACATTGGGATGTCATTTATAGGTTGGAGCTATCCCAAGTCTCTAATAGTATAATTGAGTAGCTGCCAAAGTTTTTGTTATTTCAAATATTTTTTTTTAAAGATTGGTTTGATTTATAGGAGGAACCAATGAATATTCAAGATATTTATTTGAGATATGAATAAATTTTAACTTTGAATGTTTGGTTCAACATTTTCAGTATCAAATAAGAGTTTGAAGAAATCCACTTGACTTGGGGAAAAAACTTTTTAATGGAGCACCATACACAACATAACAGTAGTGTGAAATATTTTTGAAATAGTCGAACCATATGATGTTCCACCATATATTGAAACAACATGTATTGGAGAGAATTGAACAAAGTCACAAGTAATGATAATAGATCTTCCAACAAATATCTTGTTTCTATGTTGTGGGAAGGCCATATGGAAGTATTGATCTATATATTTCAATAATTACACCTCTACGAGATTCATTTCGTCGATCAAAATGTTTTGAATATTTTGTAAAGAAAAATATTTTTGTAACTTTTATAGTTTCATTTTCTAAAATTTTGAACAACCACTAATCTTCATAAAAAAATGTGATATCTAAGAAAATAATGCTTTCAATTAGACCAATATAGTAAGGAACATAAAGCACATCAACAATTTTTTAGTTTGAAAAAGCACCTCAAATAAATCTATGAAAAAAAAGTTTTTTTAAAAATTCTATAAAATTGTTGGGTCTAACAAAGCACTACCAAACATACCTTAACCATGAAAAAATACAGTTTACAAATTTATGTAAATTTTTTAAAATCATACAAATGGCAAGTGAATTGTGTTAATAAATATTATCAAAGCAAAAAGTGTTCTTGATGAGACTTAAAGGATTAAAAAAACCTAATCAAAATTTATGTAAAAGTGAGATTGAGTAAATAGAAAATCAAATGTTTATGAGTTTGAAAAAATATCTCAAATTAATTTATGTAAATGATGCTATCAAAGTAATATGTAAAAGTGAGATTGAGTAAATGTAAAATCAAATGTTTATGAGCTTGGAAAAATGTCTCAAATGAATTTATGTAAATGATGTTATCAAACTAATAGATTTAATCAAGCATTATTATACCATAACCAAATAATTTAGAAAAAAACATAATAATAAGCTCTCAATTAGGTAAATAAGACTAAAATAGTGATTATTTATATTTTAGAAAATAATGACACTTATAACTAGATTAATCTATACAACCTTGGGTAAAATCCCTAACCATCCACTTTTTCATTGATGGTTTTTGTTTGCATTCCTATCCTTGTTGAACTTTGTAATCTAGGATGTCATCTTTGAATCTTTCATTCCTTCCCTCTAAAACCTTAACCATCCTCTCTTCTATTGATGGTTTTTGTTCACATTCCTCCTCATCTTGAGCTTCATATTTATGATCTATTTATTCTAGTATACCACATGTCTCTATCTTTTCTCTTTAATTTTTAACAATCACAGTTAATCATTCCACTTTTCTTTGCAGCACTTACATAGTCTTGTTCATTTGAGAAATTCCTCCTCATCCTCTAATAGTCTTTTACACCTATTATTAAATCATATAATACTCTATAAAAATATATATTTTTATACCCAATACAAATTCACAAAGATATTACCTCTAAGATATGAACTTGCTCTAATACTAGATAATAAAAATATAGACTAGAGGCTCTAAGAAATACTATCTATAAGCATAAAATCATAAATTGTATGAAATTAAACCTTTCTATGATTGTAATTGAATGAATAAAATATTAAAATAGATTATTTAACTAAATTTCATATCAAAATTAGAATTGACATGCATAATTAAAAAATCTAAATAAACCAAAATCTACCTAAAACTAAAATCTTGACATATCTTCAAAACACTAAAGTTAGATTAATAGACAAATTTAAACTGAAGTTCATGGCTAGGTATAAAAATATGATATTTATAAATATAGAGAAATTGTTAAAAACATACTAAAATGCATTTTTGAACCCTCAAATGATCATGTATAACCTCTAAAAAAATTTAAAAACATTTCTGATTGGATAAGACAAATTATGTCTAAATTAAACTTTTTGAGATGGTCATATTGGTGCAAATAAGAACTCAAACAAAATTATTGATTAAAATGTATGACCTTCAAAATTTTGATCTCCACATCAATTAATATTTATGCATCTAATGACACTATAACAAATGTGACTACTTGACAATGGATTATGAATATTTTATAAATATACATTAGATTAAATGTGGGTAATTTGGTATGATCAAATTATTAAATATATAAGTTATCCATATTCATATGAGATGGATAGGTGGAAAGTGATAGACATGGTTGTATATGTATACTAAATCTAGGTTTTGTGACACTAATTAAAATATAGACCCCAAAATTATGATACCAAACATGTGGAACAACCCCCAACATGGCTCAAAAAGATTTTGAAAATAACTTAATAGATCCATGATCTTCACTTAAATATGACTCTTATTTGAAAACTATTTTATGTTACCGATGGACACATTTATAAAAGAAGTATTTCTTTAAATCACCTACACATCGACTTTTACATTGATTAGTAATTTAAGAAACTATTTTTTTTTTAATATTTTTTTTTTCAAACTAACACTTTTGAATGATGGGCCCATTTTGGCATACAACCTACATGTTTGGACTCTTGTGCCCCAGTCTGTACCATCCTTTATTTAGATTGAATATTTGTCATATGTTGTAACATGCATCAAAACATTACTTCAAAACTAAGTGAATATTTTAACTTGCATATGAAGAAACTCATATTCCACCACCATCTTAGATTTCTATCTAAATATCCTTAAGGTTTGGAATATATTTTATATATTCATTTAGGATTATGTTTGCATAATCTTTATACTTTCTCCCAACCAATGGTTTCATCTTATAGTAAATTTTTATATTACAATCCATTAGAATAGGATGCCCATTATCTATTTATTTTTGTGTATGTGCTTGATGTAGATGGGTCTGTCTATCATTTTTAAATTCTAAAATCATAGATTATTGTTAAGAGTATTTATAATCCCTTAGATGAGCTCACACATCTAGTTAATGCCCATTTTGTTGGTGACTCATTTGTCACAATTATTGAGTTTTATGATAATACTGAAATACTATGCAATGTATTATACTTTCTATATGGCTTCCAGTTAAATTATTTTATGGGAAAAAGGATCAAATCTAAAAATAATATTTCATACTCCATATCTTTAGTTGGATAAGTATGATTGGAAATGGATCTTATGTCGCGAATTTTTTTTTAAAGATTTTTTTTGAATTTTAAATTATTTTGTCTTATTTATGGTAATATGTTATTGATAATGTTAATAAATTTATAGGATTATTAAATCATTGTATTTATATAGAAAGTTTAAAATATATTTAAATTTTTTTGTTTTAATTCATGTTTATTACTTTTTTAATTGGATGTTTTCTAAAAATTACTAATATAGATTAGAGAAAATTCTTATATATTTATTTTGGGATAGTTCTTCCCATGGGAAAAAAATTCTATAAAGTAATTTGGGAATATTACGGCTTCCTCAAATAAACTATAGAATTAAGTCTATTAGACATAAATTGTCAAAGATTTGTTTTATGTATCAAATGGATCATTATGACTATTTAAGGAAAATAACAAAATTACTTTACAATTGCATTTAAAACATTCTCAAGGTATTCACCTAAAATAAATTTTCATTAAGTCTCTCTTTTTGAAATTTTGTGGGTTTATACTCTCAAACTCTATGAACTATATATTTTTTTTGAACAAAATTGATCTTAAATTTCATGGTTCAAGGTTAACAATAAATTTTTCTTAAATAATAATGACAAAGAATCTTATCAATATGTTATAGATTATATCCGCACTAAAATGCTGCAAAATATTTCAATCATATCGAAATGGTGAAACACCTATGGTGGAGAGAATGGATGCATTATGTGTAAACTCCAACACACTTAAACTCATACACTTTGCATGGTCCCTACTTTATCAACATTCACGTCTTTATTGATACCTAGTTCACTTAGGGGTTTCTTAGTAGAAATGTTAATTTTTTGGATACTCTAAGAATCTTATGCATTTATGTTAGATATTTATGAAAGTATAATATTCTTAATCTAGGATCCATGATTTCATCAAACCTTAGAGACTAATTTTTTTTTATGGAAGAATAAATTGTGAGAGATTGGCCCATGATTCCTAAAACACACATAAAATTGACATACTTTCATAGTAGATAATAATATTTCTATTTACAAATAAATAAATGTAGCCATATTTTATAAATATCTTATAGATATTCACTTCTGTACTTATAAAAAATATATTTTTATCTCCATTATGTTTATGCAGATACAAGTGCAAGGAATAATGTGGCTATATAGGTTGGCCCATCTATAAAATCGTATAGATAAATTGAGGAAACCCACCTTTTACATGTTGTCCATGTTCCACACTCCTCACCTTCATAGGAGAACACTTTGAAGCTAGAGTAAAAACATCACCATGACCACTCCTCTTCTTGATGGGAGAATACTTTGAAGCTAAGGGGGGAAAAATCTTATGGTTTGGATCTCACACTTGTGGGGGAAGACTTCCCCAATATTCGCTAGGGAAATGCTTATGATAAGAAATCCCCTTTCTCAAGAATTTTTGGTATATTTACTTAATTTATTGATATAACTTTGTCCTTTTTTATAAGAAAAAATTTTAGTACCTAATGTGGCAATGACATGGTAGGCTCTCTTATATTGCCAATTTTTTGGGTTAAAACTATGGAATTTCATTTTTTTAAATTATATTATATATAATTTTTAATTTGATAGGGTAAAACTTTTTTAAAACTAAAGCTATAAATTAAAAAAGTGAGGGTTTTGATAAATAGAACCACATCCAGGTACAACAAAGAGGGTAAAGGATCCCCTGAACAACCAAGAATAGACAAGAGGGATTGAAGGCTCCCCCAACCTTTAACAAGAGAACTAAAGGTAACCATGACCCTAGTGAAACAAGAGAGCATGAGGGTTTTAAGGATTCCCATAAACAAATATTTTAAGGGTCCCATAACCTACAAGTATAGTAAAAAGGGTTTAAAGTCTCTACCAACCTTTAACAAGTAAAGTAAATATCCACAGGACATAGGCAAGACTAGAGAACATGAAGGTTTTAAAGGTTCCCACAACCAAGGGTTTTAAAGGTCCTTTAACTTGCAGAACACAAAAATGTTTCTAAACAATGAATCTTAAAGGGCAATCTCCCTTTATTATGTCTTCTTTGAGGGCACTACAAACCAAAAGATCTTTCAGAGAAGGATGTCTTCAACCACTAGGTTATTTCTCATAACCTCCATACATTAGAGTTACAAAGAATGAGTTTATCATCCCACTAAGATTCACAACCTAGCATAACATAGCAAGAACAAACTATAGATCAACTAGAAAAGAAGGTCTTTCACCTCTTGGGTCATTCACACCACTTAGTCACAACAAGTGGGCTAAACCTCCCACTAAGATCCTCAATCTTTAAAAAACATAGAAAGGGAGTTTCAAGGATCCTACAACCTTTAAACATGAAGCATGAGGGTTTTAAATTACCCACAACTAGGGGTTTTAAGGATTCCATAATCTTGAGTACACAAAGATGGTTCAAAATAGTGAGTTTGAAAGGGCTGACACCCTTCATCATGTTTATGAGGACACAACAAGATAGAAGAGCTTCTAGATAAGATGGTAGTTTACCACCTGAGTCTTCTACCCAACTATCACATAGTAAAATCATAGTAAGTGGGATTTTCCTCCCTCTAAGATTCATAAATTTTATAGAGCATAACACAGCCCCCAAAAAGGCTTCATCTATAACTGGTCTAATTCTGTGAGACACTTGATGGAACCATGGGTGGACTCCTCTAACATCCACTCTTAAATAATAAAAGGAGGCAATAAAATTTTTGAGTCCTCTTAAATCTAGAAAAAGACCTTCCATAGAGTTTAGATCTTTGAAAATGTCCAAATTAACCGCATAAAAAAAAATGGAAATTTTTGTTTTCCAAACAAATAAGAAGGGTTAAAACATGGCTTCCTTTAATAGCTATACCGCTTAACAAACTAGGGGAGTGGGTTCCTCTAATACCTATCTTACCCTATAATAGAAACCTAGATGTGATCTTCCATCATCCACCAAGTCAAAGGACCACAAAAGAAGAACTTTACCATATAAGACAAACATGTCAATGGAGGATGAAATACCTCCCCTATTATGAGTGTTTTCAAGCCAATTAAAAACACAAGACCAAACCCCACTAGATAGTTTGACATAATATTCCCATCACCACTAAAACACTAGGGTAACATAGGGGGTAGGGACTTACCACATCCTAAAAACCATGTACAGTACAAGTCACCATTAATTCTCCACCCTACTTGGTTTGTGACATAAATGGTGTAGATCCTCTAAAGCAAATGTATTGACCATGTATCCTTGGTAAGGACACCAAAAGTGCTCACCAGACTATCGAATAAACTCTACCAAATTGTTGCTTTCTATCATCTAAGGGAGGGGTGGATGAAAGTCATCATCCATTCCTGAACCCCTTTTGCTACCATTGGCATAGAAAAAAAATGCTTCTGGGAGCCTTCCATTTATTCATATGTATGTATGTATGTATGTAAATGCATGAAATAGTGTTCATTTAATTTATGCAACATGAAATTTATCCCTTGATACTTGTAAATTAGCAACTTTGGCTTAGGTCTTATATTATTCAAAACTAGATAAGACTTGTGCCTAGTTATTAATTCGTAAATTGGGAAGAATAAAATATTCCATTGAATTTTAAAGTATTTTAGTATGCATTTAAATTGCTTGCTAGATAACTAATATTAATATTATGATTTTAAAACATGATATTTTTTAGGAGAGAGTAATATTAATAGTATGGTTTTGATATGTTTGAGTAGGATAAATAACTAATTTTAAAGAGAGTATTGAAATTATTATAGGTGAATAATAAAAACTTAGTGTCATGTGTGTGTGTATACACACACACACATATATACATACATACATGCATGCATACATACATGCATGCATGCATACATACATACATACATATGTATATATGTATATGTAAATACATAGACACACACACACGCGCGCGCGCGCGCACACACACACACACACACACACACACACACACACACACACACACACACACACACACACACACACACACACACACACACACACACACACACACACACACACACACACACACACACACACACACACACACACACACACACACACACACACATACACACACACATTCTAACTAAAAATAAGGATTTTTCCTTTTTTTTTGAATTAACCATCAATTTATTATTTCACTATATATGTATCTTCACATATAAGTTCTATTTATTCAATGAATATATTAAAGGTTTTAAATTTATTTTCCAATGTCAGTTTAGAATACAATTATTTATCCAAATGAAAATAAGGGGAAACTAACAAGAAATATATAGGGCCTCAAGTTTCACCTTCAAAACATAATCCTTCCACCATTATCTTCTTTTATGTAAATTTTGAAGGGGAACCAACAAGTTATCTATTGGCCCCAAGTTCCTCCTTCAAAATATATCAAGGAAAGAAACTAAAAAATAATCCATAGGGCCCCAATTTTTTCTTCTAAATTAGATCATTTATATACCATTTCCTAAATATAATCATACAATTATATCCAAAAATAATAATAGGTTAATGTTTTCATAGATAACAACATATATAACATATCGTAAGGGCCAAACACTTATCTTTAATCCTAAAACTCTATATTTTTCACAAATACTTGTTCTCCTTTTTCCCAAGCTCTCAAATTCCTATTTAGCTCTTCCAATATTATGGTACATCTCATAATAATGTGGAATTTTTAGGTTTATTTTAATTTAATAGAGGAGGGAGGGTTTTTTCCATAGCTTATTTAAAAGGGACAAGTGTCCTCTATTTTCCTCCTTTCAATGTTTTCTTGGAGAATCTCAATTCTAGATTTGTGCATTTTGGAAACTCTCTACTTGGCCCTAATATCCATGAGGTCTCTTTTTGGGCCAATGAAATGCAAGAAAAAACCACTTTTATATATTCCCATTTTAGCTGAATATAAGAATTTGAAAATTTACATGGAAATGTGTTTCCATTAAGTACTTATTTGATTATGGAACATTTTAAGGTAATGTTTTCACTAAGGTTTCCACACACTTAATTTCAATGTTGATGAAAATGAACCCAAATTTATTTAATATAATTACAACATTAGTCAAACATGTAACACACAATATGAAATATACATGTAATTAGGGCCCCTCTGAAAAGATGGAATCATCTCTACAGGTAAGGTATATGGTTACCTCTTGTCCCTTCTCTTATTTAATTAACAAATTTTATTTCATGAACATTAAATTTTCCAATTTAAATATTTAGATAACATCATTATTAAAATAAACACCATACCATCATAAATATTAAACCCTCCTTTCCATAATTCTTTAAATTTTATCATTAGCACATCACTTTTTCCATTTAAAACTTATAATCACATGCACATAGGGTTATATGTATCTATTTAGGGGTTATGCTCTTCTTAATAGTAGTAACAAGATACATAACATAGCTAGAGTTGTATACGTACCCAACCTAAATAATTATTATAAATATATAATAGTGAACAAAGAATAATATACATTAAACTTTAAAGATTAATTAATCATTACCACATATTAACAAAACCATCATAATAAACATGTTCATAAATGAATCCATATCAATAATAATAAAAAATGTTATATCAATGCATCATAAATACTATATCAATAAAACAATCTTGACAACTTATGCAAAATGAAATAGAAGTCAAGGATAGCATGACACTTATTATTTCAAGTATACAATCATTAATATTCATTCCCCTTACTCTCATATGTATCATAGGTCATTTATTAAAATCAACTTATTTTAATAAAATTTTACGTAAAACTACCTTAGTTTTGAAAGGTGGTATTTTACATGTATTTTATTATTGACATTTACTAAGCATGTCATCTAAATATATATTTTTTCTATTACATTAGGCATATAATCTAAATATTTTTGTAATATTTTATTGGTTGTCAAGAATCATGATTTTTTATAATGATTTTCATTCAAAATTAAAGGCTCTGATCTTTAGGCTTAGTCAGTGGTATAAGTATGTGTTATTCAACATGTTTAGGAAATTTTGCATCATATTTGATTATATTTGAATTGATGATCTATAGTTTTGAGGACCTCTTATTATGGTTACTTAATGTTTTGTGTTAACTACTTGTGGGTTTAAATAAGTTCATTTTTTTTGATAGAAACCTAGATTCATTGTTGATTTATGTCACAAAAACTATAGAACCTCTTATGTATGGATATTTCAAATATTCCAACCCATTTAATAGCTCATATAAAACCTTGATCACTCAAGGAAGGACAATCAACAAGTTTTTTAACGAAACTTGCTCGATAGAGGAACCATCTTCGATCATGCTTAGTAGGGAACATTGGTTCTCTTCTATGGGATTCAAATATAGATTAATTAACCTTTGGCCAAAAATTATTGACTCATGAAAGGTAGGCTCGATATCTTCCCTTTTGATAAAGGATTTTTCATTATTGTTTTTATCTATCTTGAGGACAAAGTAGTGATTCAAAGCCAATCTTGGAGTTTGGATCATCATCCTCTTGTTTGAAACCTTTTCCCCCTTCCTTAAACCCTCTTACTAAACCAATCAATGAAATACCCATATGGGTTTGCCTTCCTCACCTCCCACTTTAGTTCTAGTTTTAAATTTACTTCAAGGTGATTGGAAACTCCATAGCAGTGTACCAATAATCAAACCCCACCTCTCTTTCATTTTCCCTTACTACTTATAATATAATCCTTGTCAACATTGACACTTATAATGATCTTTCCATTAAACTCAATCTGGTTATTGGTGGTCCCTCATGGTCTCAATCTCTTGATTATGAAGGCTTGTTGTCTCAATGTCACAATTTTTTTGACACTAGTCATTTGAACATAGATTAAAATAATACTAAAAGGAAGAAGGAAACCTCTTGGTGTAAATAGTTACTCCCCTCCTATATTACCATGTTTGGGGTTGGCTCTGATATTGATTCCTTAGACTCATCCTTAGATGACCTCAGAATACTTGCCTCAAATGTTAAGTCTACAACTTTGGAGACCCTTACTCTTTTTTTAGATATTACAACATTTTTCCATCCTCCCCATCTAGAGACTCAAGTGTTTATACTCTTGAAAACCTTAAGGAAGTAGGCTCAATTTGAATTTATCTACCCTTTTCCCAAACACTGACAAGAAGGGTTGGACTCTTATTTGGAGGAATACCAAGGGAATTTTCAACATTGTCTATGCTTCAAATATTTCCCCCATAAGGTGGGTTGCAATGCTTGTGAAAGTTTGAATCTTGGTTACAATTGTAGGGGGACTATTTTTTTAATGATATCTAGTTCATAGAAGGGGCGGTCTACTCCCTTATTTTGTTATTTTTTTGTTTGTTATTTTATATTGGTTGCTTCTTGGGTAACATTTTTGTGTAAATTTTGCAACTGTTTCACTGTGTTTTATTTTGATATTATAGATTGTTTTTTCTTGTTGTTCCATTTTTCATGTTATTATTTTCTCTAGTTATGAATAACTTGTAATAGGTTGTGGTGGCCTTTGGAAACCCTCTTTGGCTCTTAGATCTGATCTCAAAAGAGTTTACCCTTGATTAATAAAAAATATTTTTCTATATTTTAAAAGGAAAAAGGTATTATGGAATTCTATTAGTTATGTTTTAGAGAAGTTATACAATTTTAGTTATACTTTATAATATAAATTAATGTAAATAGAGTTTTTAGCATCCAATAAATTTACATGTTTTTAGCTAATGAGAATTAGCTATTTTTATCAACTTATTTATTAAGATGAAAATAATCAAACCAATATAATCCAAATCCTCAAATATCTATTTTTACATGTTTGCTATTCTATTTATATATTTATTTATATATTTTTCTAGTAGATGCTTAATATATTCAATGGTTAGTCTTATTAAACATTTTACATATAAATATATAAGTATTGTAATTGACATGATTGTAATGGTTATAATTTAGAAAAATAATTAGAAAAATACCATTATTAGTTTATGTATCACTAATATCATCCTCCATAAAATTTTCAATGTTGTTACCATGTATAAAATCATTTACAAATTTGGACCCAGATAATGTGGTTGCCATAGTTATCTTTCAAGAATCTTGAAATTTTAGAAATGTTATTGGGCATTTGTATATCCAACTGATAGCTATTTTAATCTATTTGATGGTCAAATTCAAAACCAAATCATTTGTTCATCCTAATTAACATGGTCATCATCTACTTTGTTAAAAAAATGACAAAACATTTCAATGTTAATCACCTCAATGTTAAAATAAATATTTAATAAATAAGATATTTATAGATATTAATTTTAAAGGAATGCCATAGATGGTAGTGTGAAAAAGGTAGTGGAGAAACCCATTTTTTTAACATGGGTATTATAAGGAATTATTTGGTTTGAATGGCATACATTGGAGGTGGTGAATGGTGAAGGGGTTTAGGAAGGAGGATTGTGGAGAGAAATAAGGATTATGGAGAGAAATAAAAGAATGGGAAAATATCCACCTAAATTATGTTTTACTTGTCTCTCCTTTTAATATATTACATATATGATTATGTTATCTTTGAAAATTGATGATAATTAAAAATTCACAAATCAAAATTTTAAATAATTATTTTTTTGATCCACAATAAATATGCTTGATAACATTGAACTCATAAAATCACATGTTTAAATATTTATTATAATATAATTATTCATAAAAAATAATATTTATATAAAAGATTTACAAAATTTAAAAAATAAATATACATAACCACCTAACCTTTATCTTTGATTTAACGAAGATGGATATATTTACGATTTTGTTTCCCTCACCTAATAAAATATCATTGTCATCTTTATCAGTATCATATGTTGTGAAAATTTTTCACAACCACTATTTCTTTGAACCCTATGTTCTAAAATTTTCAAACCAACTTTTTCTCGATACATGTGAAGGAAAAAATGATGTTTGGAAATGTAGTTCAATCAAGTGGATGGGAATCATAAAAGTATATGCATTCCACTAAAATCCAACAATTTCAAGACATTTAATTAATTTTTTTTTTTGAATTTGGAAAGTCTTTTAATTTAAAATTCACCTCCATGTTGATTAGTTAGGTGTACTTGTCATGGTCAAAATTAGGTTTTTAGTGCCTCATTTTGATTTATTCATGATGAAATTTAAGAAAATTAAGTTCAAATTAGGTTTTAGTGCTTCATTTTGGGTCATTCATGATGAAAATTAAATATAAATTATGGTATTTAAAAAACAAAATCTTTGAAGTTTTATCAACAAAATTATTATTTTTGAAATAAATTTTAAACAAAATTTACATTTTATGTACAAGTCCATATTTTTACATCAATTTGTCAACTACATTTATATATTTTATCATGGTAAGGGTATGTTTTTATTTTCATTAGATCCAAAAATTTGATAATGTCATTTGAAAGTTTTATATTCATAAATTTCTTTTAGGCATTTTTTCAAAATGAGAAACAATAGACTTGCCTTTTAATGATCTCATTTTTCATAGATTTCAATAAGGATTTATGAATATATGAAGAATCATCAAGAAAATTATTTTCTTTGAGTTAATCTATTAACACGATTCACATATCATTTATATGATTTCAAAATTGATTATAAATTTATTAACAACAATTTTTATGGTTAAGGTACGTTTGGCAATGCTTTGTTAGATCCATTAGTTTGATAGCATCATTTAAATACCCTTTTTACATAAATTTATTTTAGATACCTTTTTAAATTAATAAACATTTGAATTTCTATTTGTTCAA
Source organism: Torreya grandis (assembly GCA_037957365.1). Classification (NCBI taxonomy): domain Eukaryota; kingdom Viridiplantae; phylum Streptophyta; class Pinopsida; order Cupressales; family Taxaceae; genus Torreya; species Torreya grandis. The sequence goes on from JARHVA010003792.1 coordinate 1,727,978, forward strand.
TCTCACATTTTACAAGAACGTTGATTTGGGATTTTGAATCCTTTAAAACTCATTAAAAAAAACTCTTTCCTTTAAGAATATATATTAACATGATTCACTTATATTTTGTATAATTCCAACTGTTGTTTTTCATTGTCAAGGTATGTTTGGTAGTGCTTTATTAGACCCAACAATTTCATAGAATTGTTAAAAAAAACCTATTTTTTCATAGATAATTTGAGGTGTTTTCTCAAACTAAGAAACTATTTATGTTCCTTGTGTTTCTTATTATATTGGTTTAATTGAAAGCATTATTTTTATAGATTTCATAGTGTTTTATGGAGATTAGGGGTTATCCAAAATTTTAGAAAATGAAACTATGTAAGTTATAAAAATGTTTTTCTTTACAAAATACCTAATACATTTTGATCGATGAAATGAATTTCTTAGGAGCCATAATTATTGAAAAGAATTGATCACTACTTCATTAGGGTCTTCCAATAACATATAAAAAATATATATTATATCAAATTAAACATATATTGTATAAAATCACACATTACTCAATGTTGGCCATATTTATTTTTATTATTATTGGTAAATGATAGGTTTTTTTTAACAAAAGGACCCATACACTAAAATAAAAACAATCAAGAAATATTTAAGCATGCCTAGATTTACAATAAAAATAGCTATTCTAAAACACCCTAAAAATGAAACAAAGAAAAGAAAAGAAAGGGGCCTAAAAGCTTAGATAAATGCAACTAATAACATGGAAATACCTGAAGGTAAAAACATCTCTAAGCCATCATCAATGACCCACCCATACCACTATAGGATTTGAGGATCATATTGAGAGGTTTCGATTCCTTCTTGCCTCTCCATTTATTTCTATTATTGACAAATGCCCAATCTCTTCCTTCTCTTGAGTTTGCATATATAGGAATGGAGACATATAATGTATCAATGGAAATATGAATTTTCTATGAAATTATTGCTACCATCTGCTCACTATAATGTATAATGGTGTCATTTCTTTGTGAATTTGGATTTATCTTAAAATTGGTCCCTTCTAAATTAGGACTCTTCTCCACCATCTGTCTTAAGATTTACTCCTCTATTGAGTTGCTTCTAGCTTGCATATCTACCAAACTTCTTTCCTTCATTGAAATCTTTTCATTTTCATGTTGTTCAAGATCAACAAATTCCACTATCAAGATATCATGATATTTATTTTTATGCCAAAAATCCCCTATTTTTTTCTAAACAAATTGATAAGATCATATTAAATACCCTATGGCAAAATAATGTCTACATTTGATGGATAGTCCTTCATAATCATTAATTTAAGATAAAGAAAGATCCTAAAATTTTAGTTCTATGTTGGCCATATCTATTAAATTTTTTAGAATTTTCTATTTTAACAAATAATCAATAAAATATTTTTTAATTGCAAACACATATATTGAAAAAATATTCTATTATCACATAACAAGCTAAAATTATTAAAAAGTAGACATGTTTGTCATTACCATATTTCATGAATTAAAATTTTTGAGATTTTAAATTCTTGTATCCATTTATATTATTATTGAAATGAAAAATAATGATATAAAATTAGAGAAAAGTTGATCTATTTGTCATTATCACATTTCATATATTGAAAATTTAGAGATATTAAATTCTTATACTCATTTATATTATTAATGAAATGAAAAATAATTTTAAATGCATACGGACAACATCAATGTATTTACAAATATGGATTTTATGGGTTTATTAACTTGGGTACATAATTCCAATCTTTAAAGTATAAATTTGGATGTAGAAAATAAATATTGGGGTATTTGATTCAATTTCAATACTATAACAAAAATTGATTGCATAAATATTGAAGAGGTCAAGAATTATATCTTGAATATTTGATGTGTGTATTAGATAAATTGGCTTAAGAAATGTTAAATTTTCATATGGGGATGGTACTAAAGTATGCATTGGTCACACCCCACAATCTTGCCAAATAGGGAATTGTATATGACATTTAAAGCTGATCAATAAATTTGATAACATATCTAGATTCTTCATCACAAGCTTTAATCTTAAAAATTCATTTTCCTTCTAATAATTTATTCAAAATTGACAACATCCTTCTTTGTCTAGCATAACTCCTTTGGTCATATTTTTAAATACATTTATCCATGTCATCATTTTAAAGCATAGTATCTTTAAATTCCTTTGTATTAGATAATATTGATAACAAATAATAAGATGATTTTCACAAATTGAACAAAAATAAAACATATAAAAATATATATTTAATATTAATCTACACCCATCCACTCACCCACCCATCCAACCCAACTCCCCCACACACATTTAATATATTTCATTGGGAATAATAAGAGAGAAATACATATCAAAATTATAAATCAATCAAATAATTTAAATTTTAAAATTAAACTAAAATAATTTAAAAATATTAAAATAGTGTTTAATTCATTAATAAATATTTGAGAAAGGAAAATATTTAAAATTAATTAATTAATTTACATTGTAAAAATATTTAACAATTAAAAAATTAAAAATTGGCGTCACAAATTTGAAAGAATTTCAGCCAAGATCACTAGATCAAAAAATGGTCATGGTGAAGTGATGATGTGAGTCAAACAAACATACATCAAAAAACTAAAATCAATTTAAACCACCCATGAGAGAGTATTACAAAATCATTAGAGAAAACAATGAATACTCCATTTAAATCTAGATTGATAATACAATAACCTGGTGAAGAGGAATATATAGAAGGAATAGGGGGAGTTAACTAAAGTGAGAAGTCATAATGAGTTTGAGTGTAACTCACTGTGGAACTTATAGGAAAACTTACATTGACACTCAGTTTAACTCTAGGTGAAACACTTGGTAGAACTCATCCTCTCACGCACTTGACCTCTTTGTTACACCTAAGTAAGCTAAAGCTAAAATGTGTAGGGATAATCCCTTTAATAAATAAATAGAATAATAAATATCCTAAAACAAGACCCCCCTCAAGTGTAGCTTAGGTGGGCAAAAAATAAAAAAATGGGTCCCGACAACAAGGCTTGATGAGGTACGCACTTAAAATTCAATTCTTAAAAGGTGGAGTAAAAGGAGAAAACCCAATGGGAAAAACTCCCCCCTCTAAAAAAAGAGACAAAGAAAAGAAGGTAGGACTATAAATCCCACATCAACACCCCGCTTAAGCATAACTCAGGTGGGATAGATAATTAGGTCCCAATAATGAGGCTTAATGAGGTACCCAAGTGCATAGAGATGATCCTAATATCCTACAAAATATGAAGGATGATGCTTCCACAAAGAAGAGAGAGAAGGTAAGCAGAAAATGTCGCATGGAAAATTCTATAGTAGGTCCCTCTAAAATAAATATTATCTCTTATTTTTGAAATGAAAAAACCCCCAGCTATCAAACTATTAAATTCCAACTCATGTGGAAAGCATATAGGAATCAGAATGTAGGTATTTGAAAAATGCTAAAAAGTCTCCCTACTATTGCTCAAATGTGCAAAAGTATGATAAAAAATCACAAGCCTAATTATAGAATATGGAAATGAGGAAGCATATACTAAAGGGGAGAAAATAAGAGGGTTTATAAGTACCCTCATCACATCTAAAGAAGAAGAGTGTCATGGAAAATTCATTGAAGGATTGTCTATGAGAAGAGGAGATCAAGGCTCAACAATTATTAAAACTAAAGATTAGTCTACTAATAAAGTTATTAGATATTTAAGATGAATGTCCATAGGAACATCAGTCATTAATACTCTCAATGTGTGTACTCTTATTAGAATCAGTAAAGTCCTCTAAAATGTAAGTCTATGAAACCTCTATAATAACAACAATTTGTATAAGAACAGATGTATAATCTATAATGAGATAACTAAGGTCTAGCATAATCTCATCCTATAGTGGGGCTTCGACAAAAGGAAGAGCAATGTCTACTATGGATGCATCATAATGAGAAATAAAAGAAGGAAGAGAGAGAGTACAATAGTCTTAGAAGATATAATAGAAAGAGGAGAAGATCTGATGTAGGTCATAGTATGATCCCAAAAAAGACTCTAAAGAGTGCTCAAAATAGTGAAGGGACAATCTATGTACTCCAACATGCAACAACAAGTGATCACAGATATAGTCACAAGAGTTGGCTTAATCATTTTATTAACCTAGGTTAATAGGAATAAGAATCTGGCCATATGAGAATAGAATAAGGTCCTGTTCTATGAGTGAACAATCTATGTACACATGACATAAAGCATAATTGGTCTTCCCAAGAAGGACCACTAGTGTAGACTCAACCATCCTCTTATAGAATCTCTCAAATGGAGTAATCATGATTGAGAAAAGACACCAAGGAAGTGAAAGACTACAGAGTATGAACTAAAATGAACTTTTGAAGCATGCTCATTAATGGGACATCAAACAAAGTTGAAAATGCATCCAAGTGAGAAATCAGTGATGGAGTGATGAAGTATAATACACCCTTAGAATGGGGATGTTAGACATAGCTTAAAATGCATCCATGTGTGAGAAATTGGAGGATGAAGCAAAATGCATAAATTAGTAGGGCCCATAAGATAGGCAACCCCCCTAAATATGGCACTTCATAAATTTAGTGCATTTACAATACAAATGTGAATGATGGAATGAGAATGAAAAACAAAGCAATTTTGGAAAAAAGTGACACTTCATTCTGAGTTATCAATCAAAAGTTATGGCTAGTAATATTTCCCATCATTAATGACCTATTTAATGAAATTGAATTTAAAAGTTTAAATGGCTTGACCAAACAAATGGTAATGTATCTTTCCATCTGCTCATTGGAAGCAAAATTGAACTGTGGACCTCCTCGAGTCAACCAAAGTCAAAAATACCTATTCAACACATGTTTACATGCACTTTAATGCAAAAAAATTATATAAGGTGTTTTAATTAAAAAATTAAAGCTATTTTTAAAAAATATTAAAACATTATTTTAGTTTTTAATTGTATTAGGGCAAAAAATAGGGTTAGCTTTGACTTTACAAGGAGAAAGGAAAAAAAAAACACTGCCAAGGTAGAATGAAAGTTGAGGATCTAAAAATTAACAACATTGGGTACCACCATGGGAGAAAATCAAAAGAAACCTAGTTTTCCATATTCCATATGTAAGGTTTTATCAAACCAAATTTTCCATTAGAGGTGAGAATCTTGACAAGGGAGGATGCATCACTAGGTTTGATGAAAAAGGCTTAGATCATAACTTGTGCTGCTCAGATGACCTCCTCTTATATTCCATCTGAGAATCATCAATAATAATACCAGCATAGACTAATAATGGTTAATGACTCGATGAGGATATTTTCCATCATACAGTAGGCCTTTGACAAGCTTTTAGATCCTCAAAACATTGCCATAAGGGTGTAAAGGTGGATGATGAGATCAGAGTGCAACACATAGTGAATAGAAGATGACTTAATGAAAGGTTGAGTTTTCATTTAACTCACAACAAATCCTTTACATATGAATAAAACATCATAAACCATGTAGGAGAGTGGTTTAACCTCATTGGATCGCTAGTGGGATTAAGAATGCATAGTGAGAGACAATCCCAATGCTCTATATTCATGGGCATAGATGAGGCTATTGATATTCTATTTTGATAGAAATCCTATAATAAATAATATGGCTAGGCTATGGCTTGATGCCAATGTGGAGTGATGGCAATGTTTATGCCTTCTTCCAGATCTCTAAGCAATTGTTGACTAGATTGAAACTAGTTTATAGGTACACTAAGCATGGAAGGACTACATAGGTAATAATTGAGACTAGATCAATGTGTAAGTATTTACCATTGTTGCACTTTGTCATATCATCACCATGTATAGACTCCCTTCTCTCCCTTATTATGATGTTTCCTCATTGAATATATCAGATCCAAAAAAGGAGGGTAAAGGATAGGTCATAGAAAATATTAAAAGCTATGAGTAGGCTATAGAAACAACTAGGATGTATAAAACCTAAAATAATAAGGCATGCATGAAAACCATATATGCACCAATAACTTATAATTAAAAAAACTCCTACAAGAATCTCAAGATTTTGAAAATATCTTAAAAAAAAGAAAACTAGATGACTACTTACTAGATTGGCACTCTGATACCATGAAAGAGTTGTAGTCAGGATCACCATATCAATGAATGGATATGGTTAAGTGATCATGTGAGTAAATCAAATGTACATCACACAATTGGAAGTAATTGAAACCACCCATGAGATGATACTGTAAAATAATTAAAGAAAACAAAAATACTCCACATAAATCTAGATTGATATTATAACAACCTAATGAATAGGAATATATAGGAGTAGGGGGAGTTAACTCAGAGGAGAAATCATAGTAGAGCTGAGTGTAACTCATATTAGAACTTATATGAGAGATATCAATGGCACTGAATTGAACTCTAGGTGGAACTCTAGGTGTAACTCACCTTCTCACCAACTTGACCTCTTTGTTGCACTCATAAACTAAAACTAAAATGTCTAGGGATAATCCATTTAATAAATAAATAGAATAAGAAATATCCTATGCCAGCAAAACATGACACTATTTATTTCCAGATTGAGATGCATGGTAAAAAATAAATTTATTTTAGCAATGTAACTTCAAGCCAAATGGTGGCATGAATGTTTGCATATATAGAAGTGATAGAATTTCAACATATCCAAGATTTTTTTTCATCCAGAAGAAAATGATTCCAAATTTTTATTACCACACTAATAACATTCTTTTTGGATGGTAGACTTTATATATTTTTAAAAATATCTATAATGGATTTCATTTAAAAATTATAAATGAAAAGAAATAAAGAACAAAACAAATCAAAGCACATATTAATGAATTTGGAGAATGGATAAAAACCTATATGAGATAATAAAATTTAAGGTAATATAAATATCTTAATGTATTTATTCTTGGGTGTTTTTAAATCATGAAGAAATGAAAAAATATTATTCAAGGTTTCATATCAAACAAATAATCATATATATGGAGAATGAATAGACACCTATATGAAAAATTAAAATTGAAGATAAAAGAAATAAGTATATTTTCTTAATGTATTTATGTTTAGGTGTTTTTAAATCATGAATAAAGTAAAAAATATTATTCAAAGTTTCATATTAATTAAATAAGCATATATATAATGATATATGTAATATGTGAGGGTAAACTTTGGAGACCCGCATGTTTTTAAAGTGAAAATATATCAAACATAAAATTTAAGCTAAACATATGGATGTCAGATTAAAATTTGGAGACCACATGCTCTTAGAGAGAAAATAATATCAAGCATAAATTGAGCTAAAAAAATACAAGAATTTCAAATGCCAATGGTTGGAAACTTGAGAATCAGATCTTCTATATCATATTTACCCCTATTCAATAATAAATTTCTTATAATTAATTGAAACATGATCAATTGATTATAATATAATATATTAGAAATATTTAACCTTTCAAAATAAGGGCTACGTAGCAGTTATTCTCTACCTCTGTCTAGCTTTTGTATTGACAATTATCTAGTTTTTATATTGACAATTATTTAAACTCAAGTTTGCATGTAAATTTGTATTTTAAATTTTAAATTAATGACTCCATCATAAATTGAAAATTTAAGGATTTAGAGAGAAATGAGTTATATTTATACCATGATTAATATTAACATTTGAAGGTAATGTTGAATACATAGTCATCATCCAAAGAACATTCACGATAGGCAGGGTTGACTGCCAAATTTTGTTGTTATGTCATAAATGGTACTAAGTCCCTCTAAAAAAATATATATTAAGCATGGATTTTTGTTGTTGTCTATAAGAATGTTAGAGTATTTAAAATTTTGGTGTACTATTCATAAACAATGAAGAAATTATAAACCTGTTGTTGCATACAATGTTATTTTGAGTCACCTTCTCCAATCCAAAAGTGTTCTATTTTGACTTGTCTTACTTATTCCAACACATAGAAACATCCATAAAAAATAATGTCTCATCAAAATGTGTTGAATTTTCAACATATAGTTAATATTACTTTTCATGATGAAAGGTTTAAAGTTAGATTAGTATAACCCATTTTTCATCATGGTTTTGAATCACACACTTGGCATGTTAATTGAAAACATAAAACTTTAAGGAAGAACATTGATAAGAAATAAACCATCGAACATGTAGAAAGAATGGTCATTTAAAATGTAAGAGCAAAAATGTGAGTGTTATAAATTATTCTAACAGAATAAAATATTTGAATCCAATTCACACAAATACTTATAGTATCAATCAAAATGAGACCTTGAAGTTTCATAGTTAAAATGTGCTTAACATACCATGTGAAGAAGAGAATATAGGTTTCCATTCGGAAGATGGTCATAGCCAAGAAACTTCTCATCTTTGGCATAATAATAAGAGTTCAATCTCCTAAGATTAACATTATTTAGGATCCTTAGCAACATCATATGTTTTTCATAACATTTTTTGGTGCTTACAAAATCATATTTCATTATCCTAACCCAAACAACTTAGGAGTCTTCAAATATAAAGCTATAGACACTCCCAAAAATACTCTTTAACAATATATAAGTAGAGGCTCAAAGAAGATATTCCACCTCAAACTGATTCGAACCTTAAAAAAACACTAACCTACGTCAATCTTCCCAAAGGACTTATTGTGAGACATTGCACCTATTGACTGAATATGCCATTTTTATGTATCTGATATCTTTACAAATTTTATATCCCTCCCCCATTTTTTGATAATTTTTATAGTGATAGAAAATAAATACCAATGTAATCAAAATTAATATAGAAATATTTCCCACTATGATTTCAATAATGACATTTAAGCTTCGATCTAAATTCTTAGGTCTCAATTCTAGTGTAGCAATAACTATTGGCTACATTGGTGAACTCTAGAATCCAAATCTAAATTCCTTTCAAGCGAAAAAATTTATTTAAAGTAACATTACATAATATATTAGAGATAGGCTAAAATAAATTAACATTTTTGTATTGGATGAGTTAGACTATTAATTCGAGCATGTAATGTAACTAATATATCAATAAAATTGGCATGTAATCTAAATTTTACACCACATGAAATTAAACTAAAATAAATTGAAGTAATATAAGAAAAAATTGGGTACTTCATCTATCATAATCCATGCTCACACCACTATCACTTATTTTAAATGAAGGTAATATGTTTAATATTTATAATAGTCTCAATGTTCAATAGCTTAAGCATTTGTAGGTTTAATGTTCGAATTTACTAACCTATAAAAATATCTCATAATTTGTAATTCAAATGTTGATAATTTTCTTGAACAAAAATTAATGGTAAAATGGAACAAAATTCTACAAGGCATATCAATGCCTATTTATTTATTAAATATTATTTTTGGAACTGAAATCACCAAACCCTAAAATTACATGGCATTAGAGGGTTTTGTTTGCACCG